>VXBJ01001599.1:77743-247300 GCA_013400055.1 Nycticryphes semicollaris | reverse complement strand
GGGGGGGTGGGGAGGAGAAGAAAAGCAAAAAAAACAGGACTTTGGTTGTAGAAAATGATGTGCCTTGTCCTTCTGGTATTCAGAGATGAAGGAAGCTGTGAGTTACTTAGGGATGCCTGCATGAAATACGCTTAACCCCAATTTAATAGCTGCCTTAGGCCTCCTTTACACTGGGCAAATATTAATTACGATTTTGAATTACTCTTTTCTAATGGTGTACCTGTGGGGCAGCTCTCGTTTGGGAGGAGACTACTCAAGTACAAGGCAGGAGAGCAAGAGTGAAGCACTCGTGTCAAAGGAGGCACCAGCACCCATTTCTGTAGCCTCTGGCCTGGCTGGCTCACGCTCCCTGAGCTACTAAAAGGTCAGCGGCGGCTTTCACGGAACACAGAAAAACAAATAGTATTTAGAGAGAAAGGACTAGCAGCCAATTTCTCCACCAGAGCTCAGACAAGCAATTGACTTGATTGTTGAAAACCTTGGGTGTTTGTCGTTGGGATTGTCCAGCTGCTTTGTAGGATGGAGACCTTCGTGCGGGATTGAAACTTCGCTTGGGTAGGTTACAAAAGTGGCTTGGATTATGACTAGGATTTTCAAGGTAGCCCATGGGAGCTAAACAACCTGTACCTGTTGGCTTTAAGGGAAATTTGGGGAGCAAATCTCTTAGTCCTTCTGGGATCCCCAGCCTGAGGACATCAGCTCATGCTGCTCTTACTCCAGAGTTACCATGAAGCAGCCCAAGAGCAGGGTAGGTCTTGAGAGCGAGAGGCAGAAGGGAGATAGATCAACTGACCTGCAGTAACAGGCCAGTGAAACTCAGCCTCTTGATCACTCAGAGTTCATCTGAGATCCTGAGGATCTGCTCTTTCTGCAGACTGCTTACAAAATTACAGTGAGCAGGGCTTTGATCAAGTATGTCTGGAATCTTGGGTGAGTTCCTCATGAGACTCCCTCTAGCAGTGCTCTTAATAAAGGACCAGATACCCGTGTCCTTGTAGGACTAAGCTGTCACGGGCAGTTGTCCCTGCTGGATACCAATAAATGTTGTATTGATCTTATAATCCTCACGTGGAACGTAAAAGCTACTTCACAGCTGCAGCCTCCTGCCTGCTATTGCTCCCCAGCTCTGTGGGTGCCGGACGAGCTGAAGGTCAGACCCAATGTTTTCAGTAATCTCCAAATCCTGCGATGCAGGTCGTTACAGTCCCCCAAAGCACCAAAATACATGTCAGTGTTTAAAAGCTAGGTGGAAGGAAGCCTCTGTGCATGTATGCGTGCTTATTTTTCATACCTCTTTAAATATTGACAACTTTTATTGTTACGGTAAAAAGGCTTAGGACTGACTTACAAAGAAGTTATGCAAATGCAGTTTTAGGGTGGCAGCTGTAATTTGGGTAAGGTTTTAACTACCTGCCAAGCACTGAGATCACTTACAATAAATCAGCACAGCCTATTCATTCACAAATAAAAACAGGCACTGCTCCAGTATTTCATTAGATGAGACAGTTTTTATTTTTAGATTACTTCAACTTTTTCAGGACCTTGTGACAGCCTGCAGAGTTGCAATAATTCCAGTGTAACAACTTGCAGGATATTCTTGAGGCAGTCAGTGAGAGATTTCACCCCTTTGGTGTGTTACAACCAAACATCTCTAGGACTTTTCCATCTTTGAGAGGTCCCACTGTGCAGACATGGTTACGGAAGCACAGAACAGTCAAGAGGAATACGCCACATCCCACCACTCATGTTGGGGATCAAATAAAGGTCTACTAACTGCCCTTCCTGTCCCCAAATACCTAGACAGGATTTCAGACTCGGAAGAGCTGGGTGGAGGTAACCAGCAGCAGAATGTGAAATAGTTAACTCTTCTTGGGCCGCTCCAGCTCGTTGTGTTTGTTATTAATTGAGGTTATAGCTTTGTTGCCCTTTAAAATTAAATAGTTGTAAAAAGCACAGGCAGTCTGTGCTTGCATGTTCGTCTGTGCTTGCATGTTCGTCTGTGCTTGCATGTTCGTCTGTGCACAGGCACACCTGAGCCGGTCTCCCCTGCTCAGGGTTTACCTTATTTCTTCCCACAAACCGTGGTCCTCATCCACTCACTGATGTACTCTTTTCCTTCAGGAAAACCGAGTAGGGGCAGTCATGTTTCTGTTTTTTTTTTTTGAGGCTGTGCATTGGTACTTTTTCTTTCCTTCCCCCAGGTCTGTCATCTGCTCCCTGTCTAACTGCAGCAGCACTTTCCCCTGCCACCCCTGCCTCCCTGCTCCCCTTGCCTGCGATGAGACATGGGCACCAACCCCAGGCTTTGCCCTCTCTGCGTGCCAGGGGAATTGCTGCCATGGGCACACGGTGTCCTGGATGCTCTGCTGCCTCTGGCTCTCCTCTGGGCTCCCTGCTTTATTCAATTCTTCCTCATCTCCCCTGTGCCACTATCCACTGGGTCTAGGGATTGAAACCTGTCTGTATCTGCTTGTCACCTGGCAACCTTCACGTGTGAGGATGGTGTTTTAAAGTGCCAGAGATCAGCTCTCCTCCACCAGCGCCTTCTCATGGGCTAAAAGCTACTCCCGGTACTCTGCTGGTAGTGGCACCTGCCTGTCCTGACCTCTGGGCTGCTGCATCTTCAGCTTTCCTGAGGGACGCAACCTCCAGGACTGCAACCAAGCAGTGTCAGGACAGCATGCCCCAGTCTGGCAACCCTCTATGAGAGGGGGGACACCATCACTCCTCTGTGGGCTACAAGAAAGCTCCCCCCATCTGCCCATTCCTAGTTCGGCCAATGGCGGCGTTACCTGTGCTCCAGGGTCTCTGGTGGCCTCCTCTGGGAAGCCTCTGCCACGGGACGCTGTATTGGTGTGTCTTCTCCTCCAACAGTCTCCTGTAGAAAAAGGGGTAGTTAAGTGACATGTAAACATACTGGTGAGGGACATGGTTTAGTGGTGGTTTTGGCAGTGCTGGGTTAATGGTTGGACTTGATGATCTTGAAGGTGATACCCCACCTGAAGCACTTCATCCAGCTCTGGAGTCCTCAGAGCAGTAAGGACATGGAGCTGTTGGGGCGGGGCCAGAAAAGGCCATGAGGATGCTCCAAGGGCTGGAGCCCCTCTGCTGTGAGGACAGGCTGATAGAGTTGGGGGGGCTCAGCCTGGAGAAGAAAAGGTTCCAGCAAGACCTTAGAGTCCATTCCTGTCCCTAAAGGGTCTCCAGGAGAGATGGGGAGGGACTCGTGATCAGGAGGGGTGGAGCAGCAGGATGAGGGACAGTGGTTTTAAATTGAAAGAGGGGAGATTTAGATGAGATCTGGGGAAGAACTTCTTTGGTGTGAGGGTGGTGAGACCCTGGCCCAGGTTGCCCAGAGAAGCTGTGGCTGCCCCATCCTTGGAGAGGTTCAAGGCCAGGTTGGATGGGGCTTTGAGCAACCTGGTCTGGTGGGAGGTGTCCTTGCCCAGGGCAGGGGGGTTGGAACTGAATGGTCTTTAAGGTCCCTTCCAACCTAAACCTTTCTGTGATTCAGTGATTCTAACGTCTCTTCTAACCAGAACGATTCTATGATCTTGTAATTAACTGTAAGCAAATCTGAGCTGTTCTGTTCTGAAGGGCTTTTGTGCAGCTTCTAATATTACCTGGAAGAAACTTAAGAAGCCTATGACTTGTCACCCTGCACTTCTCTCCCTTCCCCAGCTTTCTCTCATATGAGTAGGTTGATAAACTAGATCTAATGAGCTACTTAAATAGCAAGAATGCTAATGACCTTCCTTTAGCAAGTAGTTAGCAGAGCAGTGTTAATTATTGCTGGCGCAGAGTATCAGGGAAGGCAGATCAGCATTTGATTAGGGGCAACTCAAGGAAAATTGTAGTAAATGCAGCAAATTAAGGTACTTTTTTAATGAAACTTATAATTGAAGGTGTAGATTTCACAGCCTTCCTGTCCCAGTTTAAGACCGCCTTTTCGCTGATTTGGTTTCAAAGGTCCATCCGAGTAAATAAATCTGTATAGAAGGTAGTTCTGTATGTGAAGACTTGCCTGCCTGAGGAAGCAGGAGTCATGTATTCTGGTTTAAAATTCATATTTTATGGTGAAAAAGGCTATGGCTATTTCAGAGCAGATCTGTGGACATGGTTACTCTGGAGTAGCATTTTTTTTCCCTTCCCTTTGCTAGATTTAAACAGGCCACAGCGTGGGGAAGGGAGGGAGGGGGCAAGCCTCAAATCACTGCAGCTTGACTTAAAAGCCGGGTAGTGGTGTTAAGTGGGTGGTTATGATGTGATGCCTCCGTCTGGGCTTTGTGTCCCTGTCTGACCCACACAGCCATTCCTCAAACACAGCCCATGATGCCCTTGATGGTGATGACATCATACTGGCTCTTCTGCCCAAGCAAGGGGCAAGATGAATTGTAGCTCAAAAAGGCAAGTGTATCCTATAACAAAAATAGGCAAATTGTTCTCCTGGCATCACTCTCTGTTTTATGGACCATCAAGAGCTGTTCCTCCGCTGTTGTGGGATTAAGGGTGGAACAGAGATCTTGATCTTCTAGCCTTCTGCAGCATGCTACGTGTTCTGGTACTTATGGTGTAGATGCCTGTGTATAGGCAGCATCTTCCATCACTTGATGGATGAAATGTGTTACACATTCATGGTTTTTATTGTTCTCTATTATTTTACCAAGCGCCAGCTGCTTGACAAGTCTTCTGCAGCCCTAACACTATCCCTCCTCCCGCAGAGAACTTCATGCATGCACATGGCCCAGATCGTGGTGGGTGAAATGGGACTTGACCCCCCCAGTCTGCCATCTGATGGGCATGTGCTAGGGTAATACTACAAGGAAGAGACCCACCCCAGCCCCTCATCCTTGTTGTCATCTGTTTCTTCAAGCAGCAACTTTCAGTTGAGGATGAGCTGAGTAATTAAAAGCCTTATTTGTAGTGCAGGATTTATCTCCTCATTGCAAAGGGCTAACAAGCTTCCCACTTCTGATGACTCAGCAACAGACAAGATTTAAATCTGCCCTAAAAACCCGTGAAGACTTCCCATACATTAGAGGCTTTTGCCAAGGGTTCACAGCCCGTTGTGTTTTTTCCCCGAGCTGCCGTGCACCTGCCATTTCCTGTGACTTTGGTGACAAGTGCAACTTCTCAGTATTTTTGATAAACAGATGTTTAAAGTGTGTAAAAGTATCTCATTAAAGAAAGTCCAGAAATCCAGGGCTGATCGTTGCTTCAGTCAAGTGTTTCAAGCTCTGTCCCATCTGCTCCATCACTCCTTTTCCATGCGCTAAAAATCTCATTAAATAATGAGCTGACAAAGACCCTGTAAGCTCACAGAATCCCAGAATGCTATGGTGTTGGAAGGGACCTCTGGAGATCGTCTAGTCCAACCACCTGCCAAAACAGGTCCACCCAGAGCAGGTTGCACAGGAATGTGTCCAGGTAGGTTTGTAATGTCTCCAGAGAGGGCGATTTCACCACTTCTCTGGGCAGCCTCTTCCAGGGCTTTGCCACCCTCAAAGTGAAGAGGTTCCTCTTCATGTTCAGATGGAACTTCTTATGTTCAAGTTTGTGCCCATTTCCTCTTGTCCTCTCACTGGGCACCACTGAAAAAAGACTGGTTCCATTCTCTTGGCACCCACCCTTGAAGTATTTCTAGGTGTTGATCAGATACCCCCTCAACCTTCTCTTCTCCAGACTGGAAAGACCCAAATCCCTCAGCCTTTCCTCCTAAGACAGATGCTCCAGGCCCCTCATCATCTCTGTAGCCCTTTCCTGTACCCTCTCCAGCAGTTCCCTACTGGGGGGCCCAGAACTGACCCAGTGACTCCAGATGGGGCCCTCCCCAGGGCAGACCAGAGGGGGAGGATGACCTCCCTTGACCTGCTGCACTGCAGGATGCCATTGGTCTTCTTGGCCTACTCCCAGTAGGACACAGGTTTCATGGTGCTGAGCACCTTTCAGAAGTCTTAATTTCTGCAGCATGGGGGAATGGCTTCCTCCTGGGACATGCCGCCGGGGAGGGGACCTGTGACCTGTGCTGCAAGGAGAGATGGGTGTCCTGGCCTCTCCCCTGGGGACAGGGATGCTGCTCAGGCTGTGCTTCCAAGCTGTGCTTATGTGTCACACACCTTATCTCTGCATGTAAGTGATCACTTCCCTGTCCTTACATATTTAAGTACCCGTGTTCAGTCACGTAGCCATCTTCCTCCATTCCATGTTGACTGTGGTACAGGGCATCTCTTCCCGGGCCAGGAGAAAGTCTGGTGTCAACGTATAAAACCTATGGGCAGGCCAGGCCTGGAGAGAAAGGCAGTTATTGACATGAAGAAAATAGACTTTCAACCCTCTCCTCTTCACTGTCTGAAGGCGAACGTTGCTCTGACACCAAGAGACATACAAAGTCCATTTGCCGGTGTCGCAAGCAGAACCCTGGATTGAGTCTTTCCATTTATTGCATCTTTTTCAAGGAATCACTGGTCCTTTCCTGCAGCTGGGGAGGGGGCACCGGGGCACAAACTGATGAGCCCGGCACAGGGGAACGGGGCAGGAATCCTTCCGAGGGGGTATCGCAGGGGCAAAGGCGGGCACCACCCACAGATTCCAGGTGTTGATATTGTCTCCAGCCAAGTATTAAATTTGTTTGTGATCTCAAAAGAACACAATTAAGATTAGCAGCGTTTGGCTTTTTTTTCCCCCATCGAACACCTAAACATGCCAAAGTTAAAATTGAAATAACTTTTGCAATATAATTGCTTTTACCTTTCTGTGGCTTTTAGAATTAATATCAAAAAATAGTTGGCTTTACTTCCTCTTTTTATAATGTGTTTCTCATGCCATTTAGCACAGTATAAATGTTTGTGCTCCCCCGCAGGTCCAGCAAATTGTTTACTTTTACTTTATAAAATCCCTTATTTATAGTTTCTGGTCTTCATTTGCATTCATATTAGACTTTTTTTTAAACTCAAATCTTTTGCGTGCATCTCTGAATTTGGAGCGGGTGAGCCCAGGCAGTTGTGGGGATGCTGTGGGATTACGGGGAGTGCTTGCGCTAAAGAGAGGGGCCAGGGAGAACGAGCCCTGTATCTCACTGGAGATGATGAAAATCGGGTATTTGTGCCAGATGCTGCAGTGGAAATATCCTTTTATGTAGCAAGATTTGTGCCCAAGAGGCAATGTCAGGAATTTAGAGAAGTCAAGCAATTACAGAGGAATTGAAATGGATGATTCAGCAACAAGACAGGGTAGATGAAACGATGATTTCAAAGATGTTGTTACCAGTATGTTGTCTAATTAGAAAGTCAGCTTAATTCACCCACCCGTGCTGTTCAGGAGGGACAGTATCACAGCCCTTCCTGGGGCCTCAGCCCCCCTGAGCTTTTCCCAATAGCCTGTACAGTGTTCCCAAAAACACAGCACATGCTTCCCCAGCAAGGTAATGAAGTTTCCCTTTTGTCCTTCATTGTCTTCTGCACTCAGACTGAGAGACAACCAGAGATTCAGGGTGTTTGGGTCATGCTGTACTCTTCCTTCTCCAGAAGGTGGACGTTTTCTCTCGCTGGACTCCATCCAGTTGGCTGCCACCAGCTGAACACTTAACATTTGTATTCTGCTGCTGGGAGCTGAAGTTTATTTAGCAAAAGTCATTCCTTTTGGTCTGATATCTGTGTTACAGAGTGAAGGAAAAGAAGGCATGAACTTTCATAGTTGGGATGTCACCAAAGACTTTTGTTTAGACTGCAAAGAGGCAGCAGGACTTCCTTATTGATTTTCCACCCCTGAGTTTTGAGTAAATGTTTTGAAGGGTTTTTGCCACCCACCAATTGGCAGAACAAGGGAAGGAATCCCACATGTGGCTCCACGCTGAGGAACTGGCACTGGCTGTGCTGGCACACACCACCCCTACCCCCCACCCCCCTTTTTTTTTGTTACTCGTGATAGAGAGAAGACACCAAGTATGATGCTGGGTTGGGTCTTGCCAAATCCCAGTTAGATATCGCAGAATGCTCTCGTTGCAAGGAGTTTGGAAAGCCAAAAATTGGCAACACAGAGCAGACCATTTGGCAGACGGTCTGTCATTCTTGGAGCCCAAGGCTGTAATTATGTCCTGTGTCCTCTGGAGAGGAGATGCCAAAGTTCCAGTCTTAGCCAGGTGGCTTGTAACCGAGGGGAAGGAAACAAGAGGGAATAGTGACTGTAAGTTAACAGCAAAAACATGTTTGTGGGCCCTGATAAAGTTCTAGGGTTGAGAGATGCAGACGTGGCTGAGAGGATTACAGGAAACCTAGATGAGAAAAGCCAGCTGGCTTGGTGGGAAGAATTATACTTTGGATGGGAGTAAACTGCTTTTTCTAAATAAATTCTTACACAACATGTTGGCATAAAAATTCAGATTCAATATTGACATGATTTATTGGTATAAAAGGTCAGTGTGATGCCTTAGGAAGGAAGGTTTGGGGTGAGCTGCATGGGACGTATTATTTGTTGGAGACTTTACATTTTCAGAGCTGGTTTTAGCTTAGACTGTCATGTCATCCATAAAGAGAAAGCAATTGGGAGCACATGCCTGGCTTTTCATCCTCTGCTGCTGATTTATCATATCAATTGGTCGAGTGATTTATTGTCTGGTCCTTTTGGAGGGTAATTGTATCCATGGCCCAAAATGAAAAGTGGTTTAGAATTTCCATATTTCTATTTTAGAATAGCCTCAGTTCTGGCTGTTGCACACGGAGGGGCTGATTCAAAGCCAAATTTTGGTTCATAGTGAAGAGTGAGGGAAATGTTTGGAATGAAGGTGTCTGGATACAAGAGGGAATAAATTGCCAACTGATGTCCCTGTCTTCTGGGTGCTGTGCATGTTCTGCTCATTTTCTGTGGGTGAATTCTTTTCACATTCAAGTCTCGCTGCTATTTTTTAATAAGTCTCTCAGACTAATAGCCACCGTTACTTCACATCAGTCTAAGGACTTTTTTTAACTGTAATTTCTCATACGAGACTTGTTCATATCTCTCTTGTTTTTCCTTGTGTGTGTTACATGAAGTTCTCATTGAGAGGACAGAGCACTTCCTTAGCAACAAACCGAAGCACTGAAAGTTTCTCCTGTTCCTCTCTATGGCAGGGAATGAGACAGAGAAGTCTGGCTAAAAAATTTCAGTCCTTTCTTTAGGTACACTCATCTCGTGTTTATTCACTCCTCTCTACTCAAAAATGCTCCATCTCGAGAAGTGGTCCTCCGCTCTTGTACGGCAAGAGTGGTTGCAACTCCAGCATCAGGCTGGTCACTCCTTCCCTCCGCTCTAGCAGGAGCCAGGCTGAGCTGTACGATGGGTATGAAGGCCCCGAGGCCACCAACGCTCCAGGGTCTCCCCTCTAAAGCACGCTCTGCTGACCCGAGTCCCCACCAGTGTCGTCCTCCCGTGACCCTCTGCTGGGGCACCTCTCGGCATGCCTTTACCTTCCGGGTCACCGCAGGGCTGGGAATCGTCACAATCCTCCTGCTGCGTGTGACGTTTCCCCACTTGATCGTTGGGACTGAAGGCTTGATTGTCAGATTTTGCTCGTCGCTGGTGTCTGACACCACCTTTCTCACCAGCAGCAACGCAGCAGTGCAGAAGTCGCTGCACAAGCTCTGGCTATTTCTGGAGTCGATTGGCGCGTGTGCGCAGCAATAGGATTCTACGTTGCAAATTCCCTGCAGTGTTTTGGTATAAACTAGTGTTTCTGACCCAAGGAAATGTCACCGATAAAAGCAGAGCTGGACATTTAAATACCCAGTGCCTTGAGACTCACCACAAGTGCTGCTACCGCTCCGCTGGATTGATGGAGAGGAAGGTTGTTTGCTGGACAGTAAATACTAGAATGTGGTTGTTTTAGCTACTGACAGTCATTAAATATCGGTGAGTTTTAGCAAAAACTTTTCATAATGAAATAAATAATGCCATTGCGTGTCATAGCTTCTTCGTGTAAGTGCAGACTTGTGTTTACTGTCATATCATTATGCTTCTTGGCTCTGGGAGGATGCAGATTGTCTGTAAACTCGGTGGTTCTTTAGAGTGGACACAGCCCCTGTGCAACAGACCTTGGGGGTCTGAGCTTTGGGGGCAGAGTCACATCTTGCACACAATTAAACTTCACAGGGCAGCTCAAGGGGCGAGAGGAAGGAATGAAGCCCACACCTCAGCCATGGGGATAAAAAGCCTGCATCCGCATTTTGCTTCTGAAAATCCGATGGGATCTCGGGTTTTTTTGTTCTGTGAAAAACATTTCCCCCTTCCCACTCACTCCACAGAAGGGGAATTTAATCCCTCCTTTTGCGGAAAGGTAGGGAAGGTGTCGGAGTAAGGCGGCCTTGACAGAAATTGCAGAAGATTGATCACTTCTCACTCACTGAGCAGTGCTGGGGTGGCCCTGCTGGCACCGCAGGAGGTTGGTCAGTACAGTGAGGTCAGACACATGAGGGTGCAGCCAGGGAGAAGCTGGAGAGGGCTGCGGGAAGAATAACAGATCAGGCCAGAAGAGCCTGAGAGGCAGAGGAGAGCCCCGGCCAAGCAGCTCGCAGCAGAAGTCACCCAGGTTTTTCCAAAGTGGCATTTGGAAACGTGCAAGGGACGTTCAGCCCTTACAGAGCACACTGTTCCATTTTAAACTTCACGCATGGGTGCGGTGGGTGGTTGTTTAGGGAATGGCGTTCCCTTCACCATTAACGTGTCTCTTTCATCTGAGTGACTAATCTGTTTTTGCTCTTCTCTCCTAGATCTCAGACCTAATACGACAAAGCACAAAGGAGTCCCCAGTCTGGGAGTTCCTCAGCTTGGGGTATGCACTCATGCTCTGCCCGTTTGTCGTTGTCCTAGGAGGGATGTTTTTCCTGGCCACAGCCCTCTTCTTCCTCAGTGACCGAGCCAAAGCTGAACAACAGTGAGTAACCTGGTGATTGCAAACGGGGAGGTGACACAGCCTGTTTTCTCTTTCGAATGTTATGCTCGTGCTCTTTCCCTGGCCTTGGTCCTTCCAGGCCAAGGATATCGGGTTGTGCGTTAAGAACCTCAGCTCAGCAGAGTGCATGAGGCTGCACGAAGCACAGGGGCTTGGGTCATGCTGGCTGGGCATCCTCTACACGCTTCTGCTCTGCTGGATCTCCGTTTTTGGCCATACGGCCTGGAGGGGAGCACAGAACCTGAGGTCACAGGCCCCTTGTACCATGGGGCAAGCATGTCACAGCCCCGGGCCGTCTGTGGTGAGGGGTTGCCGTGTGCTGGAGCACGTGGACTGCAAGGTGAAGAGCAAGAGAAAATCCACAGAGCGTAGTGGTCAACTCTGAGCCCGCAGTCTCATCCAGCCCCCTGTTCACCACCTCCAACACACAGCAACGTCAGGCAAGAAGAATAAAGCCGTGTACATGGGGACATAAGTGCTCAGGGGTTGCTGTATTAAAGATAGTCTTTCCCGGTCCCTTATTGCAGCCTGTTAAAAAAAAAGCTACTGTTTTTCAGTAACGAAACCGATTCGGACCACCTCACGGTTGGCAACTACAGTAATTCAGAAGACGCTTCCACATGACATACAAACTTCTGGGGTTAGTCTCTTTCTCATAATTGTCAAAAAATAAGAGTATCTGTGTACAATGTCATGCCGAATATGGGGGCAGGTGACTAGTCTGGTGTTGACTAGAAGCTGCTTGTGCCTTGCTCCTGTTGGGAGAAGGAGGAGGTATCGTTCCTGCAGCATGGCTGTGAGAGCAGTTAGCCTTGGTTCGAGAATTGTAATTCTGGTAATTTCAAGTGTCGGGCATCCTCGGACATCCACATTAGGGGGAATGTCACATGAGGAGGCTCTCCCTCTGTAAATCTCACTGCGAAAGGTTTTATGTTGGTTTAATGACACAGACATAGATGCAGGGAGTGAGAAAATACAACACAGGCCTGTTAACAGCCCATGTAATTCTGCAAAGAGCAGAGCATTCCTTGCTGTACCCTAAAGAGAAGGACCCTGGCGTATCGCTGGCACTAGACATAAGTACGACTGGAAGGAAAATAAGGAGTTTGGAGGCTGATATAAGTGTGGGAACGGTTTTGGTGATTCTTTCTGGTGAGTACTGTCATATCAGATGGACAGAAGAGGTTTGGGACCAGTGCTACAGGTGGTGCTGGGGCCCTCTAAGAGCGGTTCCACCTTCCTTTTACTAACACACACACAAATACCAGAGTAAAGAAAAGGTTTTCTTGGTGGCTTTAGAAAGATACATTCTCCCTATAATGAGGTGTTTAAACGTGGTGGAAAAAACAAGGACCTCGTCCCGTATCCTGTAAGGAGGTTGAGTCCTGCACAGCTGTACTTGCGTGTGGCTTTGGAGATGTGACATGACTGATGTGTGCCTGGCTTATTATCTGCATATAAGGGCTTTAAATTAAGTTTTAAATTAAATTTAAATTAAATCAGAGATTAGATCTTAGGAAGAACTTCCTAAGAGAAGAAAGAGGTAAATGCTACAGCAGATTATTTGGAGAAGACATGAAAGCTGTGCTGTGTTTCTAAAGGCCTCCCTGGCTTGGTTGTGAGGCAGGAACCGCTCTCCAGCTGCCTCCCAGCCCTGCTTCTGTAACCGTGCACGGAACCTGTAGGTGCAAGTCTAAGCACTGATCACCTGGAGACATGGCGAGAGGAACATAAGTTTCTGGGTGCTCAGGGTGGTGGTTTTTTTGCTGGAAGGAACCAAAAGTTCTATGTAGTGATCGGGCAGTAATAACAATGCAGCAGGTGAAATCCCCCTCCTGTAGCCATGGCGTCAGCCTTTGCTCAGGACCCCCAGCAGTTTTTAGGAGAACTTCAGTGTCTGTCTTCATTCGGAAGAGAGAGGGCTCATTACACCTATAATTATGGTGGGGCGATGCATCCCCTTGCGCTGCATGTTGTGCCAGCCTGGCGGGATGGCATCCAGGCGGTGAAGGAGGGCATCAGTGTTCAGGTACTGACAAATTCTGGGTCGCTCCCATCTTTTTGAGGATGTCTGACACCCCCTCACCCCCATACCTTTCTACCGGGCAAACACTGGGGTCCCCAGTGGTGCCATGGCTCCAGTGGGGTTCCCACAGGAAAGGCTTTCTGAGGAGGTACTGGTGGTTGCAGGTGGGTCACGCACTGTTTGACTCCACTGGGTGCCAGTGCAGGGGTTTTACTGGGTTGTTTTACAGTGCACCAAGGCACCGCCATTGCAGCTCCATTACTGTAGGAGGGAGATCACATCCCACAGCTCCACGTCCTCCTGCATTTAAGTGTTTATTTCTGGCTGTTGCTGCTTCGCCTGAGCAGATTTGGCTGTAGTCTGTTCATGTCCAGAGCATACCAGCTTCCCAGCCAGCTCCCAGTCTACTTTTTAAAGAAACACAGTTGGGGTTGAGTCCCGGTTTTGTATCTCACTCTCTTTCAGCATCCTGGTCTGCCTGATTCCCATTTCTTTATGAATTTTGTATTATTTAGCTACTGACCTGGCTCAGATATGGGAAGAACAGTTGTCACAAATATCAGTTAACAAAATAATTTCTCTCTAACGACTTCCACTGTGCTGTTCCTGGCATATGCCTGCTCCCAAGTTAAACATACCCTGGCGTCCTACAGCCAGATTCTTGGAGAGTGCAGCTTAATTAGAGTTTGGCACATTGCTGAAGAGCAGGACAGGATCTGGGCTAAGGCTGGCACTGATGGGTGAGGCTCCTCTCCCCGCCATGTACAGCGGATGGGTCCCGTCTGCTGTCACCGACAGGCCCAGTGGGCTCCTCAGAAGAATTTGTGGGGGAGGATTTGTTTGTTATTAGCTACATGCTTGCCTGCGAGAGAGAAGACAGCAGAGCCTTTTGATCTTAGCAGCTTAAAACTCTGTGCTGGCTCCAAATGGGATGTCCAGCTCCCACCCATCCAATGGACCATCTGCACTTGGCATCGCGCACCTTTGGCAAGGACAGGTTTCTGCCCGGCCAGTCCTCCCTCCTGCCCTACCTACTACTCGCTGGGTACGTCAGAATTGCTTTTTCAAGATGCCTTGTTTTCCCTCTGCACTCGGTCCCCGCTGCTCAGACAACAGGACTTGGAAATGGGCTTTGCCAAAAGAAATCAATTAACCTGCGGGAATCACAAAAGCCAATGTCACATGACAGAGATTAAACCCATTCATCACCGGTAGGGTCAGGGCAGACGGGGCAGATGTCAGGGATGCCTCTAATGAATTAATATGGAAGGAAAGCAGTGTAACACTGCTCTTGGCAGCTCTGCCTATGGAAACGGAGCTTTCCCTGCTAAAATTTCCATGCTTCTGTGAAAAATAGTTCAAGGGTTTATTGCTGAGATTTTCGTTTGTTTTTTCCTTTGTGTACTGGTCTCTGGGCATTTGCTTAGAGATAATTTCTTCTCCCAGGCAGGACAGGGTAACAGGATAGCAACCTCTCTTTCCTGTAAAGTTTCCTCCAGTTTCCACCACGCTTCCTTTCAAAAACAGAATTTCCAGGCTTTCAAGTGCCTCGTGACTTTTTTTTTTTACGCTACTTTTATCATTGTCACAATTCCTGGCATATTTTGTAGATTGCGTTTTTAGCACAGGAATTCCAGTCAATAAGGCTTCCCCTCTCACAAAAACACTCCTGAGAAAAAAAATTCTTTATACACCAATCTTTTGGGAATTTTTTTTTTTTTTTAATTCAAAATCACAGTTCTTTAGTAACTATTTTTATCCTGCTTCAGAAGTCTGGCAGCTTAAAGAGGCTTTTAGTAAATTTAGGACTAGCAGGGAACACGGTGCAGTACATCACTCTGGAATATAATCCAATCTTTTTTCATGCTGTTTTTATAGTACAGATTTAATCCCACCCTTCCAAAGTGATAAGAGAGAGAAAATGGCTAAGAGTGGTTTGTGTAAGAGCTCTTACGCTCTAGTAATAACAAATACTTCAGTTACTCTTTTAAACCACTCCACTACAACTCCTGCTGCGATTTCACTTGGCTGTAGTGTTGTTTCGCTCATGTTCTCTAGTGCTGCAGTGGAGCCTTAACCCATTCATATTTTATTTCCAAACATGACTGCGCTCTACTGTGTTTCTCTTACCTGCTTGCTGAAAATTTGTGAGATCCAAGCTATACTTTGAGATGCTCTGGAAGATGCTAAGTACAAGTAGAGTCTCTTGCCATGGCCGAGACCTACAGAAACTCATCAGGAGTCCTATGACCTTACTTTTATTCCCCAGCTCCATCACTGATACCCGCAGCCTTGGCAGGAGTCAGCCAGAAGGCAGCTTCCCGAGGCCAAGAGTACTTCAGACAGTCCACTCCTTGGAAGTCAAAGCTCAGCGCTGCCGAGAATTGTGTCTATGGTCTGTCTGTGTCCCCTTCTTCACTCATAATGAAGATAAGTTGAAAAAACAAAGCTTCACCCTTCTTCAGGCTGCTGCAGAAGAAACGGGGCATCTATTAGAGGCATTGCTGTACTTATTAGAAGCAATCACTTCACCAGCAATTGGGTTCTTTTTTTATTATGAAAAGAAAAAAGAAAAGAACTCCTTTCCCCAATCTATGACAACTTTTGGTTGCCAGGGCGTATAAATCACTGTAAGTGTGTAACGTGATGGTTTTTTCTGGGCAGTTGGGGTGAAGGTGAAGCACCCGGAGCTTTGCTGAGTGATGATGCCCTGTCCCTGCCCAGGCACAGACTGCGGATGCTCTGCAGCACTGGCTTCAGCAATGGTCACTCCCAGTCGTTCCTGAGGGAAAACACAAACTCACCTAGACTTTCCCTGAAAAACACCACCCTGTGCAGGTGTAGCACAGTCTGCCCCTCAATGTAGTGATTTTTTTTTTTTTTTAATCATGCTTTTTATTTAATCCCTGATTTTATACCTGGAAGCATAAGAATGTCTTGGATTTTTTTCCCATATCCTTTCAGAGGTACAGAAAGCTCCTCTTTGTAGATATCCCAGTTTCATAGAATCATAGAATGGTTAGAGTTGGAAGGGACCTTAAAGATCATCCAGTTCCAACCCCCCTGCCCTGGGCAGGGAAACCTCCCACCAGACTAGGTTGATCAAAGCCCCATCCAACCTGGCCTTGAAACCATCCAGGGATGGGGCAGCCACAGCTTCTCTGGGCAACCTGGGCCAAGGTCTCACCACCCTCACACCAAGTAAGTTCTTTCTGGTATCTCATCTAAATCTCCCCTCTTCCAATTTAGAGCAGTTACCTCATGTCCTGTCACTACACTCCCTGATCAAGAATCCCTCCCCAGCTCTCCTGTAGCCCCTTCAGACACTGGAAGGCTGTTCTAAGGTCTCCCCGGAGCCTTCTCTTCTCCAGGCTGAACAACCCCAGCTCTTTCAGCCTGTCCTCACAGCAGAGGTTGCTCCAGCCTCTGAGCATCTTCGTGGCTCTCTGCTGGACGCGTTCCAAGAGGTCCATGTCCTTTCTATGTTGAGGACTCCAGAGCTGGACACAGCACACCAGGTAGGGTCTCACGAGAACAGTCTCACAAGTTTCGTAATAGTTCGGTCCCTCTCTGCATCCTGTAGGATAGAGGCTGGGGATTTTGCCAAAAGATACACACTGCAGTTGCATCCTGCTGCCTGATCTGCATTGCTGTATCCCTGGTGCAGACACCGGCAGGAATAAATAGCTGCGCTGCTGCTGCTGGCCAGGAAAGAACTGAAATATTTAACCAGCTACCACTTGGCACTTCAGCGAGACCTGCAAGCTTAAAATGGGTCACCCATTTGTTTACATGACGAGAATCAGGTTATTTAAACAGCTGTAGTAGGTTTTTCTTCTCTCCTAAAATTAAAATTAAACATTAAATAAGGAAAAAAAAAATCCCTACTCTTAACACCTTTGATCAGGTGTGGAAACTCTTGCTGAGTAGAAGTGCTGATTAACGTTTCATTTTAAAAGTGGTGGGTACAAACACTAGAGAGAAGACAGTCATTACGGACAAGACAGTGCAAGCCATGAAAAGAACAATCCCTACTCCAAGCCCCTTTCCTGCTTTCTTAAATACAGCACATCTGCAAACTACATTACGGGAAAAATGAAAATAATCCATTTTCAGACTCTGTCTTCTGCCTCACATCAGGATTATTTTTAGCCTTTTCGAGAACTAGATATAAAATGTTCTCCTATTGCAGCAATTTGAAAGTGTCTGACCTTATTTTTGCTTTGCAGATTCTGTTATGTGGGGCGGGGGAAGGACTCGACGTGTTCTCAACCCTCTCTTTCTCTGTTATTTTTTTTTCTGTGGCAGCAGTTAGAGACAGAAAGAACCCGTGAGATGACCCTTTGTCACTGCCAGCAAAGTCCCCTCCATTAATGGTGTCACAGGTATTAACCTGGGGGGCCAGACTGACCCACAGCACCTTCCACTCAGGTAGTTTGCATTACTAAAAAGAGTGTTTCTTCTATGCAATATTTTCATATGTATTGTGAGGGTGTTTTTTAAAGAGGCCAACTCTTGCTGTAGAGAGACATCTCAGTGCTGTGTTGAAGCAGAGCTTGAATTTTGAGGATTTCAGGGGGCCAGCAAGTGGATTTAATCAAAAAACTTCCATAAAGGGACATTTGAGGAACAGTTCACTCACTGCTGGTACCTCTGTAGGGTGAATAAGGTGATAGCTTAGTTTGGTTTTTCCTTTACGAAAGAAGAACAATAATTAAACACTTTCTACAGTGACATAAATGCAGACTGCTTTTGGTGGCCCTGATCAGATGTCCTGGGCCTTTGAAGGCGTGTGAATTTACAGCAAAATGCCCAGATTAGGATGCAGAGGGTCTGTGATTGATGGAAGAAGATGCAAAGTGTGTGTTCCGAATATCCAATAGCGGCAGGATAAAGATGCAGAGGCTGCAGATGGAATAGGATGAGGCTATTAGATGGTTCATAAGGAAGTGAAGGGTTGGGAATATGAAGGGAAGAGGTGGTGAAAATTTAAGTAGTTCTGTTATTGGTGGAAAAAGCCTGCTTCTAGAGCTGTTTTTTTTCTCCCGATTACTAGCCGTGTTTGTAACTCCATAAATGGAGCTTGAAAATACAAGAACTTAATGGCTTGGGACAGGCTGAATTTTAAATGCCCGTTTGCTTCTTCAGCTGGGTTCCTGTAGATGGAAAATATGGTCTCACATAGAAAAAAATAAGGGTTTATTCAGTTGATGTAGTCAACCTGTGTAATTTCAGGAGGATATCAAAGGTCAGTTGGGTTGTTCGCAGACGTGTTGAGCTCAGTTGTGGTCCTTACGCTCGTGGCATCTGAAATCCACTGTTGAAGTTAATTGTTAGCAGCAGGAGCTCTGCTTAAGTAGAGGCAGAAGGACTGAGCCAGCTGGTGCTGGCGTAGCTCTGGCTCACTGTGCGCTGCAGAAGAGGCTGCAGGCAGGAATTCATGGTTTCTCCAAGTCCATAATTTCTCCACGTATATTGTCCTTTTGAGGTTAATCTCCTGTGCCACGGAGAAGGGCAAACAATATTCCTAGACTATCCCTAGCTCCACTCTTGCTGTAGAACTGCACTTTAATTCATTTCTCCATGTGGCAGAAGTTACAGGAAGGCAAACCTTACTCATTGAAGAGCACCAGATCAAGAAGCACTTGGAGTCCTACTGCTCTCTTGGCTACTGAATCTGCTGCAACCTTCAGGAAGTCAGATGCTGGCCCTAAAATGCTCATCAGCTGTAAAACAGGATTAAAAGCACTTGCCTACATGGTACAAGGGGCACTTAAACCATATGCCTGCAATGGATTCAGTATGTTGGTTTGCATTGTCATTGCACAGACGGATCTTGGCACGTGGGAACTCTGTCGCGTAGGAGGATATTTTAAACTTGGGCTAAGACATTTTCTTTGCTAAGGCTGCCCTGGCAGATAGGGAATCGGATCAGATCCCACGCAGGTGACTACAGGCAGCTTTACGAGCCAGAAACCCTTTCTGACACAAGGAAATAGAACAAATCATGAAAATTCCAGCCCTGCTAATCTGTTTCCTGAAGCCTGCTGTGGTCACAGAACATATTTTGAAGGTACGGACTTTTATAGAAGTAGATGACCTCCTTTTGTGGAGAAATCTGCTCAGCAGATTCTCAGCAACCTGTGATTGTAGGTGTGTTAGAGAGTAATTTACTGGTAGCTGGGTCTTGGGCCTGAATGGCATCTTCTAGTGAAACAAGGACAAAACTGTTGGGAGTTTTCCTTCCAGCGATTCAGTAAGAAGTGTCTTGAGTGCTCTGGCTTGCTCCCCTAAATTCGCTGCCAAACCGCTACTGCCATGGCAGGTCTGGCCCAGACTGACATCAGAGCCAAGAAGGACGGTTCCCTGTACCTGGCAGATTAGAGGTGGTGAAAAGACCTGTGGAATGAGGCAGTTATTTTGGAGGATAAGAAGTTTGTTTCATACCAAGTGGCATCAGGAAGTTCTGTCCATTTCATCTTCCCTCCATTATTTCAGTGGACATGAGAGTATGATGTTACCCACATCTTCTACAGCACTAAAAATCCCACAGCTTTAATGCTGAGACCATCACTGTCTGCCAGAAATAAACAATTATACAGGGACAGACTGAGGCACAGAGTTTTGAGGGCTCCTGAGACCCTTGTCTTCACTGAGTTCAGGACTCCACGTTAGCACACCACCACAGAGCAGGAAGGCAGACTTAGCTCTAGAGTTCATTTCCATCCAATGCTTTGATGCCCTAATGAGGGCCTTTAACCGCTCATCTGCACATCTGCTCTGTTGCAGTTGCCTGGAAAAATGGAAAGAAAGGTTATTGATTTTTTCTTTATGCCAGTTTTCTCCTCTGTCAAAGAAAAATAGAAGCTGAGCTATGGTTTTTCCTCAGGAGGCAAATATGCTCGGCACCTGGATTAAATGAACAGATGGAAAATGCTAACGGAGTCTGTGCAGCTTTAAGGGGATAGATAGATAAAAAAGGGGAAAGATAGAAAAAAAAAATGTATTTGCTGTCTGTGATTATCATTCCTTTCGCTAACCCCACTGACACCCAGAAAGAAAAGGGGATTTAAGCTGATTGGTGTCTCCAGCACAGCTGGCAGAGCACTTGCCAGCCCCAGCACACAGCTCCAGTCGCGCTGGGAGGGACTGAGCCACTACTGCTGTCTCCAGAGGGAAGGGCAGCTCTGTGCCAGCAGCCACCAGGAAGTCTGAACATACCCAGCTCCTGGTTTGGTGCCCTTCAGATTTCCAGGAGCTTCCTCTCTGGGTAGACATGAGGGAGTACGAGCAGAGCCAAATCAAGTAAATAGTTTCCTGCTCCAATACAAGCTACTCCTGTGCCTGATTTTTGTTAAATTTTGTTAGTGTTCTGCTTAGCGGCCTTTTGGTTTAGCAAACTGCCCTCAGCCTCCTCAAACAGCCCCTGTTCCTGGGGGCTGGATGAACCTGTCACCGTGCATCAGGAAGCTCAGTGCCAGGCTATTTTCAGCTGTGCCAGCCCTGTCCCCGTGCCACTCGCTGGGATTATCTCAGTTGATGCATTATTACTGCTCACCTCTCACGCATCTTCACTTTCAGTAATTGTTTTCAGCTGCGGCTACTGAGAGCCTTTTAAATCAGAGCACCGAGTTTCTGCCAGTACTGCATGTTGTTAATCTCGTGTGCCTTGTCCCAGAGTTACTGACTTAACTCTCAGAGTAGCCAGAGTTCAGTTAAGGCAGGACATGCTCTCTGGAAGCAATCCTTGATTTGGCTTTTCTCACACCCTGCTTGGGAGGTAATCAGTTAAATGCTCTGCAGCCTTTTTTTTATAGGGAGCAGACGGAGGCACAAGTGCACCCAGCAGTTTCTTGAGCATCCCAGGAGAACTCTGTTGTGGTGGGGAACCAAAGCCACCTCCTTCCAGCTGCAGGTGAAAATGGCAGCTGCACTTGGTGACTGCAGGACAGTCGTGGCCAAAGTATTTACCTTCTGCACTGCTTGATTAAAAACTCTGCATAACAAAGGACATAAAAGGTACAACACTTGAACAGGAGTCTCCTGCCAGCTGGTTTTGCTCTTGGTAAAGTGTCTGGCAAAAAAAAAGATGAAGAAGGGAGTGGAGCATCTCCCAGAGGAGGAAAGGCTGAGGGAGCTGGGTCTCTTTAGGTTGGAGAAGAGGACACTGAGGGGTGACCTCATGAATGTTTATAAATATGTAAAGGGTGAGTGTCAGGAGGATGGAGCCAGGCTCTTCTCAGTGACAGGCAGTGATAGGACAAGGGGCAATGGGTGCAAACTGGAACAGAGGAGGTTCCACAGAAATATGAAGAAAAACTTCTTCCCAGTAAGGGTGAGGGAACACTGGAAGGGGCTGCCCAGAGAGGTTGTGGAGTCTCCTTCTCTGGAGACATTCAAAACCCGTCTGGAGGCCTTCCTGTGAGACCTGCTCTGGGTGTTCCTGCTCTGGCAGGGGGATTGGACTAGATGATCTTTCAAGGTCCCTTCCCGTCCCTGATATTCTGTGATTCTGTGAAAAGGTGGAGCTTGGCCGGCGACCAGTGTGTTATACTCACTAGAGTAGGTGGAAGGAAGTCCCTGCAGTGGGCACGACACCTGGGCCTGGCTTCTGCAGCGAGCAAAATAAGAAGAGAAAGTGGAATTGTGGATGACTTTGGTTTGTTTGAGGGACAGACACCTTTGCATGAGCTCCGTGCCGGCAGCCGCAGCCCTGTTGGCATTGCGCGTTGCCCCCTGGAAGGAGTTGGATTCAAAGTCCTGGAGGGAATCACAATAAAATCCCAGTGAAATGCAGCTGTAAATCCCTCTGTGTCGAAACACTGGTGAGACAAAGCAGCAGGGTCTGTGTAGAGCGTGACTGAGGTGTCACAGAGTGGTTGGTTGTATTTTTAAGGTGTTTCCTGGTGCTGTTACCCGTTTGTGCCACTGACAGGCCATTGGCAATAAGCTCTGTATCCTCCTGAGGCCGACTCTGTTTACATGGGTGACGACACTACGTAGACGGGTGGAAAATCCAAGCAGGAGGGTCTGGAAACCTGTGGCCATTTCCCTCCCTTGGTTACGAATCTGTTAATGCGTTTTGGCAATTGGCTTCAGCAAGGATTTGTTTAAGGCAGCAAGGAGGTGGTGGGTGACGTGCATGTAAAACATACACTCTCCTGACATTTCTCCCTTTCTGAACCACAGTTGGTAGATGAGGCGGTGGTTATTGTGAGGAGAGGACTTGGCTTCTGCCTAATCCTACTTCATGCTCCTCTTCCCCTACAACTCCACTTGTCCTCTGGCAAATGTCAGGGAGTCCACAGTGACAGCGATGCTTCTGCGTTAGGGTTTTAACTCACCTAGTGGACCCGAGGTTGCGTGCGTTTGAAACTCAATAAGCCCAGTGTGGAAGGCTGCCCCAGCTCTCCTACTCCATAACCATTTTGTCCGTCACCTGCAGGGAACCAGCAGTAACTTCCCATCTTCATTTATCAGCTGATAAAAGTTCACCGTTACCTCTGAAAGCCGTACAGGTGTGGAGCTACAAATGGCAGTCCTCAGCCTCTGTGTTTCTGGACTGAGCTGGAACAGAGGAGGTTCCACTTAAATATGAAGAAAAACTTCTTCACAGTGAGGGTGACAGAACATTGGAAGGGGCTGCCCAGAGAGGTTGTGGAGTCTCCTTCTCTGGAGACATTCCAAACCCGCCTGGACGTGTTCCTGTGTGACCTGCTCTGGGTGTTCCCGCTCTGGCAGGGGGATTGGACTAGATGATCTTTCAAGGTCCCTTCCCATCCCTGATACTCTGTGATTCTGTGATTCTTGCACAGTTTCAGGCAGCAACATTAGAACTGGGTGCTGCTGCTGAGGCACTGGGATTTGTAGAGCGCTGCACCTGGCTGGGTCTCATCATCAGGAGCATGTATTGAAAAAAAGAAAAAAAATGATGTGTTTTTTTCATAGATTTGAGGCCACAGAGTCTCACTGCCTTTCATGGATGTCTGTCCATTTAAACATTTCACCGCCTAGCATTTCTGGTTTCAGTGGGTGTTCAAGGCCTGTTTACAACCCCCAGCAACATGTGAGAAGGTTCAGACTCTGGGGAAGGGAGCTGTTGGTGACTCTTGCACTGACAGCCCTTCCTAAAGTGCTGCTTCCAACTGGCACTTTGTAGCATCTTGCACGGTGCTTCAGAAACACCGAATCCTCAGCAGTGAAATGAAGGGAGGGGAAGGATCCTTAATGACGGGCAGGAGCTGCTCTTGAGTCCAGCGATCCGTCTGTCCCCGGAGTCCCAATAACTCTTGTCTGCTGAATGAGCTCCCACGAGTCGAAAAGTAAGTTCTTTGCAGGGTGGAAGGACCCCACTGAAGCATTTTATTATTGGTTGTAAAAGTTAAGTGATGTTCAGTGCAGCAAGCTGTAAAAATTAGGGCGTTATTTCCTAATACGCGTCTCTGCTACAAAAGCCAGAGCCTGAGTTGTTTTAGATAGCAAGAACACGGGGCTTTTGGAAAGCTGTGGGATACTGAAATATGTCTGCTGTTTAAGTTAGGTATGAAAGTTAACGTTAAATGGTGTTGGTAGCGTTCACAAAAGCTTTATATAAGCACAGCCTTTCTTTAGGAACCTTACGCACGATGGTGCCACATATGGTCAAATGCTTTCTCCTTCCGGATGTCCTCTTGCTTGAGTCTGAGCTCCCGAACAGAGATTCCCAGAGCTCAAACATTTGGCAGCCTTTATGTTACGGAAAGTCAGTGGGACATACGCATATGAGAGGGACAGGGCATTTGGAGAGTCATCTCTGCGCAGAAACAAAGCAGAGTAAGGCCAACCTGTAAAAGCTCCTGGCCACTCATCCTTTATCTGAAATTCCACTTCTTTTTCTTAGGCAGGTCTCTCACCGGCTGAGGTGTTGTGAAATTAGATCCATTTTACATAGTATAAATATTTAAGAGCTCTAGAGCATGTAGTTTAATATTAAAAAGACAGTCTTGTAGATACTTCAGAATTATAGATGCTGTCACACTACATGGAAATGGTGTGATAGGATCTAGGAGAAATATTTAGGTTTAACATGGGAGGAAATGGAGGGGTTGGAAGGAGTCAGCCACATCCTCAACTGCTGGAGGAGCCCATAAAAACTAAAAAAGTTGTACAGCTTCTGTTCTTGAGAAGCAATTTGGGTAAGTTTCCTCCCCCTCAGGAAATAACAGAGTGGTTCCCGCCCGGCTCTTTTCAAGGAATGAAAACATTCACAATCTTAAGAAAACACTGCAGAGAAAACAGCACAATTTAGGAACCAATGTTTAGTCAGCAGATATCCCCAAATCCGGGTGGGATTAGCATTATTAGAAAGGCAAGTGGGATTTAAAGCAGCGATTTCAATGCTCTTGAGCCTTGTGTTACTACACTTCACCACCTGAGAGAATCCAAAATTGATTGCTAGTAGTTTCGCTTAATAGTAATGACTTGGCGGCTGACCTGCTGGCACCTGTTGGCTGAGCCTCACTGGAATGGGGCCGTGCATTGGCCGGAGACCACTGCCCGCACCACAGAGCTCCAGAGAGAACCCACCAAAACTGTTTGGAGGGACCGTTTCAGCTCCCTCTTTGCCCCCCACCTTCCGAGGGGATCCTGGAAAGTCACTTCTCTCCCCAGCAGGTTCTCGAGTCACGTGGGGTCTCCCATGAAATCTTCGAAGTGCTTTTCCGGGTGAGCCACGCTAGGCCTCGGCTCCCATCTGTAAAAGAGAGGTAAAGCGGACGTTGAGAGGAATGTGTTAAAATGCAAGGAATGAGTAACTCCCATGACTTGGGGACGACATAGGTCCTTAAGTGGCAAGTAGATTTTAGGTGACATAAGAAGGGGAGGGGGATGTGTGTGTGTGTGTTCACAGCTCATTTGTGAGCAATGCAGGTGGGTTCGTTCTGCTAAAGAGAAAGCGATGCCAAAGGAGCCTTTTCTCTGTCTATTCTGTATCTTGTAAACACGTGGAGTGAATTCCATGTTAAGGGACGGGGCTTTCAGACAATACGGTGACTCACTCAACCAGCTGGAGTTGGAGTATTCTCTGATAGCTGTAGCACAGATCGTCGTTTACCTCCTTCTCGTTGGCTCTAGCGTTACAAGGTCATCTGTTGTCCGTCTCTGCTGTAATGGTGATTGATAGAGCAACGTTCAAATGTCACGTCCAATGCAGTAGGGCGACCAAGAATGGGAATTCTGCAAAGAAACTTGGGTCAGCTCCTCTATCAAAAGGAAAAAAAAAATCAGTTCACATCCTGAAAAGGCAGAGAGGCTTCTGTGCATCTTGGGGACAAACCGTCTGTGTGGCTGGTGTGAAGTCAAGAGCTAGAGGCTGAACTGGGCTAATTTCTGATGCAGAGATTTCTTGGAAGGTGTCCTCTGGTTAGTTTTTATCTGGGAATATGTGTCTGAATCCAGCACCATCTCTTCTTAGGGAAAAAAAAGAAGCGTCCTGGGTCAGGTGTGCTGTCTGGTGAAGAGCCACACGTGAGGTTTAAGGAACCAGCATTTTCCAAAGGAAAATGATGTTGCACTGAGCAGTTCTTACCTGGTAGGATTTCAGGCAGTGATGGTTTCTGTGATCTCCCCTGTAAACCTGCCCAAGTTTTTACTGATTCAGAACGAAGCTGGGTTTTTGCTCACAATGGCAAAATCCTGCTGCGAGCCTTTAAGGCATAAAAATGCTGCTGTTTCAGTCTGTGTGTGATTTGAAGTTAGCACAGCCAAACAGAACAAGGAGACTGTGACTTTGTGACTCACGGGGTCTTCTCCCAGCAGCTCAGTAGAGCTGGAGGGGCATTTGGGAAACGCACTCAACCAGGGACAAGCCAAGCCAGGCCCTTGAGTGAAGAGGGGGGTTTTCCAGTGCTGTTCCTAAGAATCCAGGCATTCCCACTGACGTCAGTGAGCAGCCGAGAGAGAAAGCAAGTCCCAAAGGTCTTAGAGTCCGAGGGTGACTTGAATTCTTTACTGTTGTCATCCTGCCCCATCCCCACCACACTGTGCTTAACACCAGGACTGGAGGTTGCTCCTGGTCGTCAGCAACCACACTCTGGGACGCGTGAAGAGCGTGGGAGAGAGGGGAGAGGTCATCTGCTGCAGTGGGAGAGCCAGTGGGGAGGAAGGCTGAGTTGCAGTGAGGAAGAGCAGGTCTAAGGGATGAACTTCCTAAAACTGTTGCTGTCTCTCCCCTGGGTACCCCGCAGAGCAAGCAGGGGCTGGTCCCCTCCCTGCCCCTCAGTGGCAGGAGGTGCAGGACAGAACGCTGCCGAGAACAGCTCCTGCCTGGTGACATTCCGGTACCCACGGGACACCATCCATCACTTGGGAGCAGCTGTCTGGAACAGCAGCAGGTCTTCACGAGCTGAAAACACAAAGACAGCTCCTTTTTTTCTTGATTTAATTTTTCTCAGTGGTGACTGTTTACATTTGTGCTGTCAGTCTGAAGGACACCATTCACTAGCCGCTGCATAAACAGTCTCCTTACTGGCTTAGGGGAACAATTGCTATGTCCCAATGCCTTTGGGACCTTCCCAAATCCTTGTCAATTAATGTCAGCAACGTTCCTCAGTGTGTTCCAGCGATTGTCAGAACTGCTATCAGACAGCTGTGAAAGGGTTTCAGCTTTATTCCGTTGTGCATGACAGTTATTAATGTCCTCTTTAGTGTTAAGCAAGAGGAACCTGGATTTAACAGGCTGGTATGTTTTTAGGAGCCTGTTTGTTGGTAATTGCAGCTCTGACACGTCACTTCTGTTTTCCCTCCACCAGGGTGAATCAACTCGTGATGCCACCAGCCTCTGTGAAAGTCTGAGACGGTGAGTCCCCCAAACCAGCAACTGGTTTGGAGCTACCCACCTCCAGAACCCCTGTCCACCCCATTCTTGCCTTGTAAGTTGGAAAGAAGTTAACCTTAGACAGCCATGGCCTGCACCTTTGCTACCCTCAACCCAAATGAGAGCAAATCAAGAACAGGGAAACCAGGGGGTCAGTCCAGTGTCCTTCACTGTATTATGATGCTTCCATATACCTGGTGGTCCCTTCTTTGAGCAGATCAGACCACGCAGCCCCTATTGACTGGACCAGCAGCCAGATATTGACTATTGACTGTCCGAGGCCAGAACTTAGACGTTACCTTGAATCCATAAAACCAGCTCTTGATCCAACATCTGCTCACTATGGAATAACCATTCCTAGTGTATTCCAAATTTTCTGCAGAAAAATGCTTCCTGGCAGCACATGAACTCTCGTGTCATTGCCAGGACTGTCCCCGCTGACAGCCTTGATCCAGGGTGACCGAGCTGAGACCTCGGCACTGAGCTGGGAGGAAGAGTCCCACTCCCGCGGCCGTTGCTTCTCCCTTGGGTTCATGCTGTTCTTCTATCACCCACCAACAGCCACAGCATCGCAGCTCCGAGCTGCGCCGATTGATAAACACTTCCTAGCATTTTACTGTAGCCAAAATTAATAAAGCAAGTTTTTGAAGAGGAGATTTCTCTCCCATAAATTAAATGCATTGAAAGAGTAATCATAAAATCGGAACTCAATAACACATTTAAGAATGGCCTTTTGAGGAAAAAAGATTTAATACAAACTCTAGTACAGTAGATGTGTGATTTCCACAGAGGGGCATATATTCTGGTACAGGCTAAGGATAGAATAGGCCTGCCTTTACCCTGCAGTCTCTGGGCTGGACGCGCGCTCACACGTTGTCATTTATCAGTAGCTTGTAGCCAAAGAGATGTTGGTTTCTTATATAAAAAAGGAAATAAAAACAAAGCCTTAACAGCCTGGGAACAAGTGTCAGGTGGTGTTGCTGAGACCTGCATTAGAAAACGCTGAAGGCTGGGATCCTGCGCACACTTAGGTTTCTCACTGTACTTTCTTCTCCTTCTTTTGGTCCTGTTTTATACAGGTTGAGAAAAACCAGGCCATTGTTACAGGGACTTTTTATATAACCCAGCAGCCACTGATGTTTGTTTTTTTTTTTTTAAGGTTGGGGCAATTTCCTGCAGAGACCCTCCCACAGGAAATCCTGCAGTGAGAGAACTGGTTATCCCTTCCCACTTAATCTAGGGAAGCTGCCGGCCACTTAGATGTGCTGCCTCACACACAAGTGGTGTCTCACCAGTCAGCAGAGGTGCTGATGTTGCTCTTAAAAGCGGGTGTAGAGCACCAGCAGAAAGCCAGTGCCTGCTCTACCTTGTTAGTGGCAATACTGATAGCCAAGCTTTGCTGGTGGGAGGGCGCAGGCTGGACTGACACCCCCAAACTGGGCTCTCCAAAGGACAGTGGTTTTGAGAAGTGACAATTTAGGGCAAGAGGCAGTCTCTGTTTTCTCTAATGAACTGTTGGGGTTAAAAAGAGTCTAACAAAAATTAACCTTGCTGTCTGCTGAGCTGCTTCACCCCACAGTTGTGTCTACACAACTGACATAAACATGACATGGACCCTTAAGTAACATGGACAGGAGTCTAAACCTGCTCCTGGCTCACTTCCTTGGGCAGATTTTTTTACAGTGTATTTCTGTTCCCAATTCCAAAGGCCTACAGTACATCCCAAAGTGCTGTCTCCAGACTGGTCAAGCTGTGCTGGCCTACAACTTGCATGGAGGGAAGATGTTTCTTAGCTGGTCCCCCCATGATTCACCATTGCCAATCAATGCTTGTAACTAACCCATTAACCACTCTTTTCTTTGTTTGCAGTTGCCTGTGAAAGAAGCAACATGCAGACTCCTGCTCCCACCATCACCACACCAGTCTCAAGCTGGAAGCCCTTCTGTGCTGGAAACCAGTGGATCCTTCAGCTCCACAGCACCCAGGAAGGGTTCTCCTGCAGGAAATCAATCCCACCGCTCCAGCCTGCGGGGTCAGGCACCAGGAGATGAGCAGGGCAGCCTGGAACACAAGTACTTCTTGAGCATAAGGATGTTCACAGGTTCCTCTGAGCATCAAAAGCGACTGTCCACTGGACCCACAATGTGCTGCCCCAAGTGAGTGACTGTAGATTGTGTATATGGTTTTAGTTGTAGCCAACAAAGTCTGCATCATTTATAGGGCAACTCATGTCCTATTGAATGCTGCTGTTGCGTCAGCACTCCCGCACCCAGAGACTGCACTAGTTGGGGACCTATTCTGTACATCACCTTTTCTTTAACACTGAAGACGTAATTCAGATTATTATTTTTTATTTAAATATGTCTTAAGATGCTTTATCTCTGCTGAAGACATTAGATGACAGATATAGATATATATATAGATATATTTAGATAAACAGGTTTTTATTTAAACATTTAAAAATCTGGAGCTGCCTGTGCAACCGTACCAGACACGAGTAACATCCACAGCTCTCCTCATCTCAGTGCCCTGGTACCAAGCCCTGCGAGGCGTGGTAGGAAGACTCCCAGTTGATGACGACTGAGCAATCACCTGAGGTCACCTGAGGCTGAGCAATGGGACAGAGGAGAGAGTTTCACTGTACTGGGTATGCTGGTGGTTGTTACAGAAAAGGCCCAGAAGAACTTTGGACATAAATATCTAGGGGCTCTAGAGTTTGCTCTCAATATGCTAAATTCAGCCTTGCCCAGGAGGTTCACAGGTTTTTAAAATACCAAAATCCATCTGGCTGAATTGCTTTCCCTAGGGCCTGGTAGTGCAATACTGCTGTGCCAGTGACTCCACGCTTTGTTTACACGCACATCATATCACCTGTCTCATCAACGCCAATTCTCCCTCTGTCAGTATTCCCAAAGCAGGTGGCTGATGCTCGGCCATAGCTGTTTCCTGTGGAACAACCCTTAGGTTTAATGCACGCCCAACCCCACGCACAGTCCCAGACGACTCCTACCGGGCTGTCAGTTGGTCGCTTTCACCTTTATGAAGATGCATTTGAGATCTTTAATATTCCAGACCAGTGTCTGTCTGAACTGCGTTCGTCTCAAACACAGCAGTGCCTGTCTGTAGAGCAGTCAGGGTCAGGTCACTCAAGTCTCGTTTCATGCACTTGACCTCCAAAAGCCAAATTGACGCTGTGTCCGGTTGATGCTGCAACAGCGTGGGGAAGGCAGGCGAGCACGGCACAGGCCCTGGAGAAAAGAGCCCAGGCTTCCAGAGAAAAGGCATTGGTTCTGTGAACTCCCCACTCCCATTTTTCTGTTGTCTCCCATGGTGTAGATACTCCCCTGGAGTCTCGCACACACCTCCAGCAGCTGGATGCAACTCGCTCTTGTGTTCAAGTTTGACAAGTGGCTGCGGTCGGGCCGCAAGTAGGACTAAATCAGCAAAGGAAATGCCAAACCCGGACTGGATGTGAGGGAAGTCTGGAAGCTGCCCCTTGTCCTGAGTGTGGTGTAAATCTGTTCAGAGACACAGGAAGGTACTGTTCCTAAACCTGGATTCGATCTCCCATTCACTTCCAGGGTGCCTTGGGACCTACAGTACCGCAGTGCAGTAGAGATGGTCGGTCATTCCAGTTAGCACCCAACTGGTTAATACTCACCACATAACCAGTCTCTGCCCGGGCAGATGGGTTCTGAGGGTGACTCCTGTCACAGTGGGAGACTATCCTCCTCATCACATTCCAGGGGACACTTCTGCAAAGGTTGCTCTGTCACCTAAAACACCTTACCAATAGCTTTAAGATTTGGTTAAACCACTAGAGACAGAAATTTTCCTCGAGTGCCTGGGCATCCTCTGCAGAACAGCAAGCAGATGCTAGAAATAATAAAACAAACCTAAAACAATGCTTCATTTCCCACCTTCTGCCACTATTTACATTTGTAAGGGAAATACCATCCCTGTAGTCTAGGAGCCAAACACTCGGCTTTAAAGGCACATGAATTTCCGATTCCCATTAAGAAATTCCTTGTTAAGCTGTTTAAAAAGAAACAAAAAAGCAACCCAACAATCAGTCATTTCATCTCAGAGACCAAAGAAGATTAGCCACGTTTCTCAAGTTGTTTTTTTGATAGGCTCTCTCTGGTGTAGCATTTTACTGCCAACAAAACCAAGCATTTCTGCTCAAGTTCAGAGGTGAGGAATTGTCCTTAATTCTCAGGAATCACCAAGGAAAAGGGAACTTTAGTGTTTTGTAATTTCATTAGCTCTTCTTGGTGACGAGCCCCAGTCCTTGTTAGAGGAGCACAGTGCTGTTTCAGGAGGCCACCCTCGGTGGGTATGAAGGAAGGTGCTGTGGTTTTTCTTTTTGATGAGGAGAGAGAGGGAAGGGAGTGAGCAAGAGAGTGTGAGTCCTACTGGCAGCAGTTCCACACCGAGGGATCCCCGAATCCCTGCTCCCCCGTCTCCCAGGCTCAGAAAGGGAAGTCAAAGCAGCAGCTATGACAGCGCAGAGATGTACAGAATGGAAAGGAAACTCAGCCTTTCTACCTCCTGCGGACACTGCTGCTCCTTTATGTTGATGACCCATACACAAAGGGCCTGAAGCTGAAAGGCTGCCTTTCATGTTTTAGCTGTGAAGAACAGTTCAGTCAGTGCTTCTCTAAAGGTATGTGGTGTGTTAGAGGGAAGGAAACCAGATCAATTAGCTCACAGGCCCATAGATTAGGGTAATAAGGGGGCATCAAGTCTGGATATGAAACACACCTATTATCAAACAGAAGCAGGACCTGTCTTGCCATAGAAGCCTCTTCCCTGGATTCCATCAGGACAGCTCCCGTTTCCACCAGGATGAGGCCTGAGGAAAGCCCCGGCCTGGCCTCAGCTTCTTTGTGTGCAAAGCTGAGCTACTCACTGTCGAGATGCTGCAGAAACAAGTGATGTTGTGTTTCCATTCTCTACTACATGGGCAGAAGTTCCCCTTTATTTAAAAAGAGAAAGACAGCATTGTGTTATCCCGGTGCTAAACTCTGGACTTGGCATGCAATACAGTGCTGCTTTCCCCTGGGACTCCCTCTTCTGAAGGTGTACCCAGGCTCGGAAGCCATTAGGGCTGTTGAGTTTGTGGAGCAGCGGAAGAACTCTTGGTGTACACACAGGAAGCGTTTCTGAAACGCGAATGTAACTCTATACTTGATGGCATATTACTTGTATCCAAGCTGGGTAACAACCCTCATTAAAATTAGTATTTATGGTTTTATAAAGAAAGGCTATTAATAGGAAAAGATAATTAGTTTTTAATAAAGAATCCATGTATTTTAAGATCCATCACACCAAATGAAGCAAGATTCCAGCCCATCACTTTAGTAGTAGTTCAGGTCATAGAATGGTTAGAGTTGGAAGGGGCCTTTAAAGATCATCCAGTTCCAACCCCCTGCCCTGGGCAGGGACACCTCCCACCAGACCAGCTTGATCAAAGCTCCCTCCAGCCTGGCCTTGAACCCCTCCAGGGATCATCCCAGGTCATCAAGTTTATCTTTGTGGTTCTAAACTTCAACACAAAATGAAATAGTGCCAATAAGGACAGAAATCCCTTTAAAGCCACTGATCTCTCTCACACAAAATCACTTCATGTGAATGTCTGAGAATGACAGTACACAAACAGCAGCCCTTGAATCCATTTAAAAACATGGGAAAAATACTACGGAAAGGCAGGGAGCACTACTCACAGCTCTCATCCCAGCACGTACGCATCTCCCCAGGACAGGGAGCCAAGCGAGGGGAAAGGTGTTGAGGTTACTGGCTGGTGCTGTCATTTCTTGTCCCTGCTCCTTGGTACCTGCTGCCTCCTGCCCCCCGCCCTCCCAGCCCCGTTCCTCAGGGCTGCACTTCCCAGTGCTCTGCCCCGTTCCCCACCTCTGCCCCGGGGTTGACCATCATCAATGGTTTGCCTCAAGGCACAGGCTCCTTCCAGTCTCCCCGTGTTCTGTGGGTCCTGCAACAGCAGATGCAGCCTCACTGCATTCAGCAGGGGCTGTGCAGGGTGTCCAGAGCCCACCAGGGAGGATCCAGGATGCCCCTCGGTGACTCATGAGGGCTTCCTGCTACTTCATTCCATAAACTCTATCTTTTTTTAAAGCAAGCATTAACTCCCTCCACAGCGAGTACTGCATTTGCACCGATGCACCCACTACAGAAGCAATTAGGTGGCGAGAGGAACAGAGGTATTGGGAACAGCACAGAGAGGCAAGAAAATTCCCCAAAAAGCAGCAAGCTGCCACCGCCTCCTGCTGCCCTCGCTCACAGAGCTAGAGTCTGGGAGAACCCAAGAGCCTCCCCCCTTTACAGCCCAGCTGAGGGAGAACCTCAGGGTGATTAAACCTACAAATGAACGGGTGTAATCTGGCAGAGTCCCCCTCTCTGCACCCTCCGTCCTAATTGTTTGGTGTCTTCTCCATTTGCTTTATTGTTTGGTCAACCAGCACTTACAATCAATTTTGCTACGTGATGTACGGGAGTATATGGTATATTTTCTTGTTATACAAGGGAGGAGTATAAAATAGTTTTCTGATTTCTTTCAGAAGCAAATGACTATTTTATTTTTTAAGAGCAATTGATTGTGAATCTCAGAGTATAAAAAAAAAAGATAAATAAGCCAAATATATACCTTTATGTAAATTAAGAAATAAAAAGTATTTAAAACGTACCTTTCTTGTGTCACCTCTTGCTCTGGTTGTGCACTCCTGTGGCTTCTGTCAGCAGGGCTGGTCCCAGGGACAAGGCTGCCCTGAGCTCCACTGGCCACACAGCTCTTGCCAGGGATGGGAATGAGCCTAACTGGCCACCAACCTGTGTGGAGGTTATTTAAAAAGTTACAGCAGGAGCAGGGAAGGTCAGAGGGAGCAGAGGGGCAGTGGGTCACAGTCTCCTCTTTCCTCAGTGTCACCTGGATCCAGCCCAGGATCAGAGCAGGGTGGGAAGGAGTCAGTGGTAACCACAGTGGTGGTCTTGCTCCATCCCCTCACTGCACAGCAACAACATGTGGCAGAGCTGAAAGACCTGGCTGATCTAATTGACAAAAATGTCTAATGTGGTGGTAGCTAATGGTCTGCTGCTCAGGAAGCAGGCCAGTAAATTAATCCTCAAGTGGTAGCCATGGTAGGCACCAAAGCTGCCCTTCTCCAGGGATCCTGCACCAGCCATACCTGGCAGCTTCTCAGGATGGTGGCATGGTGCTGTGGGCAAATGAATAAGTTAAAGGGCTGGTTCTGCTGCTTCAGGAGAACTGCAGCCCACCAGCTCTCCTGCCCAGGGCTGCAGCAGCAGCACAGACAAGGTGACTTTGAGTCTCCCCTCACCAGCCGTGGAAGAGACTTCTCCTACCGTCCCCTGCAGGACCTCCCTTTGGAGTCCTTTTCCTTCAGTGTCCAGGCCAGGACATCCCTGCAAGCAAAGGATTTGTTGCTTGAACAAAATCAGCCCTGAGCGCCTTTTAGCAGCAAATCTCGGGGCTTTCAGATTAATCATACTGTGTATATGACTTGATTAAGCATAATGTTATAAATTCTGATGTTCCAGCAGCTAAACTTTGGAAGCTAAAGCTGCTGAGCTTCATCAACCAACAACAACTGCTAGTGTGACTTTACTGGTCAAAGTTTTTTATTCCTAATTACCGAGTCTGACAGCCAGACAGCAGCCTCACTGCTTGGGCTGGCATGGGGTGACTTAACACTGGCCACCACATGCCGACACCAGCGCTGCCTGTCACCTGGGGAAGCCCCAGCTGGTTGTAGGAGCTGATGCCACATACTTGCTCTGGCTACGGGTGCGTTTGCCACAGTTGCACAAAAGGGGTCCCAACTGCTGGGAGACACCGCTCTTTCACTCCTGATCAACAGGCTGTGACCGTCACCTGTTGTCCCTGGCAAAAAGTCTCTGCCTGACACATCGTACATAACTTCACAAAATAAAACTTTTAAAGTTTTAGCATTTTTAAATAGGCTTAAAAACACACCGTTTACCTCACTGGCAGCTGAGTCAGCCTTCTCCGTGAGCATACACGATGAACTGGGCAAGTCAGGAGGAAAATCCAGTGGCCAAGCTATCCCCCACCAAGAAGAGCCGTAACATAACACTGTTTGCTGGGGCAGAGGTTCCAGGTGTTGGGACACCCCTCGCGTGTCGGGAGTGTCACTGTCCCCACCCTAAACCACCACCACGCAACCAGCAGCCTCCTGCCACCCCCAGCACATTCCGCTGGCCTCCTGCTGAACAGTGACCCTGCTGGTTTCTCTCATCTCCCAGCACAAAGCACAACACTACAAACCCTGTTAACACCCCAGTTTGAGCCAATTCCTGTAACTTTGGGGCTTGTGATTATAAGAAATTATTCCTATAAGAGAGAGCAGAGAAACGTCACCATTAAGTGCTGCTTCCACTCCAATTTGGGGAGAACAAGTTCTCCTTTGCCCGGGAAACAGAGAAAAATAAAAAATATAACTCACCCTTCTGCATGCTGGACTCACAGCAAAGTGTTTCCGAAAGCAGCAAGACCTGGCATGTGTCTTCCCTGTCTCCCAAGTAGGTCTTGAGCCTGTCCCAGGCCACACTTTGCACAAGTCTGGAGCAGCTGTAGATAAGCTTGGGACTCATGTCTTGGCTGCAAGAACAACTCAGAAACAGCTCCAATTTGTGTTGTCCCACACTAAAAAGTAAAAGCTGTTGCAGCTGCTTTTCTCTGGAATAGGACTGGCTGCTGCTGAATTGATCACAGCTACTGTATTTGCCACTTGCCAGCGATGCTCTGAAGCGTAGCGGCCACAAGTGACACATCAGCTCCACTGCTCTGCACTGCTCCATGACACCTCCACCCCACAGGAACATGCTGCTGGCACTAAAACCTGGGGCTCCTCCTGTACCACTAAGATCCCACCGCTACAGCATGGCTAATTCCCCATCAGTCTCGTTAGCCAGGTGGCTGAGCAAGGTTTGCCTCCACAAACCACGCCTCACTTGCCATAGCAGAGGTTTGAAAGCCATACACTAACGAAGATTGACCTCATCTGCAAAGATGAGACTCAGGGGGAGGCCAGAGACCTGCACACGGCTGTTCCAGCACAGGCTCAGCTTGGTACGGGTAGATTTTTAATCCCCTTTGCAAGGAAGCACTTTTTACTGCCCAGCTTCACCCCCAGGGAGTGCCCTGTGCAGACAAGCCAGCCTTCGTGCCTGCCCACATCCTCCACCACCACTCTTCCGCCAGTCATAGGCACCTTGGGACCAAACAGTCATGTCTTCAGGTTAAAACAGTCCACAGCCTGCACACAAGAAGTAAGCACCAAGTCTGGGAAAGCCCTGCTCCTCCCGGACCCCACCTGCCTGGGATAAAGGCCAGTCTCCCGCAGAGGAGCCTCCCTTGAGCTCAGGAGCCTCCCTTGAGCTCAGTGCCCCAGGGCCCGTGGCGATTTTCTTGCATTCAGAAGAACCCTTGAGCTCTTATCCACTGCCAAAGCGCCTCTGAGCCCAGGACAGCTGAAAAGAAAAGGTCTCATTAAAATCAAAGTGTGCTCTATCCCCTGAAGCCCTAGAGGTCCAGGGACAGAAGGACAGGACATGAAATAGAGCAAAATGAAACCTTTGCAATTGTTAAAGGCACAACCAAGTGCCGGTGAAACACGATTTGACTTGGTGGATTAGTGGCTGCTTTCTACACACCCAGCATCAAAGCCAGGCTAAAGTCAGGTAATTTGGTTGGCAGAAGAGTTGTCACTGAAGCACAGCTCGCACAACGCCTCCCAGCTTTCCTGTCCCTTTTCCCCTTGGCAGCTCTGCAAGCGCTGAGGTGGAGGTCAAAGTCAACCTCTCCAGCTGGGGACTGGCACTACCCAGTTGCCATCCCTCTGTCAGAGCCAATGGCTGGCATGGCTTCGGCCTCACGCTTTGCCCTTGTTGGCTCTGTCCCCAAAATGACGGTGACAAACCGATCTGCATGAACTCTCACCAGCTCTGGGGTGCTGGGCAGATACGCTCCCTGAAGACAGGAGCGGGAGAAGGTTCCCTTTTGCTATCTGAGCTGCCTAGAGAGAGCTCTCTCACCCAGCTCACTCCAGTCACCTGCTGCTGAGCTGAAACCTGCTATTGAAACCAGTCCTGTATTGGCAGCAGCGAGCCAGAAAAAGCAGGTACAGAAAAGGACACCTATCCCTAGTAAGAGCACCGTCCCTGCCACACTTCAGCCTGCTGTGGCTGCTCTGCTGCAGCTCCTTCTACAAGACCAGAACCTTCTGCTGTCCCACAGCTTGGCTGCAATTGCATCTCTGAGCCTCCAAGTGATGGAGAGCTCAACTGGTCCTTAAAACAATCCAGCATTCTCTACAGGGCAGAAACCACGCCAGCTGAGGGGGGGTAACACTCATAGGCAAGGCTTCACCCCAAAAGCCTCTCAGAGGCAGAAACTGCTGTTGTGAGGCCACAGTACCTGCTCTGTCGGGCTCAGGAGCACGTTCCCACAGAAGAGAGAGGTGGAATCATCCAAACTGATGTGACATGGCCCTGGCACTGCTCCGGGCTGCTCACAGCCCTGCAGGCATTAAGCACCAGGCTCAGTTCCCACCACACAACCACGGTGCTGCCCTGCTGCACATGTGAAGAGAGAGCCCAGCAGACCCTCTGACGCTGTCTTCCCACTCCCGACACCTCTTTGTACCCGTGTGCTCACTTTGCTTCCTGCCCACCACACCTGCACACTGTTTCTCCTCTCTCTCTGCAGGGGCAGTGGTACAAAGTCCCAGGTTGTCCTACTTACAGGCACAGAAAGAAGGAAATAAATCTTTAGTGAAGACAGTGTTCAGATCTGCAACCCCTGCTCCTCTTCAGAGCATCTGCGGATCATTAAACTTGGACAGCCCTGACCTGCTGGGCTCTTGTGCGCTGCATTTGCATAATATACATAAAGTCATCACTCAGGAGACATCCGGAGGGCCTTAGCTAGGATTGAGGTTTTAACAAGGCAATGACCCAGCTTTCAGCATTAAATGGCAAAGGCAGGGCAGCACCCCCAGTGCCAACAGCCCTCTTTGAAGCAGAGTTCTTGGAGACAAGACTGGCACCAATTACTGCCAGTACCTCCTGACTGGGAACAAAGACTTCCAGCTCTTCTCCAGGCTCCAACAGCAGCTCTTCCACTTAAGACCCGACAACAACCTTCAGATTAACAAGTGGCTTAGGAAAAAAGGTCCAGCAGGATGAGTCTGGCCCTAAATTCTCAGACAAGTGTGGGAGGAGAGATGCAGGCACCACCATCACTGAAGGTCTGATCTGCATTGTCCTGGCCACCTACCTGCAGCCTAAGCCTCCATCCCGCTTGGGGACCAGCAACTTCTGCAAACTCCGTTGAGGCTGGAGGCCAACAGTTAGCAAGTGTGGGCAAAAAGAGCTTCCCTTCATACACTAAGGAACTTCAGCAACCTTGCAGAGCTCCCCCTTCACCTCCTGCCCCATATTGTGCCACTGCCTGACAGGTGTTTGACTTGCAAAGTCCAGCTCTGGTTTGCCGCCTCCTCCTCCTCATCCAGGATGCACACAGGCTGCGTCCTCCAAGGCAAGGACAGTGCTCCTCAGTCCTGCCTCCCTCCAGTGCCAGAAGCAGCCAGCTGTGAAGGCAGAAAACAAAAGACAGGGAAAAGAAGGATATTCTCTCCTGAGCCCTGCCACCAGGTGGGCACCGAAGCTCCAGCCCTCACCTGCTGCTAACAGGAGCCAGCGCGCTCCTCAGGATGCACAGCAGACCTTGCAGGATCACTGCTGTGACACGGAAATGAGAAGAGGGCTGCATCTACCCAGGGGTCCGCAACTGAACGTGTTTGTGTTGCTGTCAGCAGCTGTCTCCCAGGGAGTTTCATGCCATTTAAGAAAAAAAAAAATATCATTGCAAAGGCAGATAAATAGCCACAGGCAAACACAGCCCTTTGCAACTCTTCTCTCACTCTCTCCAAAAGCAACATGACATTTCCAGTGCCCTTATCTATGTCCGGTGGTACCAACCCACATGTGGGACAAGAGCCAAAGGCATAGCAGGAACATCCCTGCTCCAGAACCCCTCATTCTGCCAGCAGCTCCTGCTTCCGACAGGAGCCAGCACCAAACTCCTCTGTTGGAAGGAGAGCACCTGGGCCTTTGTGGAATCTGCTCCTCCAGTGCTGGGACAGGAGTCACAGCCAGCCACCAACCCACACCTTCCAGCCTTGAGGAGCAAAGGTGGGCAATGAGGAAAGGAGAGAAGAAGCTTTAGAGGCAACTACAACATGAATAGGGTTTCAAACACATCTGAGAATCAGCTCTCAACAAGAACCAAATACCCAACGCATCAGAGAACCTGGTCCTGCCCTCCCCAAAAGGAGGATGCCATTCTGGCATTCAGAAGCCTGGGAATAAATAAGCAGATCCAATGCCAAGCAGTCACCTTCATTGACTGCTGTAAACCTGCTGGTAACAGGGGCTTTGCACGGCTGCACAGAGCCTGCTGGCCTGGCAGACTGGGAAATCAATCAACCATTTCAATTGTTTCACTCTTTTATCAATGTCCCTTGTGTTATCACAGAGGCCATCACCCCTCCTGCCCCCAGCAGCAAAAAGGCAAGAAAGCCAGGTCACGGTAGTTACTGATGACACCTAAATGGCCAAACTGGATATATCCGACCCCAGAATATGCACGTGCAAGGCCACTTAACTCCAGATATTAAAGAGTCAGCATCTCCCGGACTGAAAAAGCTGTGAGGTCTGCTGGGCCCGAGCAGGACCGACTTCTGAACCTCCCCCAGGGTTTGACCACACAACTCAGCAGTGCCAGCACACCTACCGCAACTCCCCAGGAAACCCAAACAGGAACCTCCTTTTCTGCCTTGGGAAATTGTGGAGATAGGAGTCTGTGCTCACAAACACAGGCTGTTGTCACTGCCAGAGAAGACAGAGTGGGCACCTACCACAGCCTAGAGGCTATTTGACCTCCTGAAGCTCCCTGTGCTCTAGCTGAACCTTCCACACAAGTCAGACCCACAGCTTTATAGCTCAGTATACCATGGAAGGTTTATTTAAAGTCATGAAGGACATAAAAACTATAGGTATAAAAGATACTAAAACAGTCCTCTGAGCCACACTAGCCATGCCAGGCCTGGGCAAGTCCATGGAATTTACTCCTGCAGCACTGGAGTTTTTTTCTCTTTTCTTTTCTTCTTGGCTTTGCCTGGCTTCTGCTGGGTCTCCTGGCTGACACTCCGCTTTGTTTTCTTTGCAGCTGGAACCTGCTCGGCTTCATTGCCAGCATCACCTTTTCTTTTTCTGTTTATATTCTGCTGCTGCTTCTTCTTCTTTTTTTTCTTGTCAGCCACAGCATCTCCTCCACTAACAGCTTCTTCCCCGCTATTCTCCATTACCACCCCATTCTCCCTGACCACTCCGTTCCGATTCTTGTGTTTGCTACCGGACACAAAGCCCTTCTGCTTGGGGGTTTCTGTTCCCAAGGCCTGCTCCTCTGGGCCTGCTGGTTCTCCACCTTCACCAGCTTTTGGTGCTACCCCATTCTCCTGGATGCCCTTCTTACGATTCTTGCGTTTCTTGGTCTCTGGCAAAAAGCCTTTCTTCTTCCGCTTAAGCAGCTCCACTTCCTGCACAGGCTTACTGGCTGTCTTCTCTTTCTTTGGCTTCCTGCAGACAGAACACCAAAAATCAAGAGCAACTTAGTTTACAGCACAAGAGCAGCGTGATCCATGCTACAGGGTGTCCACGAACAGGCAGAAGCACAAGGAAGGTACAGGAAGCACAAGCATGCTGCCAGGACAAGCGGTAGTCCTGGAGGTGGGTCCTCAGACTGCGCAGCGGCTAGTTAAATGTACAGCAGGAGCTGGACCAGGACTCAAGAGGGCACGTGGAGATTTGAGGAGGAATTCCCATTCCACAGACCAGATAACGCTGTACATACCACCTTCTTGAGCACACCTGCCTGTGGCTCCATGCAAGACCACTGGGACACTGTCCATCTGTCCAAAGTGACAGCCCCAGCAAGGCCTTCACTGAGGTCTTCCAGCACAACCCCCCAACAGACCACTCCTGTCTCACCTAGGTGACCTTTGTGTGCATGCAAGACAGCCCCCACTGCTGCTATTCACTGATACAGTCCATCGGCAACTTCGCCACCGCTCAGTCTGTGCTGCTCTGCCCCAGCTCAGTCCCCAGAGCAGAGCCCTGACAAGGAACCAGGCTCTAGTCCCATGGCCTGGTTTTCAATGTGAAGCTTTCTGGAGAGGTTTTCAAGTTTTGTCTCTTCAGAGTGGAAAAACACTATCCTGACAACCTGATTTTAGCACTTGCCTCTCAGCACCTCCATCAGGACCCCGTGCACAGACCACACCTGCTGTAGGCTTGTTCCAGCACAAACATGCACAGAGATCTCTGGGTGTCACAGTAAGATGTCCACAGGAATGACAGCAGGCTGCATCCCAAACCCCAATCCCTTCCTCAGACAGCACACACAAGCTCAGCCTTTCCTACCTTAGCAATCCTCTACCAGCTCCTAGACTAGGCCTTACCCTCATGCCAGCACCAGCAGCAGGATGCCAGGGGATCAGTGTGAGACTGAGAAAGGGCTTGGGTGAGGACACTGTACCCTGCAAACCTGCTCAAGGCATTAGAAGGGACCACAGCAACAGCTCCAGCTGCTTCATATGACTCCTCCCTGCCTGTGAGCCCTCTCACCATCAGGCACATGCAAACATGTCCCTGAGAGCCTCCTGCAGGGTTGAGATACCACAGACCAGGTGACCCACACACTAGGATCACAGGTCCCAGTCATTAGAAGAGCCCCCAGCATTCCCTAACGCTGTGTGTCACACTAAATACTGCCAGCAAGAAGGGGAAAAAAAAGTTCAGATTGCAAGCTAGTGATAGAAAGGAGAAAAAGATTCTACACTTTATTTTGTGCCCTGGAGCAGTTAAATCCAACTGCTGTTTAACAGAGGAGCACTGAAACATAAACACTGAATGCTCCTCAGCTTTCAGAGCTGCATGGCAACCACTTCAAGCATCACGCTGGGGATCCAGACTTAGTGGATCCCAAAAATCACTGGAAAAGATTCAAGATCCTGGCATGCACTCTCTGTCACTTCCCCGGACAGCTACGCCTTCCCTCCAACCTCACATTTGCAGAATCGATCCAGAGTGACATGCAAAGGTCTTAGTGACTCATCCCAACCTATAAATCGCTCTGCAGCTTTGGCAATGGCTCTTAAACCAGGCTGCTACTTGGGACCCCTGAAAGCAGGAACCCTGTCCTTGGGTGACCAGCTGCCTTACTTCTACTGGCAAGACGCAATCAGTTATCAGACGTGCCTTACAATCCCTTCCCATAAAGGACCAATGCTGAAGCATACAACACCTGGAACAACGAGCTTAGCATTGTTCCAAAGAAACAAACAGAATCCCAGAATGATATGGAGCTGGAAGGGACCTCTGGAGATCGTCTAGTCCAACCCTCTGCCAAAGCAGGTCCATCCAGAGCAGGCTGCACAGGAACGTGTCCAGGCAGGTTTGGAATGTCTCCAGAGACAGAGACTCCACCACCTCTCTGGGCAGCCTCTGCCAGGGCTCTGCCACCCTCAACACGTTTAGGTGGAACTTCTTATATTCATGTTCGTGCTCATTTCCTCTTGTCCTCTCACTGGGCACCACTGCAAAAAGACTGGCCCCTTCCTCCTGACACCCACCCTTGAAGTATTTCTAAGTGTTGATCAGATCCCCCCTCAGCCTTCTCTTCTCCAGACTAAAAAGGCCCAAGTCCCTCAACCTTTCCTCCTAAGAGAGATGCTCCAGGCCCCTCATCATCTCTGTATCCCATTGCTGTATCCTCTCCAGCAGTTCCCTGTCCTTCTTGAACTGGGGAAACAAAACAACAAGCATTTCAACCTCACCAACCCAGGAGCTCCATTTAACTCAAAACTCCAGCCTGAGCTCAGTGCCTTGATTTCCTCTCTCTCCCCCCGTTTCCCCACATCAACAAATACAAGTAGGACAGGCAGGCAGTGCCCCAGGCAAGCCAACAAGCCAGAGCACCAAGCATACATACGTATGATTCAGCCAGCTCATGACGTTCCAGTAAAGAGAGTCAAGACGTGCCGAATTCCCAATGCGTTCTGGCCAGTTCAGAGTTAGCAGCACTTTGTCCAACTCCGTCAACTTCACACACAGGTTCTGCGAGAGGCAAGTACAAACAGATGATTTGCAGAGCGCAGGCAGAAGCAGCACTCACAGCAGCAGGGCTCAGGCCATCCTTGGGATAAGACTGTGGCACAAATAACCAATCCTGCCCGGATTCTCCAAGCCATTGCCCTGAGCCCACCTGCAACATCAATTCAGGGGCAAAAATTGGTGAGTCACACCTCACCATCTGGTACAGGGTTTGCTTGAAAACTGGGTCTCCAGCATGAGAGGCGTGAGTCTAACAGCTAGAACTATACTAGCATAAAAGCGACTGAAAGATCCTTTGGTCCTCTTTCCTCTTCAGTCCATGGGTAGGAGCAGGGGAAAGAAGACACATGACTATGTACCTCTCTAGAAGAAAGCAGCATTTTCACTTTGGTCTCTCTAGAGGCTGCCTCTGGCTGCCTCTAGAACTTCTGCAACTTGCTGGATAATTTCAGCAAAACCAGACAGAAAGGGGTGTCTCAAAGGCTATTCAGCTCCCACTAAAGTATTGGAAATAATCTATCTCCTCCACCCACTTTACTATTAGGTTCTTCACACAGAAACAGGCCGTGGTGTGAGCTCTATGCTTGTCAGTAGGAAACTGGGTTTCAGCAATTCTGCTGTTTCTGTTCTTTTGCTCCAGTAAATAAGATCACATTAGAGACTTATTTTGTCAGCTACAGAAATTCTTCTCTTCACATCAAAAAACATAAAAAAAGATGTTTTTCATTAGAGAAAAAAAAGCCCCAGAAGAAAGCTTCACCCCCACTCAGTTTCTAGAAACTAAAATCTCTAGAGTTCAGTGGAGGGGACAGACCAATGATCATGGAGAAAACCCTGGTCATCCTCACTGTATCCCAGGCTGCATTTCTGCTGGTAAGAAAGAAAAAGCCACATGAATTTGTGCAACACGGCACAAATTCTTCAAAAAGCTCTCGGAGATCAGCTCACAAGGGCTATGGATCACTCTTTCGGATGTGAGGGCCTTTCTGTTCTCAAACCCAACCAGAGGTACCCTCAGTAAGAAATAAGGTGGGATGTAGCGATGGAGCAGTCACCAGGCAGAATCCAAGCGTGACATTTAAAAGAGGCCTTGGTGGTATTCAGAAGAAGAGCTGCTTGCCACACATCAGGTCACGCACTCACCTCTGTCGCTGCAGTTTTCAGGAGGAAGTTCAACAGCTCGAAGGTCTTGCCAACTTTCTCCTTCTCAGCCTTCAGCATACAGTCGCCAACCATTTTCAAACTCTGCACATCAAGATGGAGAAGGAACACACGTTAAACAGGGAAACAAATCTCTCTTGTCAGGAGAATGCAGAAAAGGAGTAAGGAATGGCTGGCTTAGCCTGACACCAATAACTCCAGAACACAAACCCCACCAAACTCTGTAAATGCTCAGGAGGGGTACACGGTGGAAGCTGCTGATACCCAGGTTAATTAAGAAACAACTGGTCAAAATAAGAGCAACCATTCCACAAAGGCACAACCCTGCTGCTCTCCCTAGTTTCTAAGCTGGAGACTTGTTGCTGCCTCCTGTGAAAAAAAGAGAGGAAAGGCAATATCTGTGTGTCATCCTCCCCCAGGAAAGGCCAGGAGGCTGCCAGACAACAGACTCACCGGAGGAACAACAGCTACTCAGCTGCAGAAGCTGGGATTTACACATGAAGTGCTAATGCAAAAATCCATTAACACTTACACCAAGGAAATCCCAGTTGCCAGCACTAGAACAGGGCTTGTCAATCAAGCTTAAATTCACTGAAACGACCGAGAGAAAAATTTCATCTCTCTGCGTTCCCTTTATGTGTGGCAGGGTGTCTGAGACACTGAAAGGTCTGGCTTAGAGCAAAATCACTCCAAAGCTAGGTCAAATAAAAGCCAGTGTTATTTACAAGCGGAGAAGGGCAGAAAATAGCCACAAAAAGTCAGCTGGATCAAAGAGGTGGCCCAGGGGCTCAGGAGTACTGATCCTCTGCCTGCAGCTGGTCCTCGCAGTCCTGCTTACATGGTAGCTTTCTTCCCCGCTACAGTTCCATGCAACGCACACAGCAAGCCCCACAGCTTGCACGGATTACACTAATATGAGAGAGGATTTGCAGGGACAAGCTTACTGTAGACAGTGGCGTGTGCCATCACAGCCTATTTCTCTAGAGGAGGCTGCACCTGTAGCCCTCTTTGCCTGGAGTTCGCACACACCAGCTCGGTCAACAGGCCAGGTCCACCCACCCCAGGCTCAGTGTCCTCGGAGTCTCCAGCAACACGCATCACTGGTAGGTCACTGCACCGAACTTGCACCCAGTGGTGGAAGGTCACAGCTCTCCAGGAGATGGAATCTCTCCCTTCAGGCCATCTATTGCTTTTCCTCCATTCAGACTAGAAGTAATTTTAAGGACTCTGAGCAAAACTATTCTCTACCTGTATCAGCATAAAGCTGGCAAAGAGGCTGGAGACCCTCTACTGTGAGGACAGGCTGAGAGAGTTGGGGGTTCAGCCTGAAGAAGAGAAGGATCTGAGGAGACCTTAGAGCCCTTTCCAGTCCCCAAAGGGGCTCCAGGAAAGCTGGAGAGGGACTCCTGATCAGGGAGAGGAGCCATAGGACAAAGGGGAAGAGTTTTACAGCAAAAGAGGAGAGATTTAAATGAGACCTCTGGAAGAAATTCTTTGCTGTGAGGGTGATGAGGCACTGGAACAGGTTGTCCAGGGAAGCTGTGGCTGCCAAATCCCTGGAGGGGTTCAAGGCCAGGCTGGATGGGGCTTGGAGCAACCTGGTCTGGTGAGAGGTGTCCCTGCCCAGGGCAGGGGGTTGGAACTAATTAAGCTTTAAGGTCCCTTCCAACCCCAACCAGTCTATGATTCTATGAAAAATCCTCACAGATGCTGACATAAAGCAAGCTCTTAGTAATGACACCCATAACAGAAAAAAAATGATTGTTAGGAAGAGTCTAAGGAACACTTTCAGTAGAAAAAGTGGGGAGAGCAGATAACATATATGTAGGAACAGCAGTCTTCAAGTAGAATTATTTACTATCTGTACAGAACTCCACACCCTGAGAGTATCCTTTTTAAATAATAAAGATACGGTTATTTCCTGACCTGGATGGTTCACTCAAGCCCTGTATTAGAAAGCCCCTGTGTTCTGCTGGCTGGAATTCATGCCACAATTCCATCTGACTATCAATAACTTGCTAATTACTCTCTCCTGATATAGATAGATGCACTGCAACTCTATTCCAGAGCTGTCATTAACCTACAAGGTCACACAATTCATCAGCTCTAAAGTCTCTCAGGTAAAATGAGAAACAAATACAGGGTGTATAAAAAAAGAAAGAAAGAAAGAAAAAAAAAAAAAAAAACTCAGAAACTTCACATGTAGGATGTAACACCCCAGGGTGCCACACACATGCCATTTATTAGGCTTGCCACAATAAATGAATAATAATCAGCAAATCAATTATGAAAACAAACCAGCCTGATTTGCATAAAATTTTTCTTTGCAATTTGAAGAACAAGATATTGCCAGGCTAACAGTCATTACTTGTGGTTAAAGCAGCTTTCACAGAGGCTATTAAGTTGAAAACCCTATTTTGCTAAGTTGTGTACAAGTTCAGAGAGAGAAAAAAAAAAAAAAAATCAGTGTGGATTGTCAGCTCTTCAGGACAAGAAGAATCAGGCCAGTCTGTGAGAAAGAGCCACAATAAAGACAACCATCATTTCATCTTTTTAATATACAAGCATTTTGGAATTCAGAAGGTGTTAAAAATAAATAGTGTTTTTTCTTCGCTGTGGATGAGTGATGCAGATGACTACATTTAACTCACGCTGGTCTGGCTCTGTCTGTTTTTGCTGCCATCCCTACTTCCCAGAATTGCCCTGATGTTTCGAAGGGTTTGGAACAAATCGCACCGAAGTCAATAGGAAAGTTCTACAGCTCCGAACAACACCTGTGGGGCTGATTTTCTGAAGCCTGCAAGCAGTTTTCAAGTGTTTGGGAAATTGGTATGTCCATCTAGTTTGGGGTGTGTAACCAAATTCATGTAGACCTGTAGAACGAAGAGAGTGTCTTGCCCAGCTGGAGACGGGAGATATCACTGGTCTAACAACATCAGAGCTTCAAGACTAAGCATCTATATTAAAAGCAGTGTTTTGCATGAGTCTGGAAACACAAACACAGTTCCACCAGCATAAACAGCTAGAAGTAATCCAGTACAATATAGGTGCTCTACAAACAAATGGCTTCTCACTGAAATGGATCACTTTTAAACAGCTCTCAAAGAACAGGAAGGAATGAGGAAGTGGGAAGGGGTGGGTGGAGAAGGCAAAGAAAGAGCACATAATTACTTCCTACAGAATGCACAATTTTCCCTAGTCCAGAAGCAGAATGGATTGGCATTAAGGAAGACGGATTCAGATAAAGTCTTACTGCTTCTCAATACACGTCGTTTCCCTTTCCCTTCTGCTACAAAGGGCATAAAAGAAATTTACTCCAACGAGCACAAAACCACGAGCACCTCTGTATGTGGCATGGTTGAAACAATAAAGCCTCCTTAAAGACCCGAGTCCAATTCTTGCTCAGCTCGGTATCGCTAATTATCCCGATCTCATCACAGCTGTCTAGTACTTCCCCATTAAGCATTCCATGAGATGGTATCTTCTGTCAGGCATCGCTTCACTCTCCTCCTCCCATAGCAGGGAGTGCACACAGTGGAGCATCTGCTTGGATGGGATTTGTGTTAAGTGTGCAACATCAACGCAAACACACTGCACTCCACTTATGTCAAATAAGCTGATTTTGGACTGGGGCTACTGGTGAGCCTTGGGGAACTGCTCCCAGGGGATGAAATCCCAAGTCTCTTCAACGGGAACTGGGTCCAAACCTCAAAAGCAGCTTTCCCAAGCATTTGCCGTAACTTCTTGCAACACAAGGTACCAACCATTGTCTGTCTGTTACGGGTTCGCAGAGCAGATTGCTCTGGTCTGCTCCCTGGCTCAGCTATCAGAGATTAAATTAGCACTGCCACCCCAATTGCGTAGGTCAATTGTTTTACAGGCCTCCCGTGATTTCATTCGGGGAAAGTCTAAAACGCAACCATAAAATTAAAGCAAAAGCTATTATGTAACAGATGGCAAACTGCAACACATGGCAAACATGCCTTAAAAAGAGAAGTAGTATTTCAGTCATCTGCAGCACCCTTAGGAGAGACTCAAACACGATCAGATAGCAAAATACTTCCACAAGGTTGGCAAGTATCTCCATTTTAAAGACTGAGGCACAAAGCAGTGGTTTCGCTCCCAGCGATGCTCCAGGTCAGTGGTGGAGGGTTAAACAAAAACCCAGAAGAACTTGTCTAACCACCTGCTTTGCCATTCTCTGCCATGTGCTGCTCAAAAAGGTATCCAACTCCCCCTTCCCCTGCCCTCTGCAAGCATTGCCAACCCAACAGTCACATAACCCAGTCACTCAGTTCTAACAGCAGAGAGACCACGTTGCTTTAATGTTCAAACAGCCACACTGTGCCTTCCTGATTATATTGCTTTTCTCCCAGTTTATGCTTTTCTTATTAATCCCCTTCAGTAACAGCCAGTCCCACCTCCAGGGAATTTCAGTTCCAGTTACAGTTCAGTACTACCTGCAGCGGTTAATCACGCCCGTGAACCTCAGCTGTCAGGAGATGTGGGCAGGTCATTTTCCAAAAGGAAAAAAATATGGGGTCAGTTTTCACAGCTGGAACTCCCATCTCATCTCAAGCCAATACAGCAATACAGTTTCTGCCTCACCCTACATGGATTCAGAGATGGTTTTGTCTTGTTATGTCAAAAACATACTGCTCCCAAAAGCCTCTGTCTGGTTTTGGTGGGTGGGACTCCTGGATCCAAAGCTCTCTTCTTCTAAGACTTCTGCAAAGAGAACATCCCCAGCACCTTATCAATCAATGCTTTTTCTTATATTCCTAATTCCTGCATCACACATGGAGGTAATCCCAGCTACCTTCCTTCCATCTCTCATTGCACTTCACAGCATTTCTTCACCTTCACAGAGTATAAAACAAGTTTTTTAGAGCACAGCAGGTGAGTATCTGCAGTAACTCAGTTCTTCAAGTAGGACAGAGGGCTGGCAGCTAGTTAACCACACAACTCCATGCCTCAGTTGCCCAGGTAGGATTTTAATCTAAATCCAAGACGCCACCCAAACTTGCAATACAGCAAAAAGTGGTGCATGTGCGTCTAGAGTCAAAGTCAGCATCCCAGCCACTGCCCAGTTTTTCCTGCAGGGGAGATGGTAAAACGCTGTTACGTGGAGCCAGGCAATGTTTCTGGAAGTCTCCACATTCACACCTGTCTGCAATCTCAGCCTGCCTCTGCCTCTTCCCCTATCACAGGTACCACAGTAGGGGACACATTTAGCCCAGACTTAAAAGACACAGCAGTATCTCAAGAGCGCAGAAGAGCTTTCTGCTGCCAACAGTCGAGCACATTGCCTGGCTGGATGTTTGAACACCACTTCATATTTATGCATTCCCAGCACGTCCTTCAGCCTATTTCATTGTTCAGAACAAACAGCCTTTCCCCTCCGTGGGATCAGCCTGACAGATCCATCACTGCTCCCTGAGCTGGAGAAGCCTGGCCAACCTGCATTCTTTCCGCATGCTGCGCTATCTCCATCCTTCCCTCCTCCTCCCCCATAACAGACCTGATGCTGATGGATAAGTGTGCAGATTCATGGCTGAATGCAGTGCCAAGCGCCTTCTGCAAAACACACACCTCCGCCCACCCTGCGGGACCTTACACCCCCTGGCACAGCCCAAGGTTGCTAAGGTAAACTCTCTTCTTCAGCAGCTAACAGCTCAGCAAAATTTCCACCTCTCTGAGTGTCCACAGTCATGATGAGAAAGTGCTAACGAGGTCTCGATTTCAGTGTGCTGGCTGGTTTCACACCGACCACGAAGGCTAAGGCTTTGCCCTCACTCAACACGGCGTCTCACAGCAAAGACTCATCCTGGCTTTTTGCTGCTCTTGTGGCTCAGGTCCTGGTGGTGGAGTCACACCCAGAGGGGCTCCAGCAAGTTGGGAACCCTACAAAAGAGTGCCCATTTACCTGAGCCAAAGCACAAGGCTTCCCATGGCCACATACACACAGCCCAGAGGTTTGGGAGGGGCAGAGCCTTTCTCTGCTATTTAAAGGCTAATAACAAACTGACACCAAGTGAAGTATTTTGGTATTCTGTATGCTCATAGCTCCTGGTATTAGCCCATGCAAGCACCCTCGCCTCACCTGTAATTACGCTCACATTTCTCCCGAGAGGTAAGCAGTAATCCAGCATCATTCCCTCCACTTTACAGAGGGGCTCAGAGAGGCCAAGTAACACAACTGAGCCACAGAGATCGTGACAGAACCAGGAGTCACCTCGGAGCTCCCCAAAACCCAGACAAACCACCCCCAAATACTTGTTTTTGGCAGTGTTAGGTTGATGGTTGGACTCAATGATCTTAAAGGTCCCTTCCAACCAAGGCAATTCTGTGATTCCTTCCATGACAATCATCACTTTACAATAGGAGAAGCCAAGCTAGAACTTAAGGGTAAACAACGGAAGGGGAGGAGGGTAAAGTATAATGCTTCACACCAGTTTCCATCTATCCACAGCCAGACCCATTTCCAACTCCGTGTACACAGGGTACACAAGGAGAGATTCTCACACCACCCACCTGAACAGCGCAGCAGCCAAAGGCACTGAAAGGAGGAAAGAAAGCACTGACAACCCTTCTTCCCTCCATTCCTCTCTAAGTTTCTGATGACTGAAAATGTAAGTGTTCAAAATTGTTTTCCTTGCATGTCTAGCAGAAACAAGTCAACATGAAACGCTCACAAAAGAAGGGAACACTAAGCTTCTGCTTGCCTGTGATCAAGAGAGGGAAGGTAGAGGATTAAGCAGACCCACATGCTGAAGGGTACAACTAAAGGGCATTTTTCACAATGTTTTTTTGGCTTTTATTAGAGGGAGGAGCCCAAAAATCCAGAAGCCATTCTCACAGAAAGTGTCAACGCTTTCCCAAGCTTAAAGATCTTAACCTTTTTTCCACAGACTGTAGGGAAGGGAAAAACCAGGCAGGACAGCTGAGGGAACAGAGGAGAATGAACTCTCCACAGAGACATCCAGTACTCCAAAAGCACGTCAAGTTAAATCACTACTGGCCTCATTTTACAAGCTAAGAGGCTGAGAAAGGGCAAAGAATTAAGAATTTATAACGATGGACAGATAGAAGTTGAGGCAATCTTCAAGAAAAAAAAAATTGAAGAATGGCTTTTTCAGCGATTTGATGAAGTCACTGTTAATAATTTATCCCCCTACAAATTAAGACACCAATAATCAAATGTGATGCCCTTTAGAAAGGAAGGGCATGTCTACACTGGAAAGCTGTATAGTATATCCCTCTCTCCCCCTCACATTCTGAGTGGCTCCAGCTAAGCTATTCTAAACCCCTAGTTGAACAACACGATAGCAACAAAACCTTCTAATGCCATAAAATAGAAGTCTTGAGAGAGCATACAATAACTTTCAAACGATCTGGGACTTGGAAAAGATGTCTTGGGTTATCTATACCATCCCTTGTACAGCCATGTAACCCCCTGTCTGTGTTTGTGCCTTTCTACAGAAACACAGGTGCCTGCCCAGTCCAAGTCTAAATAAAAACCTATGCGGAAGGAGGTGTCACAGGTGTTTCATTAGGAGTATGTGCATATTTATCTGAAAGTCTCCAACACCGGTGACTGGAAGTGCTTTGATCTTGCCCTGAAGTTCGGTATCGGATTCTGTGAGTATTTTTACATTCCAGGCTGCCTTGAGCCCATTTTGGCTTCAAACAGCCAAGTTGAGCACTATCTGCTCTGCCTGTCGCTTATGCAGGATATGACATGGACAAAACAAGCAAAAGGAAAAAACAGTAGTAAAGTTAGGCCCTGGCTATGATATACTGACTGCAGAAGACAGACAAAGGAAACCCTCAGGAAACTGCTTGCACACAAGCCAGAGAAAGCAATTTTTTTCACATTTTTTTCTGAGGGTTCTTTTGTTTTCAAGTTGCTAAGCAGTGAAAATATACTTTTTCTGCAATAGTCCTCAAAATCCTTCCCCACTTCCCCTTATTTTCACATAGTAACTAGGAGTTCCAGCAATAAGTCAGGAGTTACACAAAGCACCTCAGTTCAGGAGGGCAAGCCATTTCCTGGGAAAGGGATGACAAAAAAAAAGGTAATGAAACCATGTATTCAGATCCCAGAGCTTCCTGCCCCAAATCTGTCAATGACTTACTAAAAAAGTTGGCCCAGCTTCAAGATCACTCTAAAGCCAAGACAGCAATTTTGTAACCTATCAGAAAGAAAACAGAATCGTATCAAACAAGGGGAACAAACACCCAAACGTGCCCAACAATGACACCTGGGAGAACTGAAGGATCAAGTTGAGAGGAGCTTGATAGAGTCAAAAAGACTCAAAAAGATGTGAACCCTAGCAGCCCCCTAGAGACCCCTCACCCAAACTGGGCTACGGTCCCCTGCATGAAACAGGGAATCTTGGCCCTCTCAGGTTTTGCCACTGGCCTCATCGCATGACTCCAGGCAGCCTGAACTCCAAACAAACTGCATCCTCCTCGGATAATATGGGGACAGAGATTGCTATCCAACACACGGGGCTGTTCTGAACCCAAGTTTAAGAAACCGTCAGATTGTCCATGCACAAAGAAGGTCTCTGGGATGTCTGAGGAGACCCAAGGTTGATTCTTGGCTCAGCTCCCAGCCAAGCATGTCATCTGTAGAACAGGGTGAACAACTTGAGTAAACTAAAGACATTAGCTCTTGGGTTTCTGCAAAATATTTTCTTCATTACATCAACAACTCACTGGTTTGAATTTCCTTTGTAAAGTTCTTTGAGACCTACTGATAAAAGAACAAAGCTCTCGATGAGGAAGAAGTCTCTATCAGATGCTCTGGCAACTCAGGTGTGCCTTCTCATGTACAACAACAAGCAACTCGATTTCTTTATACTGTAAACACACTCAGACTTCCAGCATTAGAATAACTGGAACAACTGTAGCAAGGTTCTGCTTTGTATAAAGTAAATATTTAGGATTTGGGAGGTCAAAACAGTGCCACAGCTATTTCTCTGCTTCCTCACCTTTGCAGTCCAAGGGCCTGTGGACATGGCTTTCTGCCCAATGACCCGGCAGAACAAGCCAAGAGCACCCACAGCAAGCAGGGCTCTCACGAGAACAAGTCAACTCTAAAGTTCCTGCTGGGATCTCAAGACTTCCCTCACTAACACTAAGGAGATGGCAAATATGAATCCTTCATGACTGTGATATATGTTTTATAAGCATGCTTAAACATTTTGGGAACAAATAAGGTCAAGTTAGCTTATGTAAGCTGGAGAGCCATTGCCTCGCAGCAGCCAGAGCTGCTATTTCAGGAAGCTGTCTCTTCATTTAAAGATCCTGGTCATTGATTCTCCCTCTTAGTTTTGCAGGCATAATTCAATGATATCCAAGGCCGTAGTTTTCTCACATTGCTTCTTTCCCAGTTCTGGCACATCTCACTGCTCAAAACCATCCCAGGCTCCCTGCTCCCCACCAAGAGAGCTGTAGGTGTGCAACGTGATCACCAAGGCAAGACAGGACAAGAAAGCAAACACCAGAACAGAGCACTCTCTCACAGCCTTACCCCTCCAACAACAACCCTCTACTTCTAGAGCTACCAGCCCCACACTTGCAAATCGAGGGGGAAAGGTTTTAAACTGCAAAAGGTGAGATTTAGATTTACATATTAAGAAGAAATTCTTTACTGTGAGGGTGGTGAGACCCTGGCCCAGGTTGCCCAGAGAAGCTGTGGCTGCTCCATCCCTGGAGGGGGTCAAGGCCAGGCTGGAGGGGGCTCTGAGCAACCTGGTCTGGTGGGAGGTGTCCCTGCCCAGGGCAGGGGGGTTGGAACTGGATGATCTTTAAGGTCCCTTCCAACCCGAACCAATCTATGATTCTATGAAATATGACCAAGGACACAAAGAGCAGAGCCTTCGGGTGACAGCTTCCCTGTCCACAATACAGCTGCTTGAATTACCAGTGCACATCAGTACAGGCAGTTAAAGAGTTGGCCTTCCCAAGTTATTTCAGACTTTGCCCTGGGTCAAAGAAAGGTATAAAATTCTGCATTATCATTTATTCCTCTTAAAACAGCTATTTGTGAGGGATGGTGGCAGAAGTGGCCAGTGACAGCAAATGCAGACCTTTCAACTAGAGGTAGGGCAATAAAACTTCATCATTTTCCACAGCCTCATGAACTGCTGCTCCCATTTGAGGTTCCCATGGGTAAGCGCTCACATTCCAACATCTATCAGAATCATGGGTGACCTGGAATGGCCCACCAAAACAAGTCTCAGATGAAAAGAGACAAGATGGAGCTGCAGGAGAAGCTCTCAGTTCTGCAAACGCCCTCCCTCCCCTCTGGGTAATCAGAGGCACATGGGGACATCAGGGACAGAAAGGGCCATAGTTTAGCCCAAGCTCTTGCCTAACACAGTCCAAGCAAACTCACTCCATAATTTCAGTATCAAGCCCATAACTCCCAGCTGCAGCTCCTCTTTCAGTCAAGCACACAATCTCCACCTAGAGACTTGAGCTAATAAAGCCTTCAGCAAGTCATTTTAATGGTGGATGACTCTCTTTGATGAATACATACTTTCTCCAGATTCTAAAGTTGCTCTAACTTCTGCTACGTGGGATTTTACCGTCTCCAAAAGAGATCAGTCATGATACAAGTCTTGTTCTACCGCACTATAGAGCCACTGCACATTTTCACAGCTTTAACTCACATAAGCGAGCATTTCTGTGTCACCAAAAAGACACAGAACACCTTTAGAAAACTTTGGCTATGAATCAAAACTGTTACATGGAATATGAGGTCATAGAATCCCCCTTAATTACAGCAACATTTAAAGCCGTGCAGCTGCCCCAGGTCCAAGGAGCCACACCAGCACTGAGTCAAGTCAGTGTAAGGGGGAAGTAGGAGGGACACAAAACCAATACGTACATGTCCACCAACAGAGCACTCTGTAAAAATGTTACATCAGGGCTTTTTCAGGCCAAAAAGAGAACTAGCACCTATATGCCACTTCCAGTTAATAGTATGGGAGGCCTCCTACCCACAGGGTATACCTTGGACAGCCCAAACAAACTGATGACGTTTCTCAGGAATTCTTCTTTAAACACAGATGACCACAGAAACGAGAGGCACCGAGGAAGCTTTGGTAGCAAAGCTCACTAAAATACTGGATGGGCTGCAAGTTGCTAAACTTTACCTAACAAGAACAACATAAAGGCAGTGTAGGTGTTTGTGGTTTCCCTGTGAATCACTCAGTCCTGCAGGTATCCAGCTGCCAGACAGAAACACGGAGATGACCGGGCTGGCAGGAGTGGCATGTTTTATGCAGATGGAAAATAAAATCATACCAAACTCCACCCATTGGATTCCTGATGTAACCCTTAAATAAAAGCTATTTAATGAAACCCAGGATTACCTGCTTCCTCAAGAACTATAAACAGCACCTCCGATTCCTTGATTTAAACTTGCTTAGATTTCACCCCTCCTTAACAAAGGAAAACAGAGCTAATTATTCTGTTCCAATATGGTAAATTACAGGATGGCCTAAATTACCCATATAAGCAGCATTTAAAGAAGTAATCAAAGAATGAAAGCTACATTTAGAAAGAAGTCAATGCTACGGTTACATAGGAACACCAAGACTGAAATCTCGCATGTCATCAAGTTTAGTTACCGCATCGTAACACTCATTTGGCTACTTGGTTCCCCCCACGTCAATCCACAAGAATGTAACTGAATGGCAGTTGCTTCTTCAGTCTCCTGTCCCACAGATCACCTCCCACATAACATCTGCACCCAAAAACTGTCTTCAAGTACAACCCGCACTTGCCACTGAATCAGGTGTCCTGCAATTTCTGTCCCTATTTTTTCTGCCCAAATTATTTTCCAATGTATTTTAAGGTTTCTCCAATAAACAATATTAGCAACAGAGTCTGGTGCAGAATCTGCAACGCACCAGAAGTATAGTGTGCCTCAGCTCTGTCTCTTTGGCACCGAGATTCATGCAAATATAGAACTTTCATTACATTTTTGGAAATTAAATAAATGCTCACAATACTTTTCAGCTCAAAACCTATTGTTTAAAACCACTTTAAAATGATCTGCATGAGTGTATTCCCTAAAACTTGAGCTCTGTCTCTTGTTCCATACACAGGCACTGCTGAGCTTTACCAGTCACATTTCTTGCCCTCTATGAAAATCCATCTAAACAACAGCGTCACAAGAATGCTGTAATCCTGGTGGACACTGCTCAGAACCTGGGACAAGCAGACACAACCCCTCTAGGAGGAGTGAAGTGAAGCCCAGCCCAGCCCAGCTACAGACTCCCACTCGGAGAAGGAGCACACTGGTAAAAGCAGCACCCACCAGGCACTATCTATACGTTGAACGTGTTGAAGCTTGTTACCTCTGTCACTTGGCTGATGCTTTCTCTGATCAATTCCTCCCACTCCTGCTCTGTCATGAAGAGCTTCATCTCAGGAATTAGCAGAACCTTCCGGAGAAGCACACAGGCCTGGCCCTGAAAGAGAAAGGGGAGAGGAGATGTGAAACTCCACACTCTCTAGGGAAGGTGTTGGCAATGCAAATACCCCCTGAAGCAATCAGCCGAGCACAGCATCCAGGGAACGCCACGTTACGGATGCTGCATGTCTTCACCAACATATATGTTGCCCTGTTAGAAAACGTTCTCTAGACCTTGATAGAGTCACTCTGTAGGAGGAGGAGTGGTGGCTTTTGGTCGAATGCACATACTTAAAAGAGAAGGTCAAAGGGGAGGGGAGAGATCATGCTGTTTCTAGATTTAAGCATTAATAAGCTTTAGTAGCTGCTCTGAGTGCCTCATGTTCAGTCTCCAGGAGTCTTCAGGCAGCCCTTTGCGTGACTGTACCCTTTACCATGCCCTGATGAATACAGTAGGCACAAATAAACAAAAATAAAAGCTGGCAGATTAACAAATGCTTCGTTTCAAAGGAACTCTAGATGGAAACTACTGTTCAGAGCAGCACTCAGCCTTGCCCTGGAGTCAAACTTGCTCATTAAGCCTCTATATTAACACAGCAATGAAAACAGTAGCCACTAGAAAACCAACAGTAATCTGCAATGTTCTTACAAGTCCTTTTCAATTCCAGAAATCCTATTTTGAGGCTCTTAGGCACAAGAAAAATGCAGCAATAGACAAAGCCAAATGATAGAAAGGCACAGAATACACTAAGGAGGATTACTGCAAATAGTTTAGAGGATTTCAAGGGAAAACTTTCGTAGCAATATGGAGCTAGTGAGAAAATTCTACCCACACATAAAGAAAAAATGTGGCCTCTAGCTGCCATCGCACAGATGGAAATTGAATGTAGGTATAAATATAAAAAATCATTGGGAATTACATCAAGGGTTAATCTCATCCAAAGAAAGCCAGGGCTGTAATTTTTAACTACACGTTGCAACAGAACCCACCCCACCGAAAACAACTGAGCAGGATTTGTAAAACTCTTTTATCAAAGACACCACTGAAAACAAAATCTCAGAGGCCTTAAGAGAAACTGCAGTCTGGTGATACCCAACCTGGCCTCCAGTTTCCTACTGGAGCAACCTGGAAAACATGTAGTAGGAGGCTAAAAGCTGGCCATACGGTACTCACGCTCCTACTGGAGCATTTTTGGGGAACTATTTACTGAAGAATTCAAAGTGAGGGAAGAGAAAAAAACCCCTGGATCTCCTGAAAGCAGCAAGATGATCCGAACCTGTAGGCAATCAAAGAAGACACCTCAGGAGCTCACAAAGGTCCGTGTTTCCTATACAATACACTCCAGGGAAGGACAGGACACTGGACACAGGTCCCCCATCAGGTAATTCCAGCACTCGTATTTGTGTCACACAACTACCTAAGTTTACCTCCAGTTTGCACCAGTATGGCAAATGAAGAGAACTATCCAAACAGAGCGAGCTTTCACTCACAAACAGAAGTTCCTTTACTCAAGGGAGAAAATGGAGCAGGGAACCAACGAGACTACATCAAAAGATTTAATGAGAGAGAGCACACCCATGGCACACTCGAGGCAGGCAAGCTTACGTATTCCTTGTAATTTTGGGGAGGCTGTGTCTTACAGAACAAATTATGGCATGTCTGCATGTATGTACCGAATGTAGGGGAAAGTCACGTCAGTGCAGTTACAAAGAGGAGTGACCCTCAGAGTAGATAGATGAAAGGCTGTAATTCAAAGGCTCAAGCAGGGTCACAGACCTCAAGGCTCTGTCTCTTTGACAATTACAAGAGCATTCATACTGCAAGCGGGTGCAAAGCGCAGAGAAGGGTTCTGTTAAGCCACCCTGATAGTACCTGAGGACAACTGATTTCCTCGAGAGGCAAACAGAGGACCAGAGGCAACAGCAATAAGGACCTGCTCAGGAATGGTACCAGTCAGCAGCGGGTGGGAGCACTGCAAGTCAATGAGGAAGAGAACCGCAAAGAAATCAAAGCCATCCAAAGGAGCAGAAGCCCTGGACACCTGAGGTTCAAAGGTTGGACTAATAGAACAGATCCTGAATGGGACATAGTCCCCAGTAAGAACTAAGCTTGAACACTATTTTAAAAGATAGGAAAAATAAATCCACCAGGCATTCCTGTCCATGTGTGATAAAAGAGGAAGTCAAAATACCCCATCACCTGACAACCCTGGCTGGGGTTATCACTCTTTAGTAATTTTGTCACACACTTAGCTTTCATGCCTCCGGTCCGTATATTAGATTCAAGCAAAGAGAAAATATGGTTTGAGTTTCACGTAATTAAAACATTACTATTGCTGTACTCAACAAAACCCTGTGTTTCCTGATTGTTTTTTAACCCAGTGATAATTTAGTACTAAGCATGAACAACTTTTCTCATTTGATAGAACAAAAATAAAATAAAAGAGTTGAAATAGAATTTGGCTGAAGAACATCTCAGTGAGAGAGCAAACGTGACACTAATAATTACAAGGTCCTCAGTGCCCAATACTATGCTGTGCTGTAGTTTAAGGTTATCGTATTCATCACAGAATCAGTGACTCTTCTATTCCTAGAGCCACTTACTAACACATAGCTCTCACATAGCCTATTTTTCCAGAGTAAACTGCACAGTTAAATAGTGAAAGTTAAACCACAGGGAGAGTAACTGACATCAGCAGAGTCAGCCAGAAAAAATGAGGGTCAGAACCAAACCTAAAACCCAGTTCTTCAATCCCAGTCCAAGGGTAAACCCAGTAGGAAACAGCATTTCCCACTCCTCCCACTGATCCCATCCCATCTCAACAAGTTGAAACCAAAACAGGAGGGGCACCAAGTTTCTTCTTTGGAAAGAGTTGCAACCATCACACCTTGCTCACAGCATCTATCAGAATGTGACAAAGGGTCCTGGATGTCATCAGAAGATTGCTTAATGAGTAAATTACTCAGAGAAAACAATCTAGCAACCAGGACCACATCACCTTGGAAATTAACAGTCCTCAGCAATGGCTTTTCAGCCAGAAGTTCATCTGTCTGGGTTGAAAAATATCAACCCACTGGCTGTTAGGGCATGCAACAGCTCCACATAGAATAGTTTCTGGGAAGAATCTCAAAAAGGATTTTAAACACTCAAAGAGGAATCGCCTTCATGACCTGGAGGAGCTCTACCAGGTACCACATGCTTTATCATCTAATAGAAGAGGGGCTAAGGATGACCACTTTACAAAAGCAAGGAAAGACCCAAAGTGAGTCAGATCTCTAGGAACCATTTCCTTGAGGTCACAAAGAAACAGCTCCCTCTCTGCAGTTCATTTTCCTTATTTATCTTCTCAAATAAATGGCTACAATGCAGCACAAAGGAGACCCATCCTACTTCATGCTCACCCGGAGGTGTGAGCATCTAAGAATTTGTAAGTGAATGTTCATCTCCCATTCCCACCTGCTTTAGAGGGCTAGTCAGAGCTTCCAGCTACCGCAAGCCACCTTACTTGCCTATGCCAACACATCACACTAGCCCGCTTCTTGGGAGCCCAGACACTCAATGTCTTTAAGGAAAACAGCCTCAAAAGAAAGCGAGGCTGCTCAGAGGATTTGTCAAGCCATCTCCCAGAAAAAGGCTCTTCCCATTGCTTGCCACTGCTGAAAACACACACTGCTAGCATTTGGTGGTGCTCCTGTGACAGTACTAGTCATCCAAAAAGATCTTTTAGAAACAAAAAAAAGTCAGAAAACCTACCTATTCTCTGTTCTGTGAAACAGAGGTTCTACCGTGTGTGCACATGCATGCAAGAAAATACACATGTGCAAGAAAAATACACGAACACAAGCATGCAAGATGTTCTCATTCACACACATTTAAAAAAAAAAAAAAAAAAAAAAAAAAAAGATGAAAAGCAGCATTTTACAAGCTTGCACTCAAGGACACCTCAAGCCTCTCCTTGCTGAGCAGCAATAAAAAGAAACAGCAGTAAAAGAAAACTTTCCCAACACACACATCACATACCTGATTCCTTCCTCAGAAGCAGCTGGGACTTGTTCATTAGTGGCACTGACCTTACACAACCAACCAATTTCTATCTCCCCACATGGACTTTCGACGTGCAAGGCTACACGTGGAACACCTGAGGGGGAGCTGAGTCACCCCGGTTAGTTCAAATCTTTCACATTAGAACACCAGCAACCCCCATAATGTCTCACAGTCCATCATTGACGCTTAACACGTCTGCAGTGTGTCTTTTACACATGATACGGGACCAATTGCACGTTTTGCCATCACCTCACAGACCAGCAGTGATTCAAAGTTTGAGAAGTACTTCCACAAAACCCAGCACAGGCCTGGAGCTCACCAACTGCCCCGTTCTGTCCCTTTCCCTCCTGCCCTCCCCAGCATCACTGATTTTTTTAAGTTTTCTTACAAGCATTTGCCAATTTTGGAGGCTGCCAGAACAATACTGTTCCCAAGAATATCGTAGAGGATTCTCTGCATTTTCACAGTCCTAAATCAAGCCTGCTGTGTTCATGACACCCCTTATGAGAGAGCCAAGTACTATCAACACTTCACAAACAGACAAAAATAGCAGAAGACCCATAAGTTCCAGCTACCAAACTCCAGTCCAGTTCAGAAGTGAAAGTTGTCGGCCCCCAACATGCACAATCTCTGAAATGTGAATGTGTGAGAATAGTTACAGGCAGTTGACAGCCACATTAGAGCTTTTTATCATGGGTGGAGGAGAATGCTGCAGCCCACCCTGTGCCCTTCGAGCTATTCAGTTGCCTAATTAAAACATTTTCTCCTTAACGTTAGTTTTTAAAAAACCATAAAATAATAATAAAAAAACCAACAAAAGTGAAGTCTATTCAAGCAGGGATAGTAGATACATCCATACACTCCCACATATATCTATCAACCATAGGACTAAATGAGGCAGAAACACTCATTATCCGTCCATGTGGGAGAAGAGAACAAACAATAACTAACTGCAGTGCTGACCCTGTGATTTTCTGCCAGCTTTGTTTATTTCTTCCTTATTTACAATGATTACACAAAATATGATTCAGTATAAATGGTCAAGATTTCTTTCTGAAACAGTAAACGTGCTCCCTGCAGTAACTGGTAATTCCCAGATGTGTTCACCTGCCTTATTTAGATGCTAAAAAGGAGCGCAAGCCGCCAAGGCTGCTGGGTTGTACAACCCACCTTTACCTTTCGCAGGAAAGGACACGCTGCCTGACTATTTAACATGGCAAGAAACGGATTAACCCCTACCAATTCAGCCACTGCTTTCTCATCAACAGCAAATATCTAGCCCAGGTGTAGTAGCCACGTAGGTGAGAAGAGGAGCCATCCTGGTGACTCACCATCTACAGGGGAATAGATCAAGGTGTCTTTCGATCACTGCAGTTGTGAAAAGAGAAAAGTCAAAAACAAACAAGCCTTTGCAACAACGCACACATTCTGTTTGCAAAGTTGAAGAGATGAAGGCATGACCTAAATTCAGGCTTGTTTTTCAAAGAAAAACACACTGTTAATAGGAAGATGCCAAAAGAAATGCTTTTCTCAGCCCCAAGTGTTTTAGGAAGCTGTCTGGAGGTGGCTTTGCAAGCAAGTGAAAAAAGAGAGACACACTCCCAAAGAAAAAGACACTGAAATCAGCAGTCACCAACCCAGGAGCAAGAAACGGAAGGTGTGCCCACACTGCAACGCACCAAACCCGAGTTTTCACAGAGCCATTTTGTCAGATGGTCTCAAAGCAGTTTGCAGGCTACAGCTGATTAACCCTTCCGAATTCCCTTCTGGCATTCCCAGCTTCCAGGAGACCGGCAGTAAGTTTAACTGGTTGGCCTGGAGCACATGGCAGGACAAAAACGTCTCATTAGGTCTGAGCCAGGACAGTATTTCAGCTGCATCAGGCCTCCCTGCACGTTTTAATAGAAGCAGTGGGGAATTTAAATGCTTACCAAAGACATCGAGATGGACTTCCCCCACCTTATGCCTATTGTTTTTGCATCATGGTCACAGTTTCAGCAAGATGGAGCGTGTCGGGATCTTTTTCCCTTCAGATATATATAATATATATATACATGAAAATAAACCATTACCTGGAAAATTACAAGCTTGTGCAACTCAAATATATTTTTAAAACCGAAGAACCCTCAGGAGCTTTAGTGCCATCATCATTTCACTACTCCAGGAGAGAAAAATACACAGGTGGTATCACACCACACAGGCTACTGGTATTTCAGAGCGCTGATGTCTCCCTTCTGGCAGAAAAGCTACAGCAGCAAAGCTACAGCATAACCTGACCTGCCAGCACATCGGATTCAGCTCCAGCACACGTTATAAAACAGAAGCACTCAGTATGGAATCCTTGGCATTGAGACTATTCTCCAGCCATAGCGATATGGCATAAAAATAATTGCACTTCTAGAAATTCTCACCTACCAAGCCCTTTGAGACTGCAATCACATGAATCACATACTGCATTCGTGACAAACACTACCAGGAAAGCGGAGATAAAAGAGTATATGCCAACAATATGGGAAATGCTAAATGAGCCTTCTTGGATTTTTAAGAAATAGCCAAACTATGAAATAAATTCCTCTCCTGGTTGCAACTTGTTACATATCTTAGAAAAAACAACAAACAACCCCCCCCAAAAAACCCAAACCCACCGCAAGCTCCAGCTGACAGGGACTATGGGTTATAAGAGAATAACCTGTCATTTATCACCACAGGGCCGGATAACCAGAGCACCATGGCAAAACCTCTTCTAATTACTGTCAACGCTTTTGTAAAAAGGAAACAAACAAATAGCATGCAAAGCCATGAAGCAAGTGCCAATCTATCCCCATTTCTGCTTCCACACCTAAACTACTCTATTTTTACGTTTACATTGAGTGTGGGTTGGAAAGAAAGGCTCCAACAGAGCAGTCTTGAGTTTCAGGCCCTGCTTTTCATTTCTCTTAACACATTTGTTCCGTGCATTTGAGCATTTCTGAGCCTATAAGCTACACATTTGTTTGATACAGTTTGGCAGGCAGAGCTCAAGTTAGGACAGCCTAGAAGCTGATTCAAAAAGGTAAATTATGAAAGGGAAAGAATACGGCCCACAACAATGTTTCGTACAGCAAGTTCACAGCAGGCAGTACAGCAGCAAATCAGTTCAATGTATGCCATATACATGCACGTTTCCTAATGTTCCTTGACACGTTATAATCAGAATTATAAAAGCCTGGGCAGAATTATAAAAGCCTGAGCACTGAGGGCAAGGCAGTCTTCTTGGCTAGGAACCGTCATGACAAGACTTAAAGTTGTGACTAACTTAGAAGTCTGGAGTTTCACACAGCCTGTTGACCTCAACAGGATCAAACTGCAAATTCTCTGGGGGAGGACAAAAAGAGGAAAAATAAAGGACTCTTTCTTAAGTTAAGCAAAACGGGAAAACAAAATTCATCCTTCAAGATCCTTAACAAGTATCCTCACTGAACAAGCATCAAATGACAATTATTTACTTAAAACATAGTAAACTTATTCAAAGCCGTTAGATGTAAAAACTGAAAACCAGAGGTGATTTAGAAACCCTTGCCAAATCAATTTTCCTCAATCCACAAGCTCTAACTGCAGTATTTCACACATGGTGCACACACACACACATTCCATACATGTTTCAAATTCAAGGGGAAGGGATGATAAGGCAAAGTCCTGGCTGTGGCTTAAGGAAACTATTTTTGTGACCAAAAATTTATGTATAACTTCCCTAACCACTGCTGAAACAAGGCGTGCACAAGCAGCAAAGCCAAAATTCTCATTTGGCCACTGCCTCAAAGGTTTTAGAGCGGCAAGTGCTAGCACCTTCCAGTGGGAACACCACGATAAAACACGACATCATGGATAGCATGTTTAGTTACAAAGAACTGCCCATGCCAGAACACCCGAGCATCTGCTTCAATAACTCTTTCTTGGTTTTAAAAACATGCTGCCAACGCTCCACAACAGCATCCTAAATTCATCTGCTTTAAACCCAAATTTATCTTGCTGTCCTCTCTGACGAAGGGACCCAGGGAGTGCCCTTCCTGCACCCTATTCCTGGCTGCCTCCTCTGTCCTGCCTGGCCTGGAGATGGTGCCAGGCTCCTGCAGAGCTGGAAGCCCTGCTGTGCACCATGCTGCAGCAGCCGAGATGAGAGATCCTCCTGTCTGCAGGCAAACCAGGCCTGCGTGACAGCACTGCCACAGCGCGGTGCCTCGGCTGGGCGGCTGGCTCCCAGCAGGAAAGCCGTGTTATCCATCATTACACAGACCCCTGGTGCCTGCAAGCAGCATCAGAGCAAGCTCATGCTGGCCCAGGAAAGACCACGAAACTCTCTGCTGCACGATCACATGTCTCAGGAGCTGAATTCAGTATTTCCTGAATCCAATGCCTTCAGACTAATCAATCAGCTCTTTTAAGATGTTCCCTCGGCCAGCCTGGACAAGGTCCAATACTGTTGTCTGAGAACGTGAGCAGGGTACAATTTGGCCAGCACTGAAGTTGTCGGACCAGGCACCAGTTTCCAAGTCTGCAGATTTGCCCTCCTGCCTCCAGGAACAAAGGAACAATAATGCAGCAGAAGTAAACACTGAGCAAAACCACCACACGCTCCCAGGGTGCTCCCACACCTTCCCTCTGCACCAAGGAACCTGCTTGAGGCCAGAAAGGAGTTTCCTCCCCGCCCTCTCTCAGCCTGGCCTTGCCAAAAATACACCAAATAAGAGATATACAAGCCCAGGAACAAAATTCTCCTTGCCAAAAGGTGATCAAAGCAGGTGATATTTTACAGCTTAAATTAAGTTCCTGCAACAAATGGGTAAGAAAAGATTTGCAAGGCTAGTTAATTACAACATGTAAAGCATTTAAGTGACACCTAAATCACATTTTACAGCCTTGGATGAGAAAGGCAATCTGACTCAGTGTACTCCCACCAAACATTCCAGATCATCAAGCTCTTACAAATTTCAGTGTTGTAGAATAAGCCAACTTTGCACTACAACCCAGTTCCACGCAAAGTAGGTTGTACCTGTTCCTCCTTCCTAGTAAAAAAGCAGATTTCCACAGATAAGGCAGGTTGCTTTCCATCCAGGAACCTTTAAACAACTCACAACAGCTTGTATAAGAGCACACTGAAAGTAACTGTCACTCGAGACACATTTTCCTCATTCAACCATCATCACGTAGATATCTCTTTAGGACTGCTAGTACAAAAAATCTATGAACTCTGTTGGGTTTGTGGGTTTTTTATGTTAACTTTTATTTTTAAATCTTTGAAACGGCCAACATCTCCCTCTCTAGCTAGTTTCTCAACAAGCTAAACAGTAAGTTTGCAAGCACAAGGGTTTCTGTGTCCTGTTAAGCTTCTGGAAAATATCATAGAATGGTTTAGGTTGGAAGGGACCTTAAAGATCAAATAGTTCCAACCCCCTGCCCTGGGCAGGGACACCTCCCACCAGACCAGCTTGATCAAAGCCCTGTCCAGCCTGGCCTTGAACCCCTCCAGGGATGGGGCAGCCTCAGCTTCTCTGGGCAACCTGGGCCAGGGTCTCACCAGCCTCACAGCAAAGAATTTCTTCCAGAGGTCTCATCTCAATCTCCCTCTTCCACTTTAAAACTGTTACCCCTCATCCTATCACTCCCCTCCCTGATATAGAGTCCCTCTCCATCTCTACTGTAGCCTCTTTAGGGACTGGAAGGGGCTCCAAGATCTCTTCTCCAGGCTGAACACTGCCAACTCTCAGCCAGTCCTCAACAGCATAGGGGCTCCAGCCCTCAGAACATCTTCACTGCCCATCTCTGATCCCGTTCCAATAGGTCCATGTCTTCCTGTGTCACCTTCTCAGTCACTAATCTCAGCAATGGAAAAAATGGAAAAGTAATCACCTGCTCATTACCAGCTGGGTAGCAGCAGAATTGGGTCTTGCCTCCATGAGAGAGGCTCAAGACCAATGATGGTGGAAATCTCTTGCTAAAACATCTGCAAGTAGAGAAAACACAAATGCACAGGACACAGTGCTGCACTCAGATCTTGGTCCCCGCTTTGGAAGTTCTGCTTTTGGATTTGAGGTTTTACTACCTTGCTTACTGAAAATGAACAAAACTCCCTGGAAGACAGCAATTGAGACAAAACTGATTGTGAAGAAATCTCTATCTTTCCACCCCTCCTGCTGACTCCACTCTCCTCTTTATTTTTATTATCCTTCATAAACCTCTTCACCCATGGCTCAGATATCCTGCTTTAAGCAGCAGCAATGAGAAGTTAAGAAATTTATACAATTCTACTACTATTCCCAAGGCTCTGAACAGCAGCTGTCGCATCGATCAGATGAGCTGTTATTCTGATGCTACTGAGCACTCATCTATACTACAGGAAGTTTTATCACCTACGGTGGCAGATCCTCCTCCTCCACAACATGACAACAGCTATTGCAAGACACAAGCACTTAAACCACCACCGCTCAATCTGGCTGGAAATGTGGAATGAGCTACACTCCATAGAATCCACTTTTATACAATGCAGCTGCACCTAAATGACTCATGTCGGCCTTAGCCCTACAGGTTAAAATAGTTACTGCCTTCACTGACAAAGCCACACCAATACGGTTTCTTTCAATGTACTCGAGCCAGCAGAAAGCCCAGGACTAGCAGTCAAGATGACGTTGGAGCAGCTTCCCTGTAGATCAGGGCACATATACGGTTTTCACTTACATATAGGTTTCCTCATGCCCTAAAACATCATTGCTTAATTTGTTTAATCAGGGACTCTGCGAATCACATTCTCTCCACTGCAGAGTGGATTTTTTTCCATGCTCGATTCCTCTGCAAACAGTGCTCTGGAGGATGTTCTTGTCAGAGCAAAAGCCTTGCCCTACCTGACCAGAGGAAGCCATTTATAGGAGCCTGCTCACTGCAACAGGACATTTGTGCGCAACACAAGTAGGGCACACAGACAGCTGCTTCCTTCAAGCACTACTCTGTAGGCAGCTGGGGAAAGAGGGGGGAAAGAAATAATTAAAAAGTAATTTAAAAATTTTAAAAAAAAAAAGTATCAAAGTTCCCTCCTGCAGTCACCACAATCTAACAGGAACTAGTGACAGAAATAAGATGTTGCTAGATTTTAAAGGCAGTAGAGATGAGCCAGTACCTACAAGGAGAAGGTTTGACACCACAATTATCCAGAGGGCATCTGCACGGTAAATCCTGGGCTTCACTGACTGGCTTTCTGCCTGAGATGAAGGGTCTGTGCAACATTTGGGCAGTCAAAACAATGAACATCTAAAATAACACACTGGATTCCCAGCCCAGGCCTGGCTGATGGTATTAAATACTTGTTTTGAATATTTCATTTGCATAGATAGAGCTAGGGCTGGAGAAGACATCATTTACCTTGTGCTCTTCTTTCACCAGCGGCCAACAAGCAGACCCCCTGGACACAGCAATCCATACAGAACAATCCATATATTGGTTTGCTGCTTTGGTGAACACAGAGATTCATTTCTCCCAGTGGTAACCACTTACCATATCAGAAAGGCCAATCAGTCTTAATGTTTCCCTCGAAAAAAGAGAAGTCAATGTCTTATTATCGTAAATTCTTGAAAAATAAAAAGATGCCATAATTAAGTGAGCCACGAGAACACAAAATAAATCAGTAGTAGAACACATATTAGTGCCCATGAGTACTGATGTTTTCTTGTTCTTTTCATAATGCCCAATTAGAGGACTGAAACACTGGTGGGGAATCTTGGTACCGTAGGACCTGCTGAAACCAGAAAAGAACAGCGACAGATTCTGTGCAATACATCCAAGTCTCTCCCTTCCCACATTAAAAAATAATAATAATAATTATTATTATAATCAGGAAATATGCCCACTTCCTCTCCACTCCCAAATGCACTTCTCTCACAAGTTACGAGCAAAGTCACAATAAATAAAAAAAATAATCTAAGACAATTCGGTTTCTTAATATGGCCCTGTTTACTTTGGAGCATTTCCACTTTGCTTTCACAAGTTCCTCACTCTAAACACCAAAGCAAGAATGCTATTTTGTTAAGAAATCGAAGAAGGATTCTCACAGGACGTTCCAGTAGCTGAGGCTCAAAGAAATATTACCAAATATCAAGAAGCCTCTTGCGAAATCATCTCTGGCAAAATCCTTTCTCTTGACCCTGGTTTTCCACTGAAAAGAAAAAAAAAAAAAAAAAAACCAAAACCAAAACCCAAACAACCTGTCCCCAAAGCTTTCATTTTGTCCATTTTTATTTAAACACACATGTTGTATTATCAAATATCAAGAAGCTCCACTGACATCTCAAATGACTTGGCATACCTTGGTAAGACCAAGACCAAAACTGTTCCCTCACCTGGCTGCTCCTCCCAACACTTCCTAAGCTGGACATCTCATCTGCACAACAAAGCCAATCTTCCTCGATTCAGGAGAGACAGGCAATAGGATTTTCTTAGGCTATTCAGAAGGCAGCTACCGCATAATGCAGCCTATTTAAAGAGATTTTGCTACAGTCAAATTTAATAATTTAGGAGATTTAAGAGCAACACGCATTCAAAAGAAAAACAACCAACAAACCCATGTTGCCTAGGCACTATGTGCCTTTTAGCTGCTGTCCCCCGTTGACTAGATGGATCTTGAAGTTGCAAGGACAAAGGTTTTCATCCTTTGAGAACATTTATCAGCAGATAATGAGAAATTAGAATTCCAATTCACTCAGACATCAACTATTGAAGCTTAGCTTTCAAGCAGTATAAAAAAAACAAAAGTACTTGTACGTCAGTAAAATTGTTAGCTTGGAACATTGAAATAAACAGCATTGCTAAGCCAAAAAAAAAAAAAGAAAAAAAGTTGGAAATTGTACTGGGTTGAACTTTGTAGATTCAATGATTCAGATGCTTGCTAGTAGATCTTTCCGTTTTGCAGAATCCACTGCGAGAAGCACCACAACAGGACAGGCTGCACATTGCCCTTGGGGAAAGGGACACGGCTGGAGACCCTGCTCTGTGAGGAGGTTGCTGAGAAATCCTGCAGAGAAATCCTAGCTCCTTTCTCATGCTTTAACTTCTGCAGAGTGGCATTTTAATACATGCCAAGGGAAAGCAGAAACAGAAGCAGCCAAACCCCATTCCTCCCCCACCTGCAAAAACAACAAAAAGAGATGTACCGCTTTCTACATGAACTCTTAAGAACATCCTTGTCAGCAAATACAGCCCACGTTGGCATTTCATTTTATGCTGCAGAAGCCTCAATCTTTCTTCACCTGCCAACCAAACACCCTTCCAACACCCTTGCTAGCGTTTCCAAACCAAGATCCAATAGGCCACTGTAAATACAGCAGAAATCACTACCCAAAACTTCAACAAAACAGGATTCTGTGCTGACATTTTTATGATGTTTTGTAGCATGAATAGAACTCGAGCCCGTATGACTGAGACAGTCCCCAATTTCACCACAACCACAGACATTTCTTCCCCTCATGTTTTTGTTATGCTGTTATTAAACACATGGCAATGACCTTGCCTCCCAGCAAACTTTTCCCATTTGCTCGACACAAATATCTCCTCATCAAACAGTCGAAGGGGCTGTGTTTGTCAGGCTGAGCGGAACACACTTGGGTGGTTCACTCTCTTTTGAAAAAATATCAACTCCCCATGTGTCAGATGGCAAGTTTAATTTAGGAGGCTTGGAAATTACTCAGTCTTCGAAAATCACTGCAGTATGGTATATATCAAACTCAGTAAGTCCATACGATATGCAGGGCTGTTAATCCTACTGCTCAGTTACAACCGTGGATGGTGCTTGCCAGCAGCTGTGTCTACGGTAACAACTAAAGCCTACGTGACCTTTTAATTTTCTTACTTCTTCCCAGCAATAGAGCAGAATGTTTCCTCTGCTACTGAGGATTTGGTATACTATCACCAACACAATCAGCTGAACAGCAGCAAGCAGAAAATAGACGGTCTATATTGCCAGAATCAAGAAGCAAGTAGGACCTTTTTCATGTTCTGTTTGCGCTGCACTGAGTATGGTGGAATATAAAGACTGGGGCAGTCCTGAGAGTTGGGCAGAGTGGAACCTGATGAAATTCAACAAGAGCACGCGCAGGCTGCTGCACCTGGGGAGAAATAACCCCCTGCACCAGTACAGGTTGGGGGTGACCTGCTGGAGAGCAGCTCTGAGGAAAAAGTCCTGGGAGTCCTGGTGGACAACATGATGACCATGAGCCAGCAATCATAGAACCATAGAATCATAGAATGGTCCAGGTCAGAAGGGACCTCTAAGGTCACCTAGTCTGACCTCCCCGCAGTCAGCAGGGACACCCCCAACAAGACCAGGGCCTCGTTGAGCCTCACCTTGAATATCTCCAGGGAAGTGGCCTTAACCCCCTCCCTGGGCAACCTGTTCCAGTGTTCAATCACCCCCAGAGTAAAGACCCTATTCCTTATATCCAGTCTAAATCTGCTCTTCTACAGCTTGAAGCCATTGCCCCATATCCTGTCACTGCAGGCCTTTGCAAACAGACCCTCCCCCAGCCTTCCTGTAGCCCCCTTCAGGTACTAGAAGGCTGCTATTAGGTCTCCCCGGAGCCTCCTCCAGGCTGAACAACGCCAGCTCAGGATGCGATTGGCCTTCTGGGCTGCAAGTGCACACTGCCTGCTCATGTCCAGCTTCTCAACCATCAGCACCCCCAAGTCCCTTTCCTTCAGGGCTGCTTTCTAATACCTCATCTCCTAGTCTGTATTGACAGTGAGGATTATTCCAACCCACGTGCAGAACCTTGCACTTGCTCTTGTTGAACCTCATGAGGTTCTCCTGGGCCCACCTCTCCAACCTGTTCAGGTCCCTCTGGATGACATCCCACCCCTCTGGTGTATCGACACCACCACACAGCTTGGTGTCATCTGCAAACTTGCTGATGGTGAACTCAATCAACCTATCGTTGATAAAAATGTTAAATGTGCCCTTGTGGCGAAGGAGGCCAATGGCATCCTGGGATGCATCAGGAAGAGTGTGGCCAGCAGGCAAAGGGAGGTCATCCCCCCCTCCATCTGGAGTACTTGGTCCAGTTCTGGGCTCCCTAGTTCAAGGACAGGGAACTGCTGGAGAAGGTACAGCAGAGGGCTACGAAGACAATTAGGGGCCTGGAGCACCTCTCTTAACGAGGAAAGGCTGAGGGACTTGGGTCTTTCCAGTCTGGAGAAGAGAAGGCTGAGGGGGGATCTGATCAACACCTAGAAATACTTCAAGGGTGGGTGTCAAGAGGAAGGGGCCCGTCTTTTTTCAGTGGTGCCCAGTGAGAGGACAAGAGGATACGGGCACAGACTTGAACAGAAGAAGTTCCATCTGAACATGAGGAGGAACTTCTTCCCTTTGAGGGTGTCAGAGCCCTGTCAGAGGCTGCCCAGAGAGGTGGTGGAGTCTCTGTCTCTGGAGACATTCAAAACCCACCTGGACAAGTTCTTGTGCAACCTGCTCTGGGTGGACCTGCTTTAGCAAGGGGGTTGGACTAGATGATCTCCAGAGGTCCCTTCCAACCCCGTAGCATTCCTTGACTAACAGGGCAGTTTCTCCGTGCCAGTCAATTATTCTTTGACTAACAGGGCAGTTGCTCCGTGCCAGTCAATTAATTAATTTGTTACAGATTTGTACGTGGGCAATGCAGGCACCTATCTGCTAGATGCTTTTTGCAAAAGACACTGGGGCTATTAAAAGGCCCCAAGAACTACAACCAAAAAACCCAATGAAAACAAACATGAACAGCTGACAACATGTACCAAAGATGGTCCAAAGAGACCCTGCACATGCAGGGACAGGGTCCCTCATTTGACTGAAGTACACCAGGAGCACACAAAGTTCTCAGTGCAAATATAAGTGAAAACTCATACCGTGGGATTTCAAGCACTCAGCTTAAATGCAGTCAGGGAGGTCCTGAGAAATTTAAACATCTTTTCAAGTTTTCAAGCAGCTCACACAAACAAGGGAAAAGAAAACAGAAACATGGCTTATAAATTAGTTCATCAGAGAGCGCTACATTTTTACTATGGCATCAGACACCTTTCCAAAGAACATCAGAGACTATTTATAGATGCTGTCAATGCCCACCAACTCGCCAAAGGAAGACAACTCCTTTGAGCTCTCACAATGCAAGAAAACACTCTCAAAAATGAAAGGTTGGGATGCAACAATCCACATCCACAACCATCGTAAAAGTCTAAGAATCTCCTACACAGAAATGTGGAGCACTCTGGCCCTGATCCAGCAAAGCACTTACGCATTCATCTGCTTCCTCTTTGACTTCTGAGGGACAGTTTACATACCTAGAGCTAGTACATGCCACAGAGCTTTGCTAGCTCTTGATCAGATAGCTCAAAACATGTGCAGGAGCCCACCCATAGTTCAGCTTTACCTTGCAAAAGCACAGGATCTCCTTGACCATCTCCTTACACAAAACAAAAACAGGAACAGGATGCTGACTGGAAGCAAAGCATGTCAGTGTGACATACATGTTCCAGCTGCAAATGGTTTCTCTTCATTGCAGAGAGGGCGCAGACTGAACAGGGAAAGACAAAAAGGAAGAAGTCTGCAGGTAACTGCCACTGTACCACCACATCCCCCAAGAAGCTGTTCCTGCCTGTGGGTAACTCACCCTTCTGAAGGTCTGCTCGCCTCAACCAGACTTTGGGATGAGTCCAACCCCTAATGACACCTCAGGACGCAGGCACAGCATGTCCTACCTCTGCAAGGGAATAGAGGATGTTTTGAAGGAACGGTATCTGTCAGCCATGGCCTATTGCTTAGCTAGCACCAGAACCCAGCTCTTGTGTCTGATGCAAAGGAGGCAGAGCTGAACTGGTGATGGCACTTATCTGGGGAGGTTTATATTCCTTCATTTTTAGTAACAGCTTATGCAAAATATTCCACAAGACCTTCCTATACCACCTGCTGGAAGCTCTCTGTGAGAATGCAGGCAAGGCACAGTGCGTTAATGGAATGATCTGTTCATCTACCACAGCACGAGGAGGAACAGTCCCACACATGCACACACACACAGAAGAGTGCTGCCTTCTGATGCTTTGCAGCACTTTCACTATTCTTGCTGCATTAAAGTTTAATTACTTCTTAACTTAGATATTTACACAGAACATACACCGTTCAGAAGGATAACTGTCAGCCAGCCAAGACCTCTTTAGCAGGACTCTGGGATCATATTTTACTCTTCTGCTGATGGCAGCTCTGGCACACAATTGCTTCAGTTCTGTAAAATTATGTCTATATATGCTTGATCCCTTTGGGGAGACTGCCAAAGCACCAAGATTAATTAGCAACTTACCTAAAATACATTATCAGATACATCTTAAAGGGTTCCTTGTCACAGACTGCTTTATAAAAACACATTTTGAAATATTAATGAATCTATGTGACATAAGATGACATTTTGAACCCTGTCTCGGTGCCCATTTTCAACTCCACACTAAGCAAAATTACTTTTATTAGTTTCATGACAGCTCTGCTCAGCTTTGCAGAGTTCTAGCCAAGCCATAGAAAATAAACTCACTTGATGGACAAATACAGCATCATTAAGCTCCTAGCTGCTGCAACATTCTCAATCAATATAGCTTTAAATGTAAATAAGAAAACAGGAATGTTTTCAAACTGATGTGTGACCACAATGCAAATATAATTGCAAAGGCTCTTAGTAATTGCATTGAAATGTACACTCTTAGTGCCTTTCCCAAAGGAAAAGAACAAGGGACAGGTATCATATCATTCGCCTAAACCCCAGGACAAAGTTACAGACCAGAAGTGATGTAAGCGTCTCCCAGTACAACTGAGACAGGGAAACACTTTACTGCTGGTAGCAGTGGATGTTTCATTTACTAGTCTTCCCTTCCAAACTGGTTCCAATACCACTGGTCAACAAGCAGGATTTCGCAGGGAAAAGCATGGTTGTTCCAGTCCAGGCTTCCAGAGAGGCTGTGCTTCAGCCTGTTTCCAGTTCAGAGCTGGCACCTGGAGTATGCACTTGCCAGTAGTGGTAAGCCTGGGTACCACAATGCAACCAGCCACACATTTGCCTTCTTCGCTTGATTCTCAGACTAACAGAGGAAGTTTTTAGGATAGAAGCATCAGTTCATGGACTCATCTAGTCCTCTGGCAGCCCCAGCACGTATGGCAATGCTGGGGATGGACAGACAGACTGCAGTAAGAACCTCATCACAATTAACAAAGCACCACCAAGGGGTTTGTGCTTATTACAACAGCAGGAGAGGTACAGCCCAAGAGCGCACCCAGTTACAGATCTGTTACTGTGGCTGTGCTCATCATACTAATGTTGCTAAAAATAAACCAGGAAGACATTCCTCACCTAAGGCTCAGGAGGGTTCTGGTATGTAGCTGAGTCATGCAACAATCATGAAACTAAACACATCTTGATCCCTGGTTTACGCTCCATCAGCACAAGCCAAAAAACCAAGGGACATACCTTTTGTATGTATTGAAAAAGCAACACTGCACCCATTGAAACAAGGCTCCAGGAAGCAATTTGAAAGAAAAGGCCTCCTGGAAAACAACTGCAGTAGTAAGATCAAGTTGCATTAAGAAAGGAGGACAAAAGAACAACCTCACAGACTTTTTTTTCTTTTTTTTTTTCTAAGCAGAATTTGAGAGAAGGCATTTGGTGCTTGTGGAAGACATCAGACTGACAGCAACACCCTTAGTTAATACAGCAGCACAAGCCTCCCCACCTCTGAGCACCGCACACATCTGCCTGGCTAAACTGCAAGGCTTTGCACCGCCAACGGGATCAGCCGTGCCAGCAGCTTAATGCAATTCATTAGCTCTAGGTCAACTCAACGGTATAACACAAGCTCCATTTTTGATGGCCTGTCATTTTCCCATTCCAGTCTTATCACTGGAGACTATATCCCTAGCTGTTATTTGTACCTAAGCTACTCAGAGCACACGTATGGAGTCACGGGATGTGAGACACACTTCACTCAGGTGTAAGGATCTTCCTGGTATGAGAAAGCTTTTAGATGTGCCCAGATGTACAAAAAGATTGTGAGATGGGCACCGGTCCTGTTTTCCTACCACTGAAGACATTTCTGCTGGTCATTACAGCAAGTACAAGGTCTTAGTCAGCGTGACAGATTTTTAGGACCTCAGTCCTCAAAACTTCATCCAACAAGCTGGATTAGACTACCTCAAAGGCTTCATTCTTTACCACCACCTTTCTTCTTTAACTTGTGGCACTTCTCACACGCTAGAGATCCTCTTGAAGAGCTGCTCAGATATAGTTATTTGATACAATTTCTATCCACTTCTTTCTACAGTAAACAACAGTGCAAGAACACATCACAGGCATGAGGCAGGGCATATTCTGAGAAGGCAGCAGAGCTCCAAGTTATGTATTGGTTTAACTTATGCATATGGGAAAGTAAGGATCAACAAGGAAAAGATCTCTACTACTACTGCAGTAAAAAAACCAAACACCAAACCGCAGCAAAACCCACCAGATCTCTCAGTTCAATAAATGAAAGACAGACAAACATTAGTGTGTTTGTTTTTTAAAAGCCTGAAGCATTTCAACTTGTACACAGGCATCTCTGGCATAGCAGCCTTTCTTCTTTAGCTCCACACTTGAAGAACTGCAGATTTGGAAGAACAGGCCAGATAACCAGGTAACACTGAGCAAAGCACCAGCTGCCAGAGTCACAGTGCATTTGAACCGAAAGAATATGATTCCTAGTGTCCTGCAGTCAGTGTAGTCTCATAAAAGGTGAGAATTCCAGCTCATATACATGACTACCTGAGACAAGGTGATTTTGCAGGTCCACTGTCACGCAGATCTTTATCTTGTATCCTTCTGATGTCTAGGTTTAAATGGGTACTAAGTGAATTCAAGATGGGATGACAACCCCTCCGTTCCCTGGTCAAGCATCCCTTGCTCTTCCTTCCCCCACTCACAAACACCACCAATCTCTCCAGCTCTGTCCTTTTCCAGGGAAACTACTGGATTACTGTCTCCTGCAGGCATCCACACTCCAGGAGTAGCATCGAAAGAATAGAACTTTGCCGCACGTACAAGATTCAGTTTCAAGTGCAGTCTCAATAATTCCACTGCAAATTCACCTTTCCAGTTTAAAACTTGCTATTCAGGTTGAGCTTACTGCTAGGAAACCCTCCCAACCCAAGCACTACGAGCTGGGTTTAAAACTGCCTTAAGATCTCTCACCCCCCAATGTGCTTTTCTTTTTATCTCACAAATTACTTCAGCATGGAGGCGAACCTTACTGCTGCTTTAGGCACATAGGAACAGTTGTCAGAAGAAAAGGGCTGACTTGGTGTCAGTCACAATATCCACAGTTTTTGTTCTAAAACTTCCTTTTTTCTGCTAAGCTTTGCATCAAGATGCACCCTCTGATACTAAACTTGCCTTTGGATATCTCCAAAAGGCCCTTCTCTACAGCAATGACACACGCCAAAGAAATGCACCTTCCAGAAAGACATGTAACACCCATCTCGCAGCTACAAACACTTCTGTCTTTACAGACATGACCCTGCTGCTGAGGGTTCGATGTTCTCTGGGTTTTAGAGGTGAGCAACTGAGGGAGACAGGATGCACAGAGAGGGGGCAGCAATGCAAGACCCAGTTACCCAAGACATCAGCTACAGTCCAAACACAAAACCTGTTTTCCAGTACCCTCACACTCACTTGACAGAAGCTGTAATTTCATGTTAACAAATACCACAGTTTGATGAAATAAATCACAGCTTTCCCCCAGCCATTCCTGCCCCTGAACTGACTATATCCCTGGCTGCTGAACAAGAGCAGTGAACTGACCAGTTAATTTTAACACAGGGAAAAGAAAAAAAAAAAAAAAAAGGGGGGGAAAGTATGTGTGCAAAGGCAAGGCAAGTTTTTGGCCAAATCAAACTCATGTCTGTTTTGCAACATAACTGCTTGAACATTTGGGCACCAGACAGACAGCAAAGTCCCCAGGGTCAGGACATACGGCTGGAGTTCGAGAGCCAAGACTGCTCCTCTCCAAGCCAACACCAGCTGAGCAGCATTCGAACGACTCCTGCATTTCCTAGAGGATTCTTTCAGTTACAATGCCCAGAAATTAAGTGTGACAGACCTGCAGCAGCCCACAACAGAAGGCACAAAAACAGTATTTCACATACAGTTTGGGTTTGCTGTTTCTTGGCAAGAGCCCAGGGAGATCCAGGCCTTGCTGTACACTGTGTGGCCTACTGAGCACACAGGGAAACGTGCTGCAAATCACCTCAACCAGGCTAGTCTGGGGCCATCCCTCAGTGGCCCCAGCAAGAGCAGAGATCCCTAAGCAAAGAGCCGGACACCTAGGCCAATGGCAAGACCTTGCCTTAAAAACCTCAGAGACCAGTCTTGCTGAGAGGAGAGATGGATCAGACCTCCCACTTCCAAGCTGCTTTCACAAACGCCCAGGTATTTGGGGTCAGGAGGAAGGAACACACACACCCCCTACATCCCCTCATTACATCCTCCTTGTGAACCACTTTTCCTTTTGTTCAAAACCACCCAACCTGAAGGTGCGTCCACTTTTCCTATCCCCTTGGGAAGGACCTCTCTCAGGCCAGCCGGGAGAGCAGCCAGCAGCCCTGCTGGGCCAGAGCCAACATGAGACATGTGGCCAGAGCGGTGAGCCTCCACCTTCCCGTGCAGAGCGTGGCTCTCCCCACCTAGCACGGCCCCAAGGACTCCCTGCCAAAGGGATCTGCAGAGCCAAGAAGTCAAAATCACAGTGGGATTAGCTGTTCATACAGAAACAGCAGGCATAGCCAGAACGGTGAGCATTAATAATAGCAGTGTTAGAAGGGGAATTAAGCCTCATGCCTCTGGGACTAAGCTGCTTTAATGATTAAAAGCCAATGTTCAGGGTCTGAAAATGGGAGACTTACCTCTCGATCATGGGGGCTGGCCAAAGTCAGAGTATCAGGAGACCTTTGGTGTCTTCAGGACTCTGAGTTAGGACAGCCCTTCTGGCAGCTGAGCCCCTCCACCTCACTCCCTCAGAGGCTGCCAGGAGCTGCAGGCTCCAGAGAAGTTATTCCCCTTCTTTACCCACCACATCACTATGTCACACACAACCCTAGCTTGCCCTCTATCCCCCAGCATACCACCAAAACACACTTGCATTGAGAATCAGTGAGACAATTCAATTGAAAACATGGCAAATTGGGCATTTGATGAGGGTAAGCCAGAATTCCTGAAAAGGAAGCAGTGTGCAAAAAACCATAAAAGCTGCAACTCCAAACTCCGCAGGCTTTACAGAGCTTACTCTCCGTGTTGCCTTTGTTTAAACAGTACTATATCCATGTTCTCTCCCCAGTCTCCCACACACAGTGCACTGCATCTCCTCCCCTACTCCTCCACTACCCGCAGACAAACAGGCTCTGGAAACAAAGCTTGAGCAGATAACTGTGGAAGTCCTGAAAGTGCTATTCCCTGTGGGGAAGCAAAGATACCCACATAAATGAGGCTGTCTGCTTGGGATGCTGTTCCGGTCTCTTGGGGATACAATCAAGTATGTGCCTTACAATTAATTTGTTTGTTATTTGTGTGAAAACATCCTTATTTCTATCCAGTGAAATCAGTAACAACTTAATTCACTCTCTTTTATTATTCTTTAAATCAGAGCCATTCCTGTTGGGTAAAGGAGCCCGACATGCAGTTTACACTGCCAAAGTAAAGCAGCCTTACTTACAAAGTAAATGCATACTTAGCCCTTCACGCTCCCTCCAATAATGGGAAACAATAAAACCGCTATTTATGAAGCAGGTCAATCTCAGGTGTGGTTCTGCAGGGGACAGACACATGTTACAGCTAGGGGCTGGGAAAGTTTCAGACACCGTGCTACAGGCCTAAAGCAGTTTTGGTTATTAACTGAGTGGAAGGCACCCCCACTGCAGTGAAAATCCAGACAGGCCTCGTTCCCTGCTCATGCAACAGTGAGCTGTGCACTCACCCTGCAATGTTTTATTGATAAGGCTCCACTAATTTTCTGTTAGTCAGGCACATGCAATCAACCATCAAAAATTAGATTTATTGTACAGGTGGTTTTAAACTAGGCACAGAAACACATGGCCTAGAAAACGCAGGACAGCTGGCAAGGCGTGGAACAGACTCAAGACGCTAACCTTCAGGTAGCATCAGGAGGCAAGGATTACTATACGCTGCATTAATACAGGGGGAACATCTTACCAACAAGAACACAATCAAGGAATAAGTGACTGAAGGCAATCCCTACAACCATCAGGCCTCAACCCTGAAAGCAGCAGGCAGTTTGTAAAGGTGATGCTACCGAAGAACCCCCATGATGGTGAATATATAGGCTACTGCAACTTCAGCCACATACCTGAAACAGCACGGCAGGATTTGCAAGAGCTCTCCCCCCCCAGGAATTCCACTTCTCAAAATTAGACAGCTCTAAAAGCAGCAATAAGCATCATTATATGTGCCTTCTCCAATTGACTATTTAATACAGCTTTGTTTGTTTGCTTTCCTCCTTACCTGGTGATGTTGCCTGGATCCAGCTGTGATACACTTGACAAGAGTATCTGCTAATGGCTTACACATGATCTGTAACAAAGAAAGACCCAGTCTCTTATTAATGGTTTGCTGACAGACAGGTTTGTTTTTCGAGCAAAACAGTCTATATTTTACACAGCTTCTTGAGGAAGAAGAAAATGCCACAAGAGAGAAAAGTGCCCAGATACCAGCAACAGCTTATTTGAAAATTAACAGCTTTGTTCACACCAGCCCTGAGTGAAATCCTAATCACAAGGCAATCAGCAGCAAAACTCTTAAATTGGAAAAAATCAGGCAAAGATTTCACCTCCTGTGTTCTGCCAGGTTCTTGATTTAACTCTACATCTACATCTGCCTGATACCTTAGGCAGGCAGTTCACGTCGCACAGAGGAACAGTCCCAGAGGCGAAGGAGAACATGCTGAGTTATACTGGACAATGTCAGAACTTGGGGAAAGATCCGAACCCACAGGCTAGAAGGGCCAGAAACAACTGTCCTACTCCACTTGTAACTGGAGACACACTACCTTAAAGTTCTGCCCTTCATCAAAATAATTTTTCTAAAGGAGGGGTACTTGTCAAAGAAGCTCGATTATCCTCTGTTCTGGCCCAAACCACCAATTTCTATGTTTACAGGCAAAATACTTCCAAACTGAGGGGCACAAGGAATCTGGGTACAAGGAATGAAAAAGAATCTTGACTGCAAACACCTTACTGGCATACCTCTAATGTTGTCTATCATGGCCCTGACAAAGCACAGACAGCAGTTTGTTGCACTGACATACTCTGCAAATGGTTATTCCAACCACAACACTTGAAATAGCTTCCTTTTGGGGGGGTAAGAAGACTACTAAACAGACAGCTCTAGGAAGTGGGCAAAGCCCAGCTTTGAACAGGCCCGTGTCTGTGTATATCATTACCCTTTTACAAAAGGGATGAGCTTAAAGTCTTTAAAAGGCATTTCTGCAAGGAACAATCACATGGAAACCACAGGCTGTAGAAAACTGCAGATGGGATCTTAAGACTGCTGTCCATGTGGGCAGCATCCAGCCCTTCTCTTCCCCATGTTTCACTAGCTTGTGTGGGTGGCAGGTGGGCTGGTGTCCTAAGAAACCTGCTGTGCAAAAGAACTCTCTCCTGCATGGATTCCCACAGAGTCTGAAAGCATCTTCTCCCAGTTACACAAGCCTATGTCTCCTCACACCCTCTTGTCCTGTTGAAGCTCTTGGGAAAGGGCTTCTGGCAACTGTCTCTACCTCACTCTGACCTAAAAAATCCCTGAAGAATTGTATGACATTCAGACCCAAGGTCTGTTTCTTAAAAACTGGCTGTCCTCATAGCGGAGACCAGCTCCAGGCACAGGTCAAGTTTGCAGGAAATACCTCAAACATTTCAGACACTGACACTGTCTGAACATCCAGCTTGCAGATTGGATTCCAATTAGACTCTACAGTCTTTTTGGAAGAAAATTGATAAACTGAGCATGCAGTCAGAGCAAAGCTGGACAGGAGCTACATTAGCTGTTTAAACAAGCCTTCTGCCTTTGAGCAAACCTTGCTCATATACATCGTCTTGAAGACTGGTAAAAAGTTAGAGCTTCTTAGGCTATGCTTTGAAGAGCAGCCTTCTGTTCGTCTATGTTCTCCATGCAGTACCCCAATCCAAACCACAAATGAGATCCTGGCTGTCTGCAGCATCGCTATCAAAGCATGCACTATTAAGAGTCTGAGCAGGTGAAGATCCTAGAAAACCTTACAGAAGTTTTAAAAGCCTGCAGTAAAGCCAAGACATATCTCTTCCTTCTTACCCCAGAAATACAACTGTACTTTGAAGCCACCAGTAGACAACGTAACACACAACCAGCAACACTTACCGGGAAGCGACTGAAGAAATCATGGAACATGGAGCTTGTAAGAGCAGTCTTCCGTTTAGTGAACAATTGTGTCAGTGCTTCCCGATATAATGCAGTCACCCTCTCCATATCCAAACAACCTGTGCTCAAAAGCTATAGGGAAAAAGCAGAACAAAAAAGGTTTCCAGTGAAACACAAGGGTGAATCACAAGTAATTAATTTCTACCAATGCACACAGATTTTTCCAACAACTAGATAATCTTCAGTAGTTTATATAATACAGGCCTACGAGATACAACACAGAACCACAAAGAAACAAGGAAGTGGGCCTCAAACATGGTCTTCCAAATACCAATAGCTGTATGACCATGTTAGCAAAGGGGACCACATCTTTCTATTAAGACTACATACACTGTATGTAGTAGGGGGGCTGTGCTTCTGGCTTTGTGGTGGGCATGTCTAACACCCATTAGGTTCACAGAGCACTTAAAGACTACTCAGCAGACAAGCCCTAGGTCTGATGAGAGATCCAGCAATCCTAGAATTGTGTAAATGCTCTAACATCCCCCTCTGGTGGGGAACAAGAAACCAGGACATGCAGCTACCAGCCAAGATCTGCACAGGCCATATGGATCTAAACTAACAATACAGGGTTGAATGAAGAGCTAAGTGTGGAGCATCGCATTCCGACATTCCTGACTGTTCTCATATCACCAGGGAAGCACAACTTTCAAGGAAGAAAGAAAAATTAAGGCCCAAGGTGTCAAAGCTGTGATCGTCACAATAGTGGATGGGTCTTTTGCTAACCTCTGCCCAAGCAATTTCTCCATGGCCCCATAGCAAGTTAAAGCCATGTAAATGTTGTGTCCCATTCTCGCATCAAACTCACGGTGCTACAGGTTAGACTGGAACAGGGGTAACGGATCTTGAAAAATATATGACTGCAGTTTCCTATACCTTCCTGTCTATGTTTAGGACTTATTTGACATACACACCTGCAGGGAAGAAAACTGTTTCCTCCTCACATGCAGATGTTTAGTGGAAAAATCTTTTTTTATACTAATAGGTTTTTCCATAAATTTGGCCACTGCATCAAGGGTCTGCTGTAGTTCCACCTTCCTGCTTACTGAAAAGCTCCAGATCATGCTCACAAAGCACCATGCACTGGGAACACCACACCTTTGTCCCTGGTCCCCACTGCAAAACCTTCCCAGCCTCAACACAGCATCAACACCCACAGCATCACACAAACTGAACTGTGTCACTTCTCTCAAACCAGCAACTCACTGCTGGCCATGTCCTTGCCTGGTCAAGACCACAGCTCTGCTCCTACAGGAATAGCAGCCTTCCCTGTGAATCTGCACAAGGATGCTGTGAAGTGTCTCACTCTAGCCTCAATGTCAAGTACAATGTTTACATTCCCCACAGATCTCCCACTTTGTTTTTCTTTCCAGAAAGGCCCAGCAACAGAACAAGAGCTGCTTGGATTAACTCTCAATCTCTCCCGAAGCACGAGGAACACTGGCTATCTTTTCAGCCACTAATAATATCTCAGTGTTTGTAATTTCCAAGCACTCCCTTTTCATGAGTTAACCCTGTTTATTTTCCTCCCCCAGAAAACGTCAATGGGATTAAGGCCCTAATTCCTGCACACAATTTGAGAGGTTCAGAGGCAAGTATCAGGCTGTCTGGTGAGACACTCCTTGCTAGGTCTCTAATGCAGGTGAGTGGACTGGGCTGCCCAGTATACAGGGTCACCAAGTTCAGAGGCCTGTGAAATTCAGCAGAGGCTGTAGGCAAAAGGGAACCAGACATTAAGGCTCCCCAAGTAACAGACACCCACAGCACAACCAGATGAAGACTCCCTGAAAACAACTACCACTGAAATCAGGGCTGCTCCACGCTCTCTTCACCCTGAGATAACTCAGCCCAAACCTCAGAGGTCACTCTCATGCACCACTAGTCCTGTGCCTCCCTGCTCCTCAGCAGCCGCCCAGAAAAGAACTCAGAGTGACTGCCATTTAATGGAAAAAAATAGCAAATCAGACAGAAGAGGAACATAAATGGTCTCCTGGGGCTATAGGAGAGATTGGGAGGGTCTCTTGATCAGGGAGTATAGCGATAGGACAAGGGGTCATGGTTTTAAAATGAAAGCGGGAAGATTTAGATTAGGTACCAGGAAGAAATTCTTTACTCTGAGGGTGGTGAGACACTGGAAAAGCATTGCCTACAGAAGTTGTGGACGCCCCATCCCAGCAGGTGTTCAAAGCCAGGCTAGATGGGGCTTGGAGTAATGTGGTCTGGTGGGAGGTGTCCCTGTCCATGGCAGCAGGTTGGAACTCGATGATCTTTAAGGTCCCTTCCAACTCTAACCATTCTATGATTCTATGATAAATATGTATCAGGCTTCCTAGGCAATTAACCTGGATCTGCTGTGCATTAGCAGCCCCTGGTGGCTACGGGGGAGTAGGCACTGCAAAGGCCAGAAGAAGATGGGGAATGCGACAGCTTTATGGAAAAGAAATCATGTAGACAGGAGGCAGCAGGAACAGTGAGGCTGAATAAGCACTCACAATGGCCTCACAGAGAAATGCGGTAATGCAACTTTACTGGCAAAAAACACTGCCTGAGGAGCAGTCTGCTGTCTTACCTGAGAAGCCTGCGGGGTGGTCTCACTCTGGTTCTCTAGCAGAGAGGCAGTAGGAGTTGATGACTTATCAGGTGTATTTCCTTTCAACACTTTGAGCAGGTATAATGAGGCACTAAAAAAGAAAAGGAAAAGGGGAGAACGCAGTAGTTACCACAGTGTCACAGTGCCACTGCAAAGCTACCTGAGGGCAGTGGTCAAGCGATGCAGGGTGCTTACTCTGTACCAAGAGGGGTAAGTAGCACTCCTGTTTACACCAGGAAAAAGCAAGATTGCTTGTGTTTCCTAACAAAGACACATATGGCTCCCCCTAATTCACCTGTATCCAGCAGCAACAGAACAAATACTGGTGCATGCAGTCACGACTCATTATTGTCTTCATTGTGCAATCATGGAGCCAATAAACCACCATATTTCCAGAATGATCATTGCAGATTAAATTGTAGTCGTTCCCACACTGAATCACACACAATTCATTACTCCCTGATGAAGCCTCAGGGAAGCACTTCCCATCCCCACCAGCAAAGCTGTACCAGACTGTTTCTCTATCACAGAGCCCAGAGATGATGATCACCAAAAAATGGACATCTGCTTGAAAATGCTTCAAATGGTCAGGATGACTGACTAGTCCTCACGTAAGGCACTCAGCCTTCATCAAGTCTCTCACTTCTCTGAGAATGTTAAAATTGCTGCTTACAGGCCTCAGCACTGAGTAGAGACACTCCTTTTTAACACTCACCTGAAATAATAGAGAGCCACAGAAGAGTCAGTGTGCTTGCAGGCCTTATTCACAAGCCTCTCCACAAAAGCATGCAAATCTTCTTTCAGGGCATCCGCTTTCTTGCAGTACTGCTTACTTCGACACAATGAGTTCCTGAAAGCATTAAAAACAAACCCAAAGCCATTACCTACAGAAAGAGCTCTGGGAAACAGATGGCTATAAACCCTTAGCACTGGGCTCAGGGCAACACATAAACAAAACTGGTGCTAGCTGTGGGCAGCAAAAGAGGCAGCCATTGCTGTGGCAAGAGGGGGGAGGAAACTTAATGCTTTTTGCCTTCAAGCACCTATTTAGGCATCAGCCAACTTTTCTCCAGAGCTCCCACAAAGGGGACTGGCTGCCTCAAGACCTGTTTCTGCAGACTGCTTCTCAACAGGGGGCAGTGAGCCGCACAGTAAACACCTCAGGGCAGTGCCGAGGACATCAGGGAGTGGTGTAAAGATGACACGTCATGCATTGTGTCTGTGTCTGTATCATTCCTCACTTCTGGCCATGAACAGAGAATTTGCACTCTGCCTGTCTCAGTAGTAACTTGTTTCATTCCAGCCACAGCAGCAACTCTGTAAGACCAAAGAGCTGTTGCATGCGCTGACTCAGAAGTCAGAGGCCTGTGGAGATATTTGGTGACACAGCACCATGCCTACAATAGTTTGTTCTTCTCAAGGTTCTCACCTGCAAACAGGTTGGACACTTGAAGTTCCTTAGACTAGAAAACCCAGATGCTATTTTTTTTCCTGCTGCTTATGACTAAGCACTGGGTTGGGGGTGGTGCTGGTAATCTAATTCTACACCATCTATAGCATAGCAGTTGTCTTCAATCTTAGACAGACCAACTTCTGGGATTCAGCCAGAACCACTGATGTCTGTCAAAAGCCACTGCCTATTACTATGGACTATGGACATTTACCTGAAGATATTGGCTGTTTTCTGGAGGAAGTCAACCTCCTGCTTGCCCGAGTCTGAGCTCATGCATTGTTCAATGACATGAAGCAGGGGCTCAATGATATCAAACACCAAGGGGCTCTCCGATTGCTTAGTCAGGAATGCTTCAACCAGATCCAGCACCTGCAAACATAGAAGTACTGACGTGAGAACTAATGCAGACAGGGAAACGTGATGGATACAGAGAGGCTCCTGGGAGACCTTAGAGCAGCCTTCTAGTATCTGAAGGGAGCTCCAGGAGAGCTGGGGAGAGACTGTTTGTCAGGGAGTGTAGTGACAAGACAAAGGGTAATGGCTTTAAACTGAAAGCGGGAAGATTTACTAGAAAGAACTTCTTTGCTGTGAGGGTGGTGAGACCCTGGCCCAGATTGCCCAGAGAAGCAGTGGCTGCCCCATCCCTGGAGGGGTTCAAGGCCAGGCTGGATGGGGCTTTGAGCAACCTGGTCTGCTGGGAGGTGTCCCTGCCCAGGGCAGGGGGTTGGAACAAGATGATCTTTAAGGTCCCTTTCAACTCTAACCATTCTGTGATTCTATGATCTACCCAGAGCAGCACCTTCAGACTGGAGTGGGCTACCCAGCAGCTGGAGAGGGCTGAAGAACACTCTTTGCAGCTGAGGTCTGTATGCCTTCTGCTATCATTTGTACTGCTTGTACTGTACTTCATGAGAAACAGAATATGAAAAATTTGAAACTGAACACTGAAGGCAATCTATATTCAGCTTATTTTGTGCAGTGACACTGTTTGGAAACAGCAGCTAGGAGAATCACTGCTACTTGGCCAGACCTGCAGTCACTTTAGCTTGGCACAGATCTCCGCTAGCACCAGTGACCGATAGCTCCCAAGCCTGCTAGCCCCCCTTGACTTCCAGACAGTGCATTAGCATAAAATCAGCACAGTACCAAAATGAAAATGCAGTAAAGCCAATGTCCGACTACACCATTCAGCTTTCATTTTAGCTAATCTGACACTAGACATTTCTATGCCTGAGTGGCTGGAGCGGTCCCTGGATGCCCGAACACCCGGGACAGTCCACACTGACACCAGGTGGCCTGAAATCAGTATTACAGTCACAAATAACAAGGGGATGTTGTCGTGGTTTTACTGAAAAGTAAAATTACTGAAAAGAAAATGAGTCCTGTTCTACCTCAAGCCAGGACAGGGTGTTAATCATGATCTCCTGATTTCGTTAGCATAACACACCAAAATAAAACCTTACACTGCAAAATCACCAGCGGAATTTTATGCATGTCACATTAAGGCACATCAAGCTTGTCCAGTTTATAAAAAACCCTTTGGGTAGGTGTGGGGAACAATCTAATAAATTGAAAAGCATTTCAGATCACTAAATGGAAACCACGGATCACTTTTTGAAAGCACAGTCCCGATTTTTGTTTGGAAGTAGGACTGTGAAGCCCCAAGGAATAACCATAACATTGCTGTGCCAGGTGCTGTACAAAGCCAGAATAATCCAGACTCAATCCCCAGGAGTTTATGACATACATGAATGTCCAAGCTCTTCAGTGTTATGTAGCTCATGGCATGCAGTAGGCTACAACTAACGTGCTAATAAGCCAGAGGTCTTCACACCAGACACTTATCTCCCACCTTAATCTTGAAATCCCTCCGTAGGATTGTTTCTTTCCGTATCCTGTCTTTCTCATCCTTCTTCGCCTGGATTCGTTTCTGCTGCTCTGCAAAAAGGGCTGAGATGTTCTTGTCAAGAGCCATCATAGCCTCATCATCCAGCTCTTCATCACTGTCATCTCCTCCCTTTTGTTTTCAGAACGCAAAGACAACGTGTCATCTCATGTACTTCAAAAAGGTAGAAGGAAAGAGAATCACAGCCAAGACCAGACTCACAGTAGGGATGTTGCTACCTCTAGATTCAGAATAACAACATGGGGAGGGAAGAGAGATGCTTAGCACCATGAGAAATCGAACTCATATTTCCTATCAGGTAATTCTGGCTGCATGTTAATAACGTGTACGGCTAGAGGATCAGGAAGGGCTGAGATTTTGACAGTCCCTCTCTCTGAGCTGCTCCTCCCTCAATAAAGAGGTCAATATGTTGCTGTGTCTGCAGCCTTTACAGGAGTCATTAAACCGTGCTCCAACGCTGCTAGAAGTCCCCAGAGATCATACTCCCACACACAGGCCACTCCGTACAGGCACCGAGTAACAGTATCTCAGTGCTTTAGTTCACAACAATCTCATTTCATTACAGGCAGGAATACAAGCTGTGTCAGGCTAGACTAGAAAAGCTAAAGCACTCAAGACATTAACAATAAATAAAAGAACTAATTACTTATTCTCACAGCTGCCTTTGAAGATCTGGACCTCCCACTTCAAATATCCTACAAAGATGACTGCCAGGGTTATCACTGCATGGGTTCCCATAGTTTGTGGGTAGTAGATAATCTTTCATCACCCCAAACCTACCGGTATCTGTGTCAAGGTAGGCAGTGAAAACATACCAAAGCATTCCCTGCTTGGAGAACATTCATCAGCTGACTGCGAAAATCATCATCCACCTCTTCATTCTTTTCCTCATCTCCACTGTCATTTTCTTCCTCATTGTCATTTTCATCTGACGAGTCCTCACTTCCTTCCTCATCCTGAGAAAGAAAAGTTCATCTCCTGACCCCACTGTTCAAGCCCTACTCAATTCTCAGGTGTTAAAAAATAAAACCTCAAGCCTCCTCTCACCCCACCCCTTCCAGCCCTCGGATTCAAGTAAAGACACCTCAGATAACAAGACACCAGATTTTCCCAAAAGCTAAAATCAGAACATAATACAGACTTCTCTGTCATATTAAATCAGTATCAAAAAGGAGCTTCTAAGGAACATCTGAACTAACAGCTCCAATTTGAGTCTCCTTTCCGCTAATGCACCAGTCTGCAGCTGCAAAGAAGAGAGGCCTGCGCTAATTTCAGGGTGCAGTCATTTCTGTCAGGAAGTCATCTATTCAAAAAGCCATACCAACAACAGCATTCTCCTTCAAGGCCAAGAGACTAATAAACACGCACTTCCAACAAGCCCTTTGTGTGCTGCACTTTCAAAATAAATCTTAATAGCCATTTTACTCAACAGAGAAATGCAATTACATCTATTACCACACATCAGGAGAAACATTAGTTTTAACAGTGAAGGTTTGAAGAGTATTTATCACTGGCAATGGCATATCAATTACCACGTCCTGTGCAGATTTGATCTTTTTGTTTGATTCTTCCATCACAACAACAGCACTTTCTTCATTTTGCTCCTGGTATGGGTCAAGAACCTGCAAAAAAGAGATTTGTGTTTTTTCAGCGTTTTCTTTTGATGCATTTCTAGTGTACAACAGACAGGACTTTCAGTACAGTAAGCCAGTGGAATAATGAAAGAGTAAAGAAAGGCTTTCTGGCTTATAATACGTTTGTTAATATGCTAAGTTCTTTCTATGAGAAACAAAAAAGATGGAGAAAACTGAAGAGCCTGGTGACACCACACATTTTGATATGTTACAAATGAAGTATTAGGTTCAACATATACAGTACACGACAGCTCATCTTTGCAACCCACATGTTACTCTCCCAGAAGACACCACCTTACTCTGTGGTACAACTAATTCAGATTTTCAGTGTTACTTACTTTTAGCACCTCTACACTTCACCTTTCTATGAAAAAGAATTTGTTACCATTTAGACATATCTCTATAATCTACCAGCTATAGAAACCGACCCAGGAATTTCTTCAGTCTAGAACTACAAAAGAATACAGCTTAAAGTTAGCAGATCTCAGGTTTCCATTGAGAAAAACAAATTAAAAAAAAACCCAGACAAACAAATAAAACAAAAGCACATCTCTGTAACCTACATTTATAATTCAGTAGCACACTTTATCAGACATTTTCTAAGTCAAGAAGCCTTTTATTTAATTCCAAAGTAGAGACATGCTTGTATATCTGTTAAGGAGAAGACAGGTGAAAAGCACAATGCACTACTAGTTACTTACATCCAGGATCAGCTGCAAACCCCTCTTGGTCAGATTAGGGCATATTCGTACAAACACGCTCCTGGAAATCCGACGTATGAGTAGGCTGGGCTGGGCAAGGAGGGAGAGAAGGATTTCCACCATCACCTCAACCCATCCTGGCTCTGCATTGTCTGCACAGGAACAAATAATGACAGGAAGAGGTAAAAATGCTGCACTGGCTCCTCCACAACAGACTGCAGAAAAAATCACCAAGGCAAAGGTGATAGTTCTTCTACCTGACTATTAGACTTACTCCTTCAGCAACACAGACCAGAAGTAATTGAGTGTGAAGCTAAAGATCGTAGCTGTATTGGAAGGCTACTAACTATAGGGAGAAACATGGCTGAAATTGTCTTTAGGCCCCTGTAAAACACTACCAGGTAACAAAAACCACTATTCATTGAATCATTACTTAGATTAGCAGTTCTGCATATCATACAACACCTACTTGGCCACATTAAAGCAATCACCAGCTAATCAGCAAAAGCATGCACATTTTATAGTGTTTTCAATAAAGTCACAGCAGCCCATGAAAAATGCTGACATTTAAACTGGTCCATTAGCGCAAAAGTCTGGGAATCCTGATCTACATACAACCAAGCCATCAGCAAATGGTGTTTATTTTCACAATACCCTCAAGTTTACACAGATATTTAAGGAGAACAAGACCACAGTTAGAGAGGAAGTCAGAAGACCAAGCCAGGTTCTTTCCTGGTTGAGTTACAACCTAGCTCTGCAGGACCTAAATGAGGACTAGCCTACGTCAGCAAACAGGCTGTACCGACACACAGGACACATTTAGTTTGCTCTGAAAGTAGCAAGTTTCAGGCTTGCCAGCTGTTAGGACAGCCCACAGCTTTGCCTCAGCAGAGATATCACCACTTCAGGCAAGCTCTTGGCCAGCACAGAACAAGGACTCACAGACAGTGGACTCGCTTGGATGCTGCTTATCTGAACAATGGCCAGCCCTGAAGCCCACCTATCCTATGACAGGAACACTGGAACACAACCCACTGAGGATGTGGAGAGACAGCTGGAGCAAGAGACAAGAGATTTAGAAAGACAAGGAAAGAGAACAGAGGAGAGGGGATTCTCCTGGGGATAAGTGCATCAATCCAGAACCAATGCAGTCAGAGTGCTTCACTAACCATCTTCTATCTTTTGAGAGACAGTTAACTGTCTTTCTGCAGAAAGGACTCACCAGTCTTTTTCTTCTTAGGTTCCTTGCTGAATGCCCTCTCTGTGCATTTCAGAAGGTCGCTCAGAACATCCATTGTTTCAGACGGATTCTGTTTGATCGTAAGCAGACAGTAAACACCCTCTCTGAATTCCCCACTACCAACAGCAACAGAAGGAACATACCCCAAACCTAAGTACCTCTCTAAATATGTACAGATATTAAAATCAGCTACTACAACCACTTTGCACAAAAATACGAATCTAAGTAAAAATTGCTCCACTCAACATCAAAGGCAAAACCAACACAATTGCTCCACTCAACATCAAAGGCAAAACCAACACTCGGGCCAACCTTGCAAGTTGTCACAGTCAGTGACAGTTTATTAGCTCCCAATTGCCCGTTTCTAGCAGCCAGATGCTGTGAAAGGCTGGATTTCTGACTACAAAGAAACTCTCCAGCTCAGCATTCAGAAAGCCCAGCTATTGGCCCATTTCACACCACTCAAATACACTTCAGAGGTCTTACCTTGAAAAGGTGAATGGCCATTAAAAGCAGAAGTTGCTGGAAAGCAACAACTTTGGCACTGTCTGATTTATTTTCCTTCTTCTGCAGATTCTTCACAGACTCAAGTGTTCTGAAAAAAGAAACCCTTCTCAGTCTTTCACAATTACAACAGCAAATCCTCTCTTATGATCAGACTAAAAACATGACCAAACCTATAGTACTATTTTCTGTACTTAGCATTCAATTTATTGAACTTGGAAATACGTACAGCATACAATCATAAACCAATAATACCATCTCCCCTTGTGTGGCTTATAAAAACCTCTGCACTTGGGCACAGGTGAGATTCCTAATACTACAGCCAAGGCATTGGTCATTAAGGGAAATCCGAGTTCAGAAAAGAGCACCACAAAATAATCACTGAGAAATTAGCACAGGTATTATTAGGGGAAAAAAAAGTCAGCAGAGTTAAAATCATGTTTGGAAGAAGGACAGTGAGCAAAAATAGAAAAGGATATAGCTACCTACATGTACTTAACACACAGAAGGAACAGGAAGGAACAGGGCAATAAGAAAGAGAGAGGCACCCTGAAACGCACTGGCAGGTGCAGGACACAAGAAGGGAAGAAACAGTACTGCCACTGCTGTGAAATGACTTTGCTATAGGGGCCAGAACAACACCAGGATGACAGAATACAATGTCTCTTTTATTGGCCAAATCTCACCTCTCCCAGGCATCCATCTGTCCCTCGGTTAAAGGTTTCACAGCTTTGACATGCTCACTGGAGAGCAGCTTGTTGGCATACTCAGCAAGGAGAAAGATCCACAGCTTCCCATCTGCAGTCACACCATGGATGTGTTTCTCCCTCAAGGCTGCAGCCTTTGCTGTATCCCCCAAAACACTCAAGGTGTTTAAAGTCTGAAGTAAGCTGCAAAGAAAAACAGACAGCATGTTACTGTCAGAGGAACCAGATTACCTTCTCACACTTTCCAAAATAACGCCCACCAGTAGAGCGCTCTCATCCCAGAGCTCTGGTCACCCATTGCGACCCAGATTCAGGGACAAAGCTTCAACCCATGCCTATAGCCAAGCTCACTGTAATGTATAGCTCATCGTATTGGTGTCCTATTATCCTCAGTTGTTAACCGTTCTGTGTCTCACCATATCTTCTGCTTTCCCTCTCCTGAGGCTGGAGCACCAGCTTTGACAATCACCTAAAAGCATCTGTCATTACCAACTCCATCTCCCTCAGCACAGGAAGGACCACAGAGACATCAGGAGCTTGTGTACTGAACAGACAGAAAGCCAAAAGCAACCCGCACAACCTACCATCTCTCTCTGGCTTGCAACAGAGGCAATAAAAATCTTGTGAGAAAAAGCAGTCTGAGCACCACTCTACACCTACGTGATCATCACACACATACTCAGCAGGTTTACCATGCAAAAATTATGTTTTTATTGGACAAAAGGATCTTTGGGAAATCCACCTAGGATCTCCTTTAAAACAGCCACTCCTTAATCCTGGAGTCAAACAAATGCTCCAAAAGCAGATCACAATCCCAAACCTCTTGCCCTGCCATTCATTAGCTGATCTTGTCCTCGGGAAGAGGAATTTCCAAGTTTAAAGCATGCAATCAAAATCCTTACCCAAAGAAGTAGTTTTCTACCATTGAACGCAACTGCTCATCTAGGGGCTCTGCTGGAAAGACACTTGCCTCACGTATTTGGGCAGTCTTCTTCTTAGCCTCAAAGAAAGCATGGAAGAAGCAAAACCTACAACGGACAGAAACAAGGACAAAATTAAGAGCCAACTTGGTCATAACAAAGCAAAAACAGCTCATGTGTACAAGCCCAATATTGCCAGATATTGACCACATTTTTATCCAAGGACGTCCATGCACTGAAAAAAAGCCAACCCTTTCCTCAAGATACCAAGGGTAAAAAAGACAAAAGGATGCTCAAGACTTCAGAAAAGTGATGCTACACAATACAATACTCAGTCAGATTTGGGTCATATTCTCCAAGACTTTTAAATGGACAGATAAATCCTTATTAAGATCTGATGCAAAGATTACAAGTAGTATCTTCCAGCAGTCTAGGTAACCAGGAACCTAGTATTTAGTGAAAACAACTGGGACTATGGTGATTTTAAGTACCTGAAATACTTATCTCAAGAGTGTTTCAAAGTTTGCAGACACATTTTGAAAACGGAAACTAGTCTGCTAAACAGACTAGTTACAGAATATTTCCAACACTGTGTCACAGCTTACTTTGAATACTGCTATAGAGCTAAAGAGAATTATTCCAAGCACATGTGGCACTAGGTCTTTCAATCATTCTCACCTGGAAATGTCCATAATGAGGCTCTCTTCTTTTTTCACTGAACTTTCAACGATGGTACAGAGTCGGTGCATGCACCATTTTCTTAATCGAGTAATCTTAAGGTGTGCTCTTTCAGTAAGGAAGAAGACACAATCAGTAGTTTGAACAATATCCCAAAATAAACACAAACCACACAATCCACTGCAGCAAGAAGTGACTTTCAGATATTTAGAGGCTCTACACTAATGGTGGCAGAGTTATGTGGGAAAAAAGCAACAGGTAGATAAGAAGAGAGAAAATTTTTCCAAGTTTGCATTTTACTACACAAAAAACAGTCTTTTTACCCCACTGAAGTACTGCAGTTTAGCAAAAAGCACTTCAAAAATTGCAGTAGTCAGTAGAGTGAGGTTATAGGTCCACAAGTAACACACTTGTTTCAAAAGCTTAGATCTTCCTTGGAAGAGGCCTCCACAAATAACCCAGTACCCACAGCACCAAGCTGTGGCTATTCAGCCAGCAGCAGCACCAAGGAAGATACAAATTTCTCTTGGGAAGCTTTCACAGCTAGGAATCGCTACAAATGCCTCTCAATGATATAGGTATTTACAGGCTACTCTTGAGACATGGAATTGGGTGCTCTGCTCTGGGCCAAGGTGACAAGAGCACTCAGGCCATTTTAACAGTCAGATAAAAGGGATGCACAATTCCTACAAAGTCCCGAGAGTTTGTAGTGAAAAAGGAAGCCACTGGAGATTTTTGCCAAAGGACTTGTCAGAGCTAGAAAAACAAGAGAAAAGACTTCCTGGTCACCCAGTCTGCCTTGGACAGGCTGGCTGGTTCTCACCGTGTTTGTTCCTATTTGCAGAACTGAATTTTGTCCAGCAAAAGAGCCAAATGCTGGGGATAAATCTTCTGGGACAGAGGAAACAGAATAGATGACAATTGTCAACTCATGGCAAAAGAACCAGCAAACATTGGCTGTCCATACTAGACTTCCCACAGGTAGCTAGTCCAACCATGAAACAGAAAGAGAAGGGGAAGGTGCATCATCTATACACTCACATGTTTACATTTTCCCGGTTGTGCTTTTGCCGGTTACTTGAGAATTCTAAACAACAGTCCAAGTCTGGCTTCAGGAACATGTCTTTGAGCCAGTCAACGTATTTTTGCAATGCCACTGGATGCAGGTGTCTGACTACCTTGGAAGAGCTGGAAAACACTGGACTGCCTTGGTTGGTGAGAGTAGAGAAGCCAATTATCACTGCCAGCTGCCTCTCTGTGTCATCACAGCTGTTCAGAAATTCATCTATATATGCTTCCATGTCTGGAGCAAACTTAAATCGAGCTGGAAGCTGAAAAACATGGCCAAACAAACAAGTTAGGAACATCACACTGAGTGTCTTTGTGAGTACAAACCACTTTACAGGCTCGACTGCATTAAGTAAATTAAAGTCACGTGCCTGAACATTTGTCATAAGGGACAGAGCGGGTCAGCAATTTCACCTCGTCTCTGAGCAACCACTGTAAGGAACCACAGAAACCTATCATGTACCAGCTTGAACCCTTTGATTTGGACTTTCCCAGACAGTCAAGCTTCAGCAGGCTGGACCACTTGCTGTCCAGTGCAGCTAAGCTCTTAGGCCGATCAACTTTATTGCAGGTAAAAGCCCAGGATGTTTCTCACATTATCTGCCTTAGGACTTTCCCTCGATTTGCAAACTCCCCCACAGCAATTCCGGTCTCATCCAACAGCCCTGGAGCCTCCTGACCTATAGTGGGTAGAACAAATCCCACCTCCTCTCCCTGGTGTCTTTGAAGTGTTGAGGCATCCTGAAAGGAGGGGGAGTTGACACGTTTAACCTAAAAAAGATATCCTGAGGTGTTGTTGTTTTGTTCTGTCCTCAGTCCTGCCACTGATCCACCAGGGGTACACCAGGTCACATCCCATCTCACCCCACGTCCCATTTCCCTATGTCCTTTCATAGCCCCCAGCGTTCATTTGTTCTAGGAAAAAAACTAAAAGCATAACCAGAGAAACCTCTAGGAGGACAAGCTGTGGCTTCATTCCAAAAACACAATGCAACTTTAGTAAATTAATAACATAACTGGTTTGGTATAGTGTCAATCAACACAGTGACCTGGCAGGAGCAGAAACAGTAATGAAAGTCTAGGGAACACTATTCTTTTAAATAAAGGGGCTATACATTCCTAATTAACTACAAATCCACCCAATTATAACATAAATAACCCTGCAACAAATCTCACACAAAATACAACTTAGCAAGTTACTGCTTCCACTGTTGGATAACTTAATATTTGTGCACTGATATGAAATCTGGGAGAATAAGAGAGATTGCTGTAATTAAGCTAATAACTCACAACAGGTGTTTCATCCATCATGTCTCAACAAAAGCAAATCAAGTACATTGGCTTCCCTGTCAAAAACAAGTGGGTTCAGGAAGATAACTCTCAGTAAATATCAGACTCAAGCTTTGTCTAGTTCCTTCTCCAACAACAACTGGAACCCCATAAGAAAGTACAAGATAATAGTATTGGCTTTCCAAAACAAGTAACTGGGATCAAGGAAGAAAACAAACTCACAAGACCAACAACAAATTCAAACTAAGATTTTCTCTACTTCCTCATCATCAACAGTATTAGGGGTTTTTCTTTCCATGTAGTCAATCGTCATCTTCAGGGGATTTGTGTTTCAGGCAGGAATTAAATTAACAAATTTTTGATGCACATGGAAGAACACAGACAAATTCACTGCGCAACAAGCATAAAAAAAACAAGAAACAGGAAAACAACTAAGCCAGTGGATAAACCCTGGAGAAAGCTGATCTGTACAGGGAGGAACCATGGCAAGCATTATCTCCAGTGCAAACATACACATCTATTGCTGCTTTGATACCAGACTAGAAAGACTGCAAATTTCTATTCCTCCCAAGAGAGGGAAATAATTTTTGGGCCCACATAAGGAATTTAGGATTACGTTACCACCAAAAAAAAAAAGAACCCAAAAAACCAAAACACAAGCCAAAGCCTGTTTTAATCAGTACTTCCCTTTTATTCTTCTTCCCCTTATTGCAGGGATGTTGTGTGCCGGCTTCCCAGGAGAGGAGAAACAGGAGTTCCAAAAGCCAATTCCCAAATAAAATTCATGCTTAAACCTCAGACACGCTTATTGAAACAAGCATTAACATACAGAAAAGCACGAGTTGTCCTTTTTTTGTTTTTGACTTCAAATGTCCGTGCAACACCCAGCACAATGACAGACAAAAAGGAGTTTCTGGACACACAACTCAAAAGGACTGTTAAAGGATGACATATGACATTGTCAATATGCTGAGGGCTGCCCTTCCTCTGCTTCCCCCATCGTTAGAACTTTCTCAGCAACAGGTAGTCAGTGTTGAACAATTTCAAAATTCTTAATATAAGTCCAAATGAAAGTACACAAATAGGCAATGATCACTGAACAGTTTATGCTCAGCCCACTGCAAGCAGTGGTCATATAACCACCTTACTTTTAGTAGGAGTCCAAGGTCTAAAATGACATAAACTTTTTAATAAAAGGCAATATGAAACTAGAAAGGGGGGTGGGGAAGGCTTCTGCTCATGATGGGGTCTTTACCGAGTGCTTTCAGAAGACCCACCTGAGTCGTTACCACGTGTTCTCCATAGTGTTGCATCACCTTCCCTTTGAGAACCACCTGCAGCTGATCCAGAGATAACAAGGGGAGAGCACTGCCCAGCAACCGGTAGCACATGTAACTGAGTAGAAACAAAGAAGATTCCCTCAGGTAGAGCACAGCAGTAAAGCCACACGTGAGGAGAAGACAGAGGATTGGTAGGGCAGGCTGCATGGAGTATGCAAGAAGGCAGAAGTCAAAAATTCATGGATCCTGCGTTCAAAAATCTTATCATCCAAAGCATTTCTTCTGACCAGCACAGGTGCTAAGATCTCTCCTTATAGCAGGACCTCCACTATCCAGAAACAGATGAGTTCTCACCAGCAGTTCCTTCCTTGACCCCCTTTACGGATCTCTTTCTCCCCAGATATTTATTTCCACGGGCCTAATTAAAACTTACTCTTTTTTTTTACTGTACAGATTTACTTAGTTTTGACAGCCACTTGCTGTCAAATTTGATCAGAATTGCCCTATGGGGTCAGGAGTTATTAGATGGACAGCACTAGCCTTGTTTCTGCAGGAAACCAGGCTAAAAAAAGCAACGCTGTTGAGCATACAGAGGGTATTTTCAGACTTATCCAAGCCAAGTAAAACAAGTCTTAAACTGCTCAGACTTGGAAAATGGTCTCCTTTCACTGTGATACCCATGTAATACGTTAAGAAAATGTTTTGTAGGTGCATCTCTACAACTTTTGATCTAAGAAAGATTTAAATCTTGCCACAGACTACCTTGCTATGGTCCAAATTAAATGATGCTCCCCCAAAACGCTCACAGATTTGTATTCTGGATTTTGCAGCAGGTTTATTCAGCATGAATCTCAACAGATGAATAATCTTACTAAGACATAGTATTAGACTTGGAAAAGGAGCTGAAATAGCTACTGTTACGATGTCAGCCATATCCTACTTACTGCCACTATCCTAGTTAAAAACACGGACCATGTCAGAATCCACACATATCCAGGCACTTGAATTCAGTCTATCCCACAAAGCACAAGCCCAACAGTATTAGACAGGAGTTTCACAACTAGGGTTTGTTTAGACAGGAGCTGTCCTTCTAAAATCACAGAAACAAAGCCCAGTGACTCTCCCTCTCAACAACTTAGAAAAGAAAAGGATAGTACAGCTCCTCTGACAAGTCTTGGAGGAGCAAGCTCTAGATTTAAGAGATCTCTATGCCCAATGAGGTGCATCACCTTTATGTGCTGCCCTAGTTAAATTTAACCCCACATGCTACTAAGAGAAATCTTACTAACTTCTAGCTAGGTCCCAATAGTTTCTCATGAATTCTGAAATAACCAAAAACGAGTGTTCTCACACTCTTCATGAGAAACCATAAGCTGCATCCTACCACAGGGCAGCAGCAGAAAGACTGGGTCAAGAAATAGAAGGATAATATGGAAAACAATAAACAATGTATGTTAAAACAAACCTCGTGGGTCCCGATTTCTCCTTCAATAGCCCATCCTCTACACCTTCTTTCCAGAACAGTTCAAAGGCACCTTCTTTCAGTGACACTTGTAGCAAGTCAAATGCTACGTTGGGTAATTTCTTTTCCTTCTTCTCAGACCTGGCAACACTTTGCAGAAGACCTACAAGTCTAAAAGTAGAAGAAAGAAAATAATGCAAGAGATCTGGCCTGGAAGGGGACTGTTGAAGGCCAAATTCATCCTGCTGAAGGACACAGAACATTGCCTGAGCACTGCAGGCTGCACCTCTTGGGAGAAATGAGAGCACTATAATTGGTAAACCTACATAACAGTTAGCACCTAACCCTTAAGAACACCTGCAGTGGCAAATGCAGGGAGGTATCGGAATGAAAGCCACATTTTTTTTCTCTGCTGGCCAAGAGAACAAGAATGTTGCATTTAGTGCTCCTTTTTTAAGAACTTACCTGGGAATATTTTCCTCATTTACAACAGTAGATGAGCCAAACAGCTTCTTCAGATTTCGAGGTTTCAGAACACCAGGGAACTTCTGCATGCCCACAAGCAAAAGGTGCAGGTTATCTGGAGATGTGAAGGCTGAAGCGAGGTCACTTTGCAAGATGCCAAACAGGACCTCCTCAAACACAGTTTCAGGAACCTAGACAGGAACGAAGGTGAAAGCATATGAGAAACATCTGAGGACATTTTAATAACTTGCCATGTAATATATTAAAATATCTGCATTGTAGGGCATTTTAGTAAAAGTTTGCAGTGTTCTCAAAACTTTAAATATAGTCTTTATGGCAAACATAAATAATAGATATGTCCAGTGCTGCCATACGGTCCCCAGGTGTTTAACCATACGCAGTAGGATGGCATGTTGTCATCAGACAGCAATTCTGGTCAACTGACTCCAGCAGTTGACAGTTCTCTTGCTGTCCAGCTGCTCCTGTCTGTAAAATCGATCAGCCCAGAGAGGAGAAAACACTCTTGTATTAGCTTTTCATTATATTTCCCAAAACTATGTCACTTGTTTCAATAGGATTTGCTGGTAAACAACTACGTTCAATGGTTTTAGAGAAAACTGCATCCAACGTTTTCACCGATAAAATAAGAAATGCACAAAAAACGCTTTAATTTGTATTTTTTAGAGATTGTATTCAAAATATATTTAAACCTAATATCAAGGCTAAATGACCCAGAACACTCCCATATGAAACACTATTTAATTCTGATTTAATGCTGTTAGTCTTCACACCTACAAATATCCACCAAAAAAAAAAAAAAAAAGGGAAATAAACAAACTCTTCTTTTACTAGATATTCAGAGTTCCTTTACTCCATACTCCCTACATACTTTCACTCCCAACAGCCCAAAATTCAACCTTAGGTCCAGGCTCAGTGCGTAAAAAAGAAGGGATGCTGTCACAGTCTTCAACATACTTCTACTCTAAAGAGCAGAGGGTCTAACATACCAGCTGAGCAAGTCAACTGGGAAAAAAACAGACTACGGGTTTATCAATAATAAAATCAGACTACGCTAAAACAGAGCATCCTTCCCTGAATAAAAGCATCTGCCCACAGACAACATACAAAGCAGCTTCCACAGTTTAAATGCAACTCTTCCACATATACCTCCTTTCAACTATGAACAAACTAAAGAAAAAACAGTTCCCAAAGCAAAGGCTCCCTCCTCCCACCCACGACATGCTGTGGCTGTACCTCAGAGATGATGTCAATAAGAGTTTTGCAAGGGAGATCCCTGAGGTACGTTTGGTGATGCACCAGCTGCTGTAGAAGTTGGATGCTCTCCAATAGAGCTTTCCGGTCCTGGAAAGGAAAGATAAGTCAAAAACAGAGGACATATATCAAAGATTAAGCTGAGAGCTCAGGTAATAATCCACTCTTGAGACCCTTAAGTCTACTTGTAGTAAGAAATCTATGCAATTCCTTCCTGACAGGCCATTCAGCTTTCCCCAGAACGATGTTCTGTGGCTATGACAAGAGATCCCTTCCTTCCAGGAGAGGTAGGAACCTCCTGTACTACCTGACATAGTTCCTACATTCTAAACAGATAGTGCAAAATAAATGAACCCAACTTGATGCTTCAATGTGCCATCTCATCCACTAGCCAACGACCCAGGCTTTCTCTCTAGATCTTCTTTCCACTTCAGACAGCCCTATAACCAGTACTGACAAACAGCGTAATTTAAATGTTACCTTAATAAGCCGGCCAGATTGAAACAGAGCCATAACTCCAAAAAAGTTTCCAAAAGCAGCATTTCTCACAAATTTCTGAAAAGATAAAAAAAGAAAGAAGGGGTTAAAAATCCACCTCACCAAGCGGTTAGATTTCACATTCAGCTATAGCTCTGATCAGTGGAACAAGATTGCTGGAAGATCTAGTCTTGAACACCCTCACTTATGAAGATAATACATTGAAAAGCAAACCCCTGCACAACGTTTAAGAACTATCCTAGATTATCCTTCTGAAACAGGGTCAGATGACAATGTCATCAACTTCTAGTTTTTACAAACATTTCCATTATTTCATTATGGTCATTTGCCTTAGCAAGAAACCCAAAACCATAGTATACAGGCACCAAGCCTTCAAAGAAGAGAGAATGGTTAATTAAAACTAGCCATTGGCCAACGATGCTATGAGCCGACTTACCTTTTTCCCCTTTTCCAGATTGTGTTTTTCTTTTATCTGTTCCAGGACACTGCACATTGGAATTTCCTCAAAAGCCTGTAAAACCTGAGGAGATGGATGGTATAGCTCAGTTTGCAGTTCTTCCATTTTATGAAGTTTTATCAAGTTCAGCCAAAAGAGAGATGAACAGTCGTTCAGCATAGCAGTAGATGTGCTACTTTATTAGGCCAGAACAGAGACAACTAGATCAGTAGATATGTCAGAATAGGAACTACTGTAGATATAAATATACCTGCTGGCATTCTTTTTTTTTTTTTTTTCCCTGTACATGACTGTAAATGCACAGCTGTATAACAGAAGCAATGAAACTTCATCGGGCAAAGCCTGATGTAAGTGGGAAGAATACAGGTTCTTCTGCGTTATCAACTTCTGGGGTGAGATGAGGTCAGATCCCACTGGTGATCCCAATTTCTGGGACCCTGTGCTGTGTTATAGACTCAAACAGCAAGGAGACAAAAAAAAAACCCAAAGAAACAAACTTTAAAGTGTGTGTTAAAGGGTTGTGCCTTTTCCAATGTCCCACAAAAACAGCCCAACACCAGGAGGAAGTCAATTTTAAGAAGTCACAACAATTCTAAATGCACTATATTTGACAACACAGTCAAAGTTTAGAAATTAAGGATGGTTCTTGAAGTGAGACTGAATTCTGCAGCATGAGTGAGATACTGGTATAGCTTATATATTTGTAAGTGCTTCTAAGAAAGACTGGCACCATTTAAAACTGCACAGCTTTCCTATGCTCACTGCAAGAGCCTTCTCTGCCATCTGCATGGAGAAGCTGCCAGAGAAGCTGTAAGAAGCCTTCCAGCCTCCTTACAAGCAGCAAAGCAGGACCCCAGGAACTGCCGGGGTTTGGTGAGGGACCGCAGAGCGCTCTGCTCTGGAAAGTACTGACCTGTGCCAGGGCCAAGCTGAAGCCTGGGCGGGCGGCCTTGCGGGTGGCTCCTAGTCCTTCCACCAGACGCTTGAGAGCGTACTTCAGCTCATCGTCCTGAAAAACAGACCTCCAGCTCTGGCTGTGCCCATGCTCCTCCGAACCCCGCGGGTCTGCCGGGCTCCCCCCACGGCAAGCCCGGCCGGCGACCCTGCCGTGCCGCTGCCCGACACCCGCAGCCTCTCCGGCCATCATCTCACCTTCCTGCCCTCCCGCAGGTGCCGCAGGAGGTTCTCGGTGGCCGCCAGACGCACCTCCCGCTCCGGCCTGGCGATGTCCCAGAAAAAGTCGAGGAAGACACGGCCCTGCCGTAGCACCCCGTGGGGGTCGGCTACCACGCCGGTGCCCGTACCCTCCATCTCCGCCATGCCGCCACACGTGGAGCCGACGCCGACCCCCGCCCGGCCCGCCTCTTCCGGGGCAGCGGGGCCCGGACGGGGACTGGCTCGTCAACGCCGGCTGCCTGCTGTCTACCCAATCACCTCAGCCCCGCGACTTCTTCGCAACGCCACGGGCTTGTCAGCCCCGCGGCTTCTCCTCAGCGCCATGGCTTCCCCTCAACCCCGCGGTCCCTTCAGGATCGCAGCTTCTCAGCGCCGCGGGCCTATAAGCCCGGCCGCGCCGCGGCCTCCCCCGTCCCCTCAGCCCTGCGATTTCTCCTCAGGGCCGCAGCTCCTCCTCAGCCTCGGGCTCTCCTCAGCCCCATGCTCCCCTCAGGGTCGCAGCTGCTCAGCCCTGCACTCCTCTCATCAGCCCTGTGCTCCCTCACCCCTCACTCTTCCAGCACTACGGCTTCTCAGTGCCATGGCTTCTCCTCGGCCCTGTGCTCCCCTCAGCACCATGGCTTCTCAGCCCCACACTCCCTCAGGATGGCGGCTTCTCCTCAGTGTCGAAGCTTCTCCTCAGCGCCATGCTCCCTCAGGGCTGCAGCTTCTCCTCAGCACCATGGCTTCCCAAGACCCACACTCTCTCAGCGCCATGGCTTCTCCTCATCCCCCAGTCCCTCAGCACCGTGGCTTCTCGACAGGGCTGCAGTTTCTCATCAGCCCTGCACTCCTCTCAGCAGCACACGCTCCTCAGGTCTGTGGCTTCTCAGCCCCAGGCTCCCCTCCTCAGCCCCACACTCCACCACTGCCATATTCTCCTCCCCTTCACCTGTGCTCCAGCCGGGGGTGGGGGGGTGCAGAAGGACACTGAAGTGTATCAGCATAGCTGGTTGTCATATGAGAATCTGTACGTCTTGTGGTTTTATTATAAAGCCTGACATAAATGGCTTAGGAAAAGGAAACAAATCAGGTCCACAAATCGGCCTGTTGTCTTCATTTACAATAAAATACAGCACTATTTTCCAGTGGTCATGCAAAAGTTTTGCCCGTTTGCTGCCTGCTTTCCAGACTCCTTTGCCGTCGGCCCCGGGAGTGTAGAGACCAAAACACAACACCCGCAGCACCAGCCACCTCTGCCTCTGATCGTACCCGCAGCGACCAACACACCGGATCGCCTACAGCACGCTTCACAGCCAGAGGCCTCGGCTCCTGTCACCAATAACCGCCCCGCCCGATCCCGTAGTCCGTACCGGAGGCTGTCCCGGCCGGACCAGCACCTGTGACGGCGCAGACTGAGCGCCCCTGCGCCGGACCTTCCCGACAGGCAGTAGCGCGGACAGCCCCGTCGGGGCGTGGAACTGGAAACAGGCACCACAAGGGGCAGCCCTGGCGCGACCTCCGCCATATATAAGCGGCGCGGGGTCCTGCGGGTGCGGTCCTGTCACGCTCGCACGGGGAGGAGGCTGAGGTGGCGATGGCGGATTTTGATCCTTACGACGATCGGGCCTACAGCAGCTTCGGCGGCGGCCGGGGGTGAGCGCGGCGCTGGGGCCTGGAGAGCGCCGAGGGCTCCCCCTAGAGCGGGGAGGGAAGGAGGGAGTGGCGGTCTGAGCTCCCCCCCCCGGCTGGGCGAGGAGGGGGCGCGGCCGCGTAGGGCCTAGCTTGCCTCTTTCCTTGTGGAGATGGCGGGCGGGCATGGCGGGGGGGCCGGGCGGAGAGAGGGACGTGGGGACGTTGTCTCTAGGAGCCTTTCGGTTCCGTCGTGCCTCGCCGCCTCTCCTTGTCCAGGGGACGGGGCTTAGGCCGGCGGGGCGCGTTTCCCTCCGGCCTTGGCGGGCACGCTTTGTGAGGCGAGGAGGTTGTGGTGTCCCGGGAGGGGGAAGCGGCTGTCCCCTGGTTACGTGGGGTGAGTGCCGCAAGGTTTAGTGCCTGGAGGCTTCGGAGCGTCGGGAAGAGGCGGGAGGAGGAGGGTGTCGCTGTGTTCCCGCCGGCCTGGAGGGGACTGGAAGGGAGGGAGATTTAGGGGGATGCTGGGCTAGTGCCAAGGTAGGCCGTGAGGAGCTCCTGCATGGATAGATCGGGAGATGGGAGAAGGGAGCTTCCTGTGGAAGACTGTAGGGAAGCGAGAAGCCCCTGTTCGGGCGGGACGAGCTCGGTACGGTGAGGTGCCTTTAGAAGCGAGCTGCATTGTGATGCCTAGAGCGGCGAGGGGGCGGGAGGGCTTTGTGGTGCCTCCGGCCGGGGAAGATTGAGAGGCGCCGGCGTGCATTATCCGCTCTGGGTGCTGACTCCAAATCCCTGATCCTCTAGGAATAAGGCTTTTCTCATCTTTTCTTTTTTTGATGGAGAATAGGTATGGGGGAGGATCTTCAAAAACAATAACCAGCAATTATAAAGTTTGTCTTAAATCAGGTTAGGAAGATGCAATTAGCAATTGCCTTTTTTGAAGATTGTGCCATACAAGTTTGTGAGTGTGCTAAAATAAAATAGTAGATGTAAACCTATGGAAGAAACCGTCTTTGCAAACAAATCTTAAGGAGTGTAGCAAGAACTTAGTTACACTAGTTACATGAGAACAGTTCTGTTATTTTTTTTAAATTATGTAACATAGTCTTGACAGTAGCCAAAAGTGGCACTTGACACACATAATAAATTCATATGTTGCTATTTAGTCAATGTAGACACCTTCTATGAAGTAATAAAATTAAAGTCAAAATGTTACTTTCATATTCAGATTTCTCTAACATAGTACTTAAGGTTTCTCTCAGGCAAGATGTGTATCCTTGTTTTGGTGAAGTAAAGGCATCCTGCAGATGCCTTTGCAGATGACAAAACATACTTATTCTGAATTAGCTGTAGTTCTAAGCCTTGGGTGCTTCTATTAGAGTGCAGCTCCTACTTGTATTTAATTTATCACCTTTGCTACTAGTAAGCTACTAACAGCTAATTCATGATTCAAGACCTTAACAGGTCTTTGCTTTGTATTAAGTCTTAGAATACGAGTAATGAAAACATGACCATTCTTCTTGAAAGTTCTGATTAAAGAATTCCTGTTAACTTAAAGTAACTCCTCATTTTTAGGTTCTCTAGGGCTGTAAAAATAGTGTAAACCTGGTTGAGATATAATAGTTTTTGTGGCGGTTACATTTTGCATAAACTTTGGTCTGTATAGAGAGTGAGCATAGGATCTCAGTGTGACAAAACACGCAAGTTCTAATGTATATGTAATATACATTCATATATATTCTTCAGAATTGTGGAAGAGCAACAGAATGACTGTGGTGTGACAAGACAGGGGATTTTGCTAGTGCACTAGTAGTGTGCTGATAAAGAGCTCTGAAGCATAGTACTATGTTATACGAAAGTCACTTTATTCTAGGTGTAAAACATGCTGCTGCCCTTAATAACAAAAGGCTTACTCTAAAATGTTTCTGGCAAGTGTTTTGGTGCCCAAAATCTGACCAAAAAGATAACTATTAAATATACTGAGGCCTAGCTGAAACTATCTGAACATCTGTAGAGCTTCTCAAAGGTGAAGGAAACGGAGCATTTATCACTCCTGACTTACTGGTAGGCTGTTTATTTAGGTGTGGCTTTATGCACTGGGCTTAATGCTGGGCACCTTACTCAAAGGTTAAGATTCATCTCCTGCAGTGCTGTATCAGTGAAAATAGAGAGTTAGTTCTTGTCCTTCTGTCATCTTGGATCCTGTGTCTTACCAGTTTAGTGTTAATAAATGTCTCCTAATTTTTAGACTTGGGTAAGCTTTTTGTTGAATAGATCTAATGCTTACTGTAGAGATGTACTGAATTGCTTGGATAAATTGGGTGTATATTTAAGAGTTGTGGTCTTGAAGAGTCTCAACAAAACTTGCATCCTGCTGAGCCTTGTGTTGCCTCTGGTAGAGCACTTATGTTGGAATCCAGTTTGGCTGTTGTCTGTGTGCTGTGCAAAAAGATAAATACTGAGCTATTGTTTTAATCCTTAGTGAAAGGCTATTAAACTCAAACACTGGCTTTCAAAATACTGTTTTAAATGTTTGACAGATCTTATTTTCTGGAGAGAGCAGCTAAATCTTCTAAAGGAGTTACTTCAAAATTATAGTTTGTTCTTTCACCTCAATATGGCATTATGATGTCATTTAACTCAGTCCACCAAAAATTAAGTTTAATGATAGGGATGTTTGCATCTGTATTTGCTAGAACCAAGCTTTCCTCTTTAGATTTCTGCTTTGGTTTTCTGAAAAAGAAGTCAAATGATTGTGATTCAGATTCCCACATTAAGATGACATTATTATCTAATTGCACCTGAGCAAAAGTTGCACTGAGTGAGAATGCAGATATTCACTTAAGACTTCAGTATAACCCAGTTCACTTAGTTCAGAGATGTTTTTAATTATAGTTTATTTTTGTTCTATTTTGTTACAAATAAAAGCATCATCTTTCAATCTCATTGTTTGGTTACTGAAGTCAGCTTTTTTATTTATTCCCCCTCACACACTGTTTCAGTATTGAAAAACTGTAAGGAAGTTTGGAAACATTTCTTTTGTGTTGCTATACCTGGATTCTGTAGGAGATTTCGCTTGGAACCTAGTTACCGACCATTCCTGTTCTTCAAATGGAAGCTAAAATACCAAATACATAGTTACATATTTGATAACTGAGGCCTTAATGGATTAAATTTTAAAAGAATACTTAGGTTTTTGACTTCATATCAGTAGGGATTGCACAATAGGACATGGATTTCCACACAGGCACCCTGTGAAGCTCTTATGTGCTATGATAGAAACTAGGTTCGCCAGTAGCACAAAAATTTCATTTGGGGATTGCTAACTTGAGGGTGTGGTTTCTGAAACAGCTCAAATTGATCGGAATGGAGGTTGCTATTGAATGCTGTATCGCAAGCCCTTGCTTTAATTCTCCTTTCTATGCTGGCATGAGTGTTCTTTGCAGCTATGCAGATCACCTTGTTGATCTAGCTGAGAATTCAACTTTAGAGTGAGTTTCTAGGTGAATTGGCTTACTGAGCTGGATGACTGGCAGGGGAAGAAACCTGGTGAGAATGTGTAGGAGAGAATGCTTCTTTTAAACTCAGATGAAGTAATTTTGATGTTCTAGAAGAACATAAAAACTAAATTTTTGTCTGCAGATTAAATATTATGGTATTTTAGTAGCTGTTTATAAGAGCATAGATGAAAAATAAGGACAAAGGCATAGAACTGATTCTACATGTTATAGAATTCTTTAGAAGAGCAACTCAGCTTTCTTGGAGTTCATACTTAAAATTTAGTCTTGTTACTAAAACTAATTCTGCTATGCATACAGAGCACCTGACTATAGCAGCTTTAGTATTCCACTATTTTTTGACTACCTTCTTCATTAACAAGATGAAGGCATATGAGGAATATTGTCAAAAAATGCTAAAATATGAACCTGGGTGGACACTAATTGTAGATTGTGATTCAAGTACATTTAGCAGGCCGCTGATAGTGTTGGTGACAAATGACTCCTGCATGGAGCTGCTACCATAAAAAGGCACCAATGACAGGCTTACCTAGGAAGAGTTAAGGAATCTTATTTAAGATTTCTGCATTATCTGATTAATTAGTGATAAAATATTTATTCTGGAATGAAAAAAAAAAGGCAGACAAGTACATAGCCCTATGTATTTTCTGTAACTAGCCAGAATAAAAAGAAATATTAAAATGATCTGACCTTCTGTATTTAAGGTAGGACTATGCAGAAATCTAATTAGTCCATGTCAAACAAGCAAATCCTGGTTTGGTACCATGTTTTTAAATGCACAGTGAGCCTCTGGGAAAGGGAGCAGACATGGACAAAGCCCATTGGAAGTAAGATATTGAAGAGAATATGGGCAGAGTAGTAGCTAGACATCTCAGGTAAAAAAGATTATTTAGGTGTGGAATAAATGGTGTTATAACAGTGACATCCTGTAGCCTAGAAGCCCAGGAGCTATAATTTAAGGTTGCCTTGTGCCCACAGCACAAATCTTGCTATCTGTAAAGGAGATCAAAATTGGCTTTAGAAGATTAGGCTCTACAGGAAATCAACACACAGGTGTGTTACATCAATACAGTAATGAATTTAGCTGGTACTGTCTAGTTTTTTCAGCAACTGATGTCAATAACCTTAACTGAGACTGAGGGGAAAGATAGGAAAAGACAACCTTGTTTACCTCAGTCTGTAATTTAGGAAACAAGTAAAGGACCAAATAGCACTGAAAGTGGTTGGTTTCTCTGCCTTAGAACATCTTGCTTAACCAAGTTTTTTATTAAGTGTTCAACTCAAAGGATTCCAGTCTCGATTCTGGTTCCAAACAGTTATGGCAAGAAATTCAGTTAGGAGATAATGTTTCTGTTAAGTTAAATACTGCTGAAATAATTTAGATGATTGTGGAGAGGATGTTGATAATAGTCTATTTAGTTAAAAGCATTGGATCCAGCTTAATTTCAGAATAAGCCAACAAGTGTTCACTGCTATAAATCAATCTCAAAATGTGTTCTAGGATGTGTTTCAAGAAGTAATGTTTTTGAATAGGGGACAGAAGAGATCACCTTATGTTGCTTCTCGTAATGCATTGTGAGATGAGAAAGCAGCTCATTCATCACTTAGTTTTACTGAGTTCACCTGTAATGGATTTATACATATTGTTCATTTGTTTTCCTACTGAAATACCACATCTGATAATACTGAAAGGAGTTGGCCAATAGTGGAGGTGGCAGGTATGGGCAAAGGGATAGGAAAAACTAACCGAAAGTGTGGAAAAAAAACACTTCCAAGAAGTCAAACAGCACTTGAGCAGTGCTATATGCTGTATTACTAGCTGTGTTGGGAGTCAAGTTCCAGAGACAGTATACTTTTTTTTAACAGGTCTCGCGGGGGCAGCCTTGGTTCCCGCAAACAGAAAGAGCTGCCGACAGAACCCCCTTTCACAGCGTATGTGGGAAATCTACCCTTCAACACCGTTCAAGGAGACATAGATGCCATTTTCAAGGATCTCAGCGTAAGGAGTGTACGACTAGTCAGAGACAAGGAAACAGACAAATTTAAAGGTGAGTGTTCAGAGTTGTTCTGGTTGTAGATGGCTAACCAACAGGAGAAAATTAGATACTTCTAAAGTCATTAATTTGGGAATTTCAGTTGCTACTCTAAAGTGCAGTTAGCTTGTTGATCTGTTTGGTTTTTATGTTGACTTATGCAGGTTTCTCATTGGCTAACAAATAAACATCTCATTTGAGATTCACTGTTACTTCCATCATCTTAAGATACAGACTAACCTGAGTGACAGGAGTAAATATTTGCCCTGCCACAAAAGCGCTTTCTCAAACATTGTATGTTTTGTATGGATTAGTATAAAGCTGAAGTGTCTGACCCCCTTAAGATTCATGACCTTAGGTGTTGAGTGCTTTGACAATTTGCCTTTAGTTCAGGGGACTCCTGTTGCTTCAGCTCTATCCCTTTAGTAGACAAGGTAAAAGCAAGTAGGTAAGCCATTCGGATAACTGCTTTAGAGGACACAAATCAAATTTCCATTGGAATTGGCCAGTGGAAAGGGAGTATATTTGTAAGTCACTTTTCGGTGGTGGGGGTGGGTGGGAAGGCTTAATTCAGATAACAGAGGGGTTTAGAAAAGGAATAGATTCACTAAAAGATGTTGACACAAAATCAAGTAACTCAAACAGGTACTTGAGCTTCTTGTTTAAGAATACTAGTAACCAAAAGTCTGTATTCAGCTAAACTATCTGAAGGCATAGATGAACTCGAATCTGTAAATGAGAACCTTAGAAATCCCTGAACAGGGAATTAATCAGTCTCTTTGCATTTACATAGTGCCCATACAGAGTTCCATTTCAGGATTTGTCCCCATCCTTATTAGGCACAGGTAAATTCATCATTGATGTTTGGTGTCTGGGTTGTGTGTATCTTGCACTTATACTGTAGTTCATGTTTGAAAGAGAAGGAAGGCTATTAGCAGATTAACAGGCTTTTATAAGAAGCTACTCTTCCTGAATAAGTGCTGGTATTAACCTGTGAGGTTCTTCTTCTAGGATTTTGTTACGTAGAGTTTGATGAAGTGGAGTCACTCAAGGAAGCTCTTACGTATGATGGTGCAGTAAGTATATTGCAATTAATTTGTGAAATAAATAGACAAGCATAAGTCTCAAACTTCTTGGCAACCCTTATGGTATATTCTGAAGAGATTCTCCCCTTTATTTCACAGCTTTTGGGTGATCGATCACTCCGAGTGGACATAGCAGAAGGCAGAAAACAGGATAAAGGTGGCTTTGGCTTCAGAAAAGGTGGCGGGCCTGATGACAGAGGTGACTTGTATTTTTCTGAACAGCTTCATAAATGTAATGGTTGTAGTTATGACTTCTGGTGCTAACTAATGCTTAGACAAGGCTTGCAAGTAAATGTGAAGATTATGTAGTAAGGAGAAATTTTACCTGTATGTACACATTTCTAACCTAGCTGCTGCTGCTCCAGAAATGTCTGAAATAGATGCGCTTTATATCTAAAAGCTGAACACGTTGTAGCTCCTGGCCCAGGAAGTGAGACCAATACCCTTAATGTACCGTATCTTGCAGAGGACAATCATAAGCTCAACAGTCTGATCTGCTACTATTTTATTACGATGTAAGAAAAGTGAGTAAGCAAGTAAGCACAAGTGGACAAAATACTTATTTTGGACCATTGATCTCCTGTTCCAGTGTAAAAACAGGCTTTGAAGTTGAAGCTTAATTGAACTGAACTAGATTTATTAGAGGTTTCCATTGAATATGCATTAGAGACTTTTCTGACCACTTACTCTTGGTTAACTTAAGCTGATCTCTTGTTCCTATGCAATGGAATTGGGGTAGTACTGAAATGAAAGGATTTTCCGGCAGCATGACTTTGGATATGGAAGGACTGAAACTTTGGTTTGGTATCCCCTTGATCAGTCTTTCCCACAGCTTCAGACCTGAACACAATTGTGGCTTTTTTCCTAGGAATGGGAGGAGGTCCCCGAGAATCCAGAGGAGGTGGATGGGATTCCAGAGATGACTTCAATTCTGGTATCGGTATTAACACTTATACAGAAAGGCAGCCTAAAAGGCACAGAAATGTTCTCATTTTCATGTCAGCTGCGTTTGTCCCCGTTATTGTTTTGACTGAATCTACTGTATGCCAACTTTGGCTGTCCTACAGCTGCAGTGGCATTCTTCAAGGGGAATCATCCATTGCCTTATAACAGGCAAAAGAGTCTTGATTGTAAATTTTATGAAACAATCCTAAATGGCAGAATACTTGTTCAGATGTAGCCTACGGTATCTAGGTTTTAAGCATTTCTCAAACATGAGGCCAAGTACATTTCTGAATAGTAGCAGAAACAGATCCTGTGGAAAAACTGATACTGTATTCTTTCAGAGCAGAGGCCTTCACCTTCTTAAGGAGATATGACCTTATATGTGCATCCTGAAGCAACTGACTTCTCCAAAGATGTATTAGTGTTCCAAAGCTCTTCAAAATGCAAAATGTTCCTAAACTTTTAGACCTGTTACAGTAATGCAACTTGCAGCAAATGACTGAGCTTGTGGAGTGGAAGGTAGTGATGGAGACATCAAATTTGCTCATCACTCCCTGTCAGTTTCTAGCTATTGGAATCCAGGGTGACATTAACACAATTGCTTTTGTCCTCTGAAATTGTGGGTTTGGTCCATTTTCTGATGGGGAGATGTTGGCAAGTACAACTTTGCAATGTCTGGTCTCTGCGTGAGTGGAATGGACGAAGTTGATGGAGCGTTAACAAAGTGTGCCCTTGCCACTAGCATGACACTGAAGCATGGTGCTGGAGAGAGAAAGCTTGCTACAGTGCTGTGCTTTAACTTGCCTTCGTAGCTAAGCATTTTGGTGTCATAGCTTTATACCTTTTTTTGGCAGCTTCTTCAAATGTGGATGCATTTCAGCTTGTTAGATGCTAGATGAGTGATTTGCAAGCCAAAGGTTCGCCCTTTAAGTCTTAGTTGCTACAGAAGCTTTTCTTCTCAGGTTGTACAACCTTGCTCTGGATCAAGGCTGTTTGGCACTGAAGTAAAGGAAAATTCTGCAACTCTGCCAAATACTGAAGTGGAACAAAACAACTTTCTCTTCCAGGCAGCTTCTGAAAAACTGAGTATATTCCCCTTAGGTGTGCTGTTAGCTTGAAGTATCCTCCTTCCATTGCCTGCAGATGATGGGGGCTTGGGTACTCTAGGGTAGTCATTAGTACAGAATGGACCTCTGGCCAGTGACAGTTCTTGATTTGATCCATAAACTGAAGCCATGTAGTCAGTTTCATATTTAAAGTCTGAAGGGTTATTTTCCTCAGCTCTTTAGTAAATGACTAGTCAGTTTACAGTACAACTGAAAGCCTTGGCATTTTTCTGTTTTTCAAAGGCTTTGAAATATACAGTCCTTATAAAACATACTCACTGGCAATTTACTATTTGCTCTGCTTCTGCAGATTTCATGCTGAGACAGTAGCCAGTGTGCTCTTCTGACTACAGGAAGTACTTCTGGGTACTTCTAGTGGTGTTGGTGAATTTGGCTGGTGGCGTTTGCAGTCTGAAGGTGCAGCCAAAGCTCTTACTTTAAGTTTGCTTGGTGATCCACTCTCCAATGTTCCAATAAGCCTCTAGGTAGATAAAGTGGTTTCTGAACTTGGCACAGTACACTTGGTTTCAGATGTATGACCCCTTCTAGAACACGTTAGAGGTCTGTGAAGCAAATACAGACAGAGGCTCTCAGTGCATCGTCTTGGACTGACACCAGTGACTTGCAAGGTCTTCCAGTCACCCACATAAGTATCACAAAATGTGCTCTTTGAAATCTAGGGGTTTAAATTCACTGTCTTCTGTCTTCAGGATTCAAAGATGATGACTTCTTGGGGGGCCGGGGTAGAGGAACCCGCCCTGGAGACCGGCGACCACCAGGTGCCTCAATGGGAAGTGGTGGCACTGGTCGCTTCAGAGATGGGCCTCCCCTTCGTGGATCTTCCATGGACTTCAGAGAGCCAACAGAAGGTGAACTCTTTATATCTTCTGTAATTTGGTCTTCCTTCATGGAGACTCCCAATTTCTTTTTCAGGTTAAAGCTACTACCCTTGACAGACATGTCTTAAAACCTTAAATGTTTTCTTTCAGAGGAAAGAGCACAGCGACCCCGACTTCAGCTCAAACCTCGAACAGTTGGTACTCCCCTCAATCAAGTAGCCAACCCAAACTCTGCTATCTTCGGTGGAGCCAAGCCCCGAGAGGAAGTAGTAAAAGAGCACGACTGAGTTCGGGGTTGAGAGGGAATGGGGAGGCGGGAGAAAAAGCAAGACAGTACAGAGTGACTAGCTCTGCTGGAATGTCAACCCTGCAGTTTACCATTCCTGCCATCTGGCATTTGTCCTATTTGAAACCGAAAACACAGAGCTTGTGAATGCATGTCAGCTGTTAACAAGTGGTTTTTAGTACGTTCTTGGCTTTGCTGTATCTAGTGCCTGCTTTGTGCTGAGTTTCCCCTCTTCTGTTTCCTTCCAAGCAGCACAGTTGCCAGTAGATAAGGCAGTGTAGCTGCTGCCACAAGTGTGGAGGTCTCTGGACAAAGGTGCTGCTTCAACTTTTTCCTTTCTGGGTTTGCTTTACTTTAGAAGCACAGGTTAGACTTAGTTATCGCCCTGTATTGTTTCCTTTTACTTCCTCAGTGCTCCTCTTCTGACCTGCATGTCTCGTTCTGTATTGCTGTGGCTCTGAAGAGGAAAACTGGAGGGTCCAGATGAGTTGAACAGAAATTGCCAGTTCTAACCACGTAGTGAAGTACCATTGGTGATAGTTACTGTACACAGTGGCGCTGCTTATAAACTAAGGGGGGAAAGCTGCCCTTTTACACAGGTTACCAGGAAGGATCAATTGAATAGATGCAAATAAAATAGGCTGATGAGCAGCCTGGTGAGTAGGTGGTGGAATCGGTATTGATAAAGCCTCTGCCAGCAGACTCTGGTGGCTGGCTGGGGACTTCAAAATGGTATGGTGCTGCACCTCTGAGCTCAAGGTTAGTGCTGAAAAAATGTGCCTCTCTGAGCACAACTGCTCACTGGCTCTCTCTGCTTACTATTTTTTTTTGGGGGGGGGTTTACATGTTTGGTAAATTTTTAAAAGTTTCTACAAATAAAATTGACCTTTTTTTTTTTTATTTTTAAGGAGTGTATACTTTGCCATGCAGTTTGTCATCACCTTTATCCCCAGTATTTCTTTGCCCGGTGGTGTACAGTTTTAAGACCTCTGCTTTCAGAGTACCTTGAAAATGAGCAGATTAGAAATTGTTCTGCTCTAGATTCTCTTCATGTAGAAGGTTGGGTAAAAACAAAAACCACAAAACATCTTTTAATTGCTGCATCTCTCCTCGCTTGAGATGTTTCTTGCCAGTGTTGTGAGGGAGGGGAGGGGGGGAGGCTGTAGCAAAAAGGGGGGAGGTTGCTAATGTTTGAAAACAAAAGCTGGGTCTATGATGCTGAAGTGTGGGCATGTCTAATGCACGAGAAGATGTTGAGCCCCAAACTCTCATGCTGAGAGCTCTCAGATCGCACCGCCAGCACACACAGCGCTTGCCGGAGGAGTTTGGAAGCGTGGCTGCTTGGCTGCCAGCAGGGTCACTGCTTGTAGTGAATTCCTTCCCTGAAGTTCCCTTTGTTAATGTCAGAGTCCCAGCAATCTACAGAACTGCTCTTTCCTTCCTTCTGCCTGTCACTTAATCTGCTTCTGAGATAAGAACCATTTGTCTAACACTAATACTTAATTTAAGACAGACATGCATTTGTGTGGTTGTATTCCAAACCAATAATTGACCTATTTACATCTTCAATGTGGAAAAGATTTTTAAGAACAAATTCCCATATTAAAAACTCACCTGTAGTCAAGATTTGACTTTTAAATGTCAAAACAACAACAACAAAAAAAAGTGAAGAGAATTCCAAACACTTAACACATTCTGCTTCATAACAAAATAAATTTATGGATATGGTATTTTGTGAATGATCTTTTAAATAAAAGAAAACATTAAGTAATATTTAACATTGGTCTTTATTTGAGTCTGCTATAGCATGTTCTTCCCCCCCCCCCTTTCAGCTTCCAGACATTGTGTTAATTTCTAAATTTGCTTCCTTTTATTTTTCTGGGGAAGCTGTACTAGGCCTACTCCAATACAAATGAGGGGGGGAGGAGGAAAAGACAAAAGGGGAGGAATTTAATCTGAACAAATGCTGGAACGTGCAGGACACAGTGATGTCAGAATCATGTTTTTACAAAATTATAAAAAAAAAAAAAAAGAAAAAAAGTCTTTCCTGTTGGAGTAGTGACCAGTTCCATGTGCAGTCTCTGTGGCGAGGCAGTGAGTAGCCCAGATTGCTGTTGTCTTGCCCAGTTCCCCACTGGACTTAACTGATGCTGAAGCTGTTGCCCTGTGCTTTAGAGTGTGTGGGCACTGCAGGGACAGTTAAAAAGAGGGAGAGACGTGTTTTTATTGAGGACATCAAGCTCTGACCTTCCTGCTGGTTTTACTGCTCTCCATAGCATGGAAGGGGTGGGAATGTTCCTGCATCCGGCTCTCTCTGGAGCCGCTTTTTGAAGCAGGGTGTGTGCCAGCACCTGAGTGTCTTCCAGGGACAGTCCCCCTGGGGGGGGTGTGGGGACACTGCCCTTCAGCTGCTGCCACAGGGGTGTGCTCACAGCTGGTCTGTCAAACCTCCTGGTTTGGAGGGAAGCAATAATTTCCTTGCTCCACGTGGAGGAAAGTATCCCTGTGAGATGCAAAACTGCTCATCTCGTTCCTGTAAATATTTTTATGTATCTGCTAATACTTGTTCGGTCCAGGGTTCCCCACTAGTGAATGCAGCCTAATCCCAGTATCTTAATATAGCTATTATTGGGGTTTTCCTGGTTCTTTGTAATGAGTTGCCTGGTTTCTTTGGAGCATTCTGCATTAGTCTTCCTGGATGGCTTAGGGTCAGACTCCTTTTTCTTTTCCCCCTTCAAAAATCTAATTGATGACCATTTCCCTGTACGGAAGCACATCCAACTCACTCATGGCAAGAGCTGACAAAACCATATTTAACACATCGATGTGGCGTTTAAGTTTCATAGGAGGAAACAAGATGCTTTCTTTTCCCCTCCCACCAGCAAAAAAGCAGTTAAGGTTTAAGTGTTAATGCTTTATTTTCCCTGCAGCTTAAAGCTGGGCCCCGTGTGGCAAAGCCTGGAAAAGGAGGTTCCCTGTGGTGGGACAACTCACTTGGTGGCCGTTCATACTCTCTCCAAGTTATTTCTGGTAGCTGTGTGGGGATTTCTTAAGGCTTGAACTTCATAAAAAAAATATACAGACAAAGCTGAAGTTGGAAATGGGGCAGAGGGTTTTTGGGAAGGAAATCGAATCAACGGGTAGCTTTGCTGCTGCAGGAAGGGCTTTGTTGTGCTCCCCCTCTGGGGTGTCTCTGGAGGAGCTGCGGGACAATGGGTGAGAGGGAGGAACAAAACATCCTGCAAAACTCCCCTGCCCGCCACCAGAAACCTAACCAAGCCCGGGGGGAGGGCTAATGCCAGCCCTCCCGAGGGCAGCAGCCCGGTGCTGGCACTGGTGTGTTGCCAGCTCACTGGGCTGTGTGGTAATGGCATCTGAGGGGGCTCTTTGCACTTGGCATCATGGACTTTGTTCTGACGGCTGAAGGAGGAGGCGGAGGAGCGTTCACGTAGTCAAATGACAGTCTGTGATAGAGTCGAGTGAAATCTGTGCCCCCGAGGGTGCTTTCTTGCCTTCCAAAAGCAGCAGTAAGATGTAAACCTGCTACTGGGGTGCACTGGCACTGCTGAAAATGTGCCCAGTCTTGACCTTACATTGCTGGGTGACACAGGGCTGGCTGGGACAGTGCTTGTGCCTGAGCCTCGCCATCCCAGGGCCGTTATGATCAACGCTGTCGCTGTTGCAAGGTCTAAGATCACGTTCCTCATGTTATTGTAGATGTTTGGGTGACATCTCGGGTACTTTACAGTTTCCTTCTCCGTAGCTGCACCGACGTCAGTCCGTCACGTCACCTGCTCCGTGGTGAGTTGACTTTACCATCAGTTCCCCTCATTTCTGTCCTCTTCCCAAGCAAAGTGCATCCAAGGGCAGTTTAGGGGGACTTTCAGCGCCGCAGTAGATCCGACCTGCTTTGCCTGTCAGCTCGCCAGTTCCTGCGTAAAAGCTCTAGAGTGTCCCAGGGTTGATGTTTTGGGTTGTTACTGCCAGGAACGCTGCCACCACCTTTCCACCCAGTTAAGTTTCAGTAGGTTAGTGCTCAGCACGGTAGGGATTTGCTTCTTACGTTGAGGTTGTTTTGTTCATGTCACCGTGCTCCCAAGATCTGCCTCTTCCTTTTGAATAAACCAAAAAATAAAAATCACCGAGTACCTCTATAAGCCCCTGCCAAATCTGTACTATAATGAATCTGTATCATTTGTATTGCTGTATAAACAAAAATTATAAAATAAAAAGCATTCAAGCCTTATAGGTTTTTGTGGTCAAATTTAAGAGTTACTGTGTCTACAAAGATGGGAGTAAGCAGGACACGAATGGGAAGAAGCTTTATAGCCCTGTGGGGACGTGTAGGATTGGTCTTTGTGAACTTTACTCGGCCAGATTTTTTGTAAAGCGCCCAGAAATCACAGAATCCCAGAATGCTATGGGGTTGGAAGGGACCTCTGAAGATCATCTAGTCCAACCCCCTGCCAAAGCAGGTCCACACAGGAACATGTCCAGGCAGGTTTGAATGTCTCCAGAGACAGAGACTCCACCACCTCTCTGGGCAGCCTCTGCCAGGGCTCTGACACCCTCAAAGTGAAGAAGTTTCTCCTCATGTTTATGTGGAGNATGTGGCATTTTATGCAACTTACTGCAGTAGATAAAAGCGTGATGCTCCTCTGACCTTTTATCAGACCAGAAATGGTTTCCAGCAGCAGGTCTGGGTGAGGGACAGGGGTTACAGGAAGGAGAGGGTGGGCAAAGGCTGGTGTGACGAGCTGGGTTTGATGTCTAGGGGGGGTTCTTGCCTTCACATCAGGGAGGAGAACAATCTGGCCCCACAAAGAGCAGAACTGATGGTTGTGTTGATGGGTGCTGGGAGTGAGGGCTCCCATCCAAAGCCCTGTCTGCATCCAGCCCTTCTCGTGAGGGGTGCAGAGGAGGGAGGTGGTGTCTTTACCATTGTGCTGCTGCACTAATTACATTCTCATCAACGTTAGAAACTGTGGGGTTGATCTCTCCAAAGGACTGATGTCTTGGGAGGGCCTCGCTCTGCCCACTAGCTGCTGTAACACACCCATGGGTGTGTGTGTGACCCCAGTGCTGCTTCCTGGGCACAGCAGTGTCCTCCACCTGCTCTGGAGAAGCTGAGCAGCCGCACATCGATCCGGGAGAGGGTGAGGGGACTGGCACGAGGTGCCTCGGCTGCAGCCCCTGCCAACCGTGGTAACATCCGCTCCGCAGCAGTGAGTCATCTCTGAAGCTGCGAGAGCTGCCAGGGAACCTGTAACCAAATGCCTGGTGCCTTTTTAGCAGCGGCGGTTCCTAATGAAGAGATTTCTGATACGAAAGACAAACCGTAATGGTCACTGGTGCATTCAGAGCATCAGTTCTGCTGTGAGGAACTCTTCTGCCAAACTTCTGTTACAGGCTTCTGTTGAAGTACACACACAGAGGAGGAAAAAAAACAAACCAAACCTGCCAGAAAGCCCCTAATAAACTACTTCATGCCTAAGACTTCTGCTAGAAATGTCTGGCTTTATAGCCACTGTGGCACTTCACTCTGTAGTATTCCTTGCACCGAGGCCAGCCAGAAACTGTGCAAGCAACTCAGAGCTGGGTGTCTCTCATCTGGTCTTCAGCTCAGATCTGTATCTCCTGATCTCACGACAGAGGCTTCTGCACCCAGGTTTCCTGTGGGAACAGCTCCGAGAGGTGCAGGCCAGGCCATTAATTTTGCACCTCTGGTTAGAACTTGGAGGAGAGAAAGTGTAGCTGTATTTGCCCCCACAGTGGTTAAGTAGCTTATCAAAGCTCCCTCTGAAAGCTTGATTGCAAAGTTGCCATCCCAGAGATGCGAAAGTTGCAAAAAGCTGGCTGTTTTATCATTTTTATGGTAGAAGAGTCGCCCTCCGTCACGGAGAGAGGTGGACGTCGATGGCTGGTTGTGGCAGCCTGAGAGCGCCCGAATTTTAAATATAACAGCATTTCCCTTTGGGGAATAATTTACGTGGCTGGCTGTAAGAAAGGTGTTACAGAGCCTTGGTGAGAGGCAGCGGGAAATGTCATTTAGTTTGGGGCAGCAAAGCCTGTGCCCAGCCGGCCGTTGCTCTCCCAGAGCTACGACTACACCGGGCTGCTGGGGTGTAGGTGTGGACTCTCCGATTCCTGCATCAGGACACACCTTTCATAGACCGCAAGAGAGCTCTATGCCAGTAAATTCCCAATAATTCGTAAGCCCTCCTTATTCTAGTCAAATGCCAAAAAAACATTAAAGAACTATTAATCTTTTTTTTTAAGAGTACAGTGAAATTGTGCCTGATGTCTGCAAGCTGCCACCATTGAGGCATAAGAAATAGTTTTATTATTAGAGTTCTGGACAGTAGCTCCTGGTTTTGCCATTAGCAATGGTAACCTCAGGCTATTTGCTACATTTTTAAGGCTCAATACTGTCGTTTTTGTAAAAAAAACTAAAAATCAAAGAGAGGACTTGATATTTGCTTCATCTGCTATGAGTTTTTCCAGGCTGCATCTTCCGCTTCTAGTGTGTGGTGTTAAATCCTGCGAAGCCTCTTTGCTCAAGGGGAACTTGAACGTTTTGAGGGGGCACTGGCCCCACGGGAGCCTCAAGCGAGGGCTGCTGGGGAAGGGACCATGGTGGCATGAGTGGTCCCTCACCGCCCGAGCATCTTCCTCTCCCCACGGCAGATAAACCCGGAGGCTGCCGGGGGGTGAGCGTGTGCCGGGTCCCTCTTGTGAGCTGGTGAGGGGCTGACCGGCCGAGCGGCGGATGTTGGGGTTAGTGATTCAGACGATGACAGGAAACCAGAAACTGGCTCATGAGCTCTGAAGGAACCGGCTCCAGCCTTGGTGGCTGTGGCCGTGAGAGGCAGGAGGAGATGAGACGGACGGGGAAGAGTGGCTGAGGCTGTGGGTAAGGTGGGAGAGGGAGAGAGGGATTTGGAAGGAAAGGTCCCTGGGGGTGCATGGGGTTCCTCTGGAAGGTTTTGGGGCAGGTGAGGATGTCCTGCTGATTTCAGTGAGCTCCGAGATCCAAGGCTAGATCTCAGTGACCCTTTCCAAGAGAGTTTAAGGTCATCCCTGCAAAACTTTTCTTCTCAGCAACACTCTGGAGGTTGCTCCTGGCTGCTGCTCCCGGTCATCACCCAATGAGTTCCAAGGTAGGAGAAGTGCCAAATATCTCTTCTCAGCAGCACTTACACCTTTCTGGACCCAAGGGGAGAGTCTGTCCCATGCAATCCAGGTTGCCCATTTTACTGTATTACTCGTTACATCTCCTGATAATNTTTTTTTTTTTTTTCAATTACATTATTTCTGCACTCAGATCCACTGAAAAATTCTGGAAGGTTCAGGCTGAGCTGAGCTGCCCTCTTCCCGAATCTGTTCTGTCCTTCTGGCTCCCGCCTATAATTTCTGGAATGGAAAAGCTGACTTTAACCACACTTTCTGGGGTTTCCATCGGTTTCAGGGCTGACTGGCATCATGAATATGAATATATTTATTTCACTGTGGCTAAGTGCTTGCACTTACTAACCCTAGGCAGGAAAGATCTTTGTCTTTCTACCAGTTTTCTCTTGTGATCGATGGCCAGTGTATTATGGGCCATGGGGCAGGCGCTTTAGCAAAACGGGATGGTTATGGGCTAATCTTGTGAGACTCCGAGGTGGGTTGATGGTGGTTCTGTGCACATTGTAAACCTAAAATGATTTATCTGCTGCAAGAAACTCTTCAGGGAAAGGTCCCAGGGGTCTGTAAAGAGCAAAACCATGGTGGAGTGAGTGCTGGGAGCTGCCATGTCCTTGTGAGCCCTGGGAGCCTTGAAGGGAGGAGAAATAAACCCAGTTTTCCCAAAAGCAGAGGTATCTCAAAGCCAAGCCAACATCCTGCCAGCTTTAGGGTCACTTTTGGGGTGGCCAGAGGGTGTTTGGGCACCACTGAGAGGGTGCTTGCGATTAGGACACTGGTGTGGGATTGGGACTGAGACCTTCGGGTTTTCTCCCTTGTGAACACAGTCTCGGTGTGGCTCACAGTTTGGGCAGGGAAATGTTATTTATTCCACTTTACACTAGTGGAGGCAGAAGGTGCTGAGCAGGGCAGAATCAAGCTGCTGTTTTCTATCATCTGTTATTGATATTTGTGTAATGATTTTTAATTATTTTAGTTGTTAATTTTATATAAATATATGTAAATTTTTTTCATCCACAGTAGCTACGCCAATAAAATACGGTCATGAATTTTAAGGGAGATTCAGGATAGGTGGCAGGAAAACTTCCTACCAGGCAGAGCAACGATGTTCTGGCCTTTGGCAAGTTGAGGCACCTCCATCCCTCGGGGCCAAAGAAGCTTATTCAAAACAGAAATAAATTAAAATTATCTGTAAGTAAAGAAAATTTGGCCCTGGGGAATAGGAATGGGCTAAACAATCTTTCCCAGTCCCAGCAGGCCGTTTTCTATGATATTTATAGGATGTTTTGTATTTTAAATGAAGAAATTGGAGCCAAATCATGCTGATCTTTACAAAATGTTAGCTGCTGTTTGTGGAAGAGCCTGTCATGGGAAGGAAGGAAAGAGCTGGTGTCTGAACCAGCCCAACACAGGAAAAATTGTGGAATTTAACATTTATGGTAACTCTGTGCTGCAGGGAAATAACCAAAGTGCCTTGTACAAAGGTCTGGAATATTTTCAAGTGCCTCCCTTCTTGCTGTCTCTTCCGAATATTAAAGGATAATATCTGCTGATGCTGTTTGATGACAGCAGCATGAGTTATGGGATTGGGAGTGAGTAAATCCAGGTGGGTTTTTTCTTCCATGTGCCGAGGGAAATGCCATGAACCTCCTCTCCTTCCCAGCGGTGATATGGAGGTTTGGCCCTGGGGTGGGTGCTGGGGTCTGCTCGAGTCCTCCTGGGGCTGCAAGTGTGTCTGCAGCCCTGAAGTCTCTTTAGCATCCTCAGCAAACCCCGGCTCTTTGGGGGCATGGAGGCAGAGAGCACGTGGTTCTTTGGGGGTAAAGGCTTTCCGAGGGGCAGTACGCAGCCACCTGTGACCTCTGTGCTCAGGGTCTCCCCTCGCTGCTGTGTTTCAGGTTGGATGTGTCCAGGCCATGGCACAGATAGAGCTACTGTGGGCAGCCGCCGCACTGATGCTGCTCGGGGCTACTGTCAGCCTCTGCGTCAAGTGCCAGCTCTCTGGTAAGGTCCTTCCTGGTCTGGTCTGGTCTGGGGGGCATTGTCACACTGGGCAGACTCTTTCCTTTTGGGATGTCCCCTCCGGTGGGTTTGGTCCTGCTGGAGGCATGGAGAGCTTTGCCCTCGTGGGATGCTCCCAGCAGGTTGAGCTGGAAAGGGTCTCTGCTGGTGCCCAGGGAGTGACTGGGAGGGGGGAAGGATCCCCTGAACTTGCAGCACCCCTTCCCTGGGGTCCTTCACACCCCCGTGGACTGCAGACCCTTCTCCGTGGGCACCGTGGTGGGTGGCTTTGGGACATTCCACCCGGGAGGAGCAGCTCTAGATGCTGAGATCCTGCAGAGGCTCTGGGGTGGACAGGCAAGGAATGTATATCATATAAATGTTAAATACAAAGGGAGTGGGGCAAGCACCTACCAAAGTGGGGGTTCTAGCCCACCTCTGAAAGCAGGGTGGGGCTTTGGGGACAGGAATGGCTTGCTCGCTTTGTGGTGTCAAAGACAATTACTACGCTTTAGACATGGTTTAAAAAAATAAATCAAAACCCTACCACAACTGCCGCTTGCTGCCTCTGCTCCCGGTTGAAGAAGTTTTGTGAAAGTGTTTTATTAATTCCCAAATCATCCTTTTCTGAGAGAATTTTTTTTGCCCCTTGTCTGCCAGCTACCAAGCGAGAGAAGCAGCCAAGCGAGCGGAGGACCCCGTAAGTTACCTTTTGCAATGATGTTTCTCCCCCAAACAGCTCCCCTGGGGTGAGACCCTGGCCAGGGCCAGACCTGCTCCACCCCTCACAGCTGAAATGTGGATTTATATCAAATAAAATAATCCCAGAATGGGGACAAGTAGGACTGTGTGCCCCAGCCCAGGTTGTTGCTGAAAGGGTTAATGCCTTTACAAAGAATAATCCAAAATGAAACTGAAGCTCCCAGCGTGATGCCTGTGAGTCATTAACCAGTTGGAAAAAAAGCCTGGGAGAACTGTAAGGACAAGTCCTTATTGTGACCCATCGTGCCCTGAGGTGAGGTACAGAGGTTGGTAACTTCATAAAGGAGACCCTGCCCTTGGCTGGTGATGGTGAGACCCGGTGCCAGAGGAACCACCGACTTATGGCACAAGCAGCGAAGGAAATGTATTTCACACGCACACGCCCCCTTATTTCCTTCAGCAACAGACAAACCACAGCTAAATTATACTTAAAAAAATTTTTTGGCTTGTAACCTTTAATATAGGAGCAAGTGTGGTGCAAAGAGGATCTGTGAAGGCCTCTGTGGGTTGTTTCCTTCTGCCCTGCTTGCCTGGGGCCAGGGAAAGGCTGTAATGTTGGCCACTGGAGACTCATGGAAAAGTCAGCGCAGGCTCCATCCCCCACGGGCTCATTCTGAAATTGTCCCCACTTCTTGAGATTTATACCAGGGATGGGTGGTTTGACTTCAGCCTTGTGGGATTGCATGCTCTTTTTCAAGATCTGTTTTGGGTAATTTTGGGTTTTTAGTGAGCAAAGTGGTTTAACTCTGTGTATTTGCAGATGTTGCAGTGAGGTCTTTTGCCATCTCTCCACCAGCCTTGAGCTGTGGATACCAGTTTGAGATAGCAGTGACCCACATAGAAGGGGGGGTGGGGAAGGAACACTTCAGTGTCCCAAAACCAGAGTCAGTAAGTGCCCGTATGGATCTGCAGTAGAAGAATGATAGAATCCTGCAGTGCTTTGAAGAGCAGCTCTCCTATTAAGTAAAACGTAATGAGGTTATTGGCATATATATTATTTTTTATTGTTGATCCCTTTTTCTTCAGGTGGTTGTTAAGGGATGTTGGGGGAGGCAGGGGGAGCAGTGGAGGTGAAGCAGTGGGGCCTGAATCCAGTTCATGGGTGAATGCCCAGTCTTTTGTGGGTGAAAATGCTCTTCTGGTCTTAACCATCGCATAACTTGTTAGAGTAAGGATTATCCTAAATGTTTTCTTCATCCCTGGGTCCTTCCCTGAGCTGCTGCTGGCTGTTCGACCAGTGGTCCATAAGCACATCTTGACCTTAAAGGGCCAAAGAGTCCAGGGAAACTGCTCCCGGACCGTGTGGGTCCTGCCTGATATGCTGAGCAACGTATCTCGGCATTTCCCCAAGCCCAGCATGGAGGCTGAGCTCCCTTCCCTCTGCTCACCAGACAGGGAGGTCTCTGGTCGCTGTTTTTCTTGGCACACATTCCAAAACTGAGGTGAGCTTGTGCATCTATTTTTTTCCAGGCATGAAAGCCAGCAGAGGTTTGAGGTGATTCGATCCTATACCAGTGAGTATGAATGCTTCATGGGGCTCCTGCATTGCGAGGTGGGGGTCCTGTGTGCACAGAATGGGGGGAAAGTAAAAATAAAAGGGTGGCCTGGAAGCCAAGCTATGAAATGGTATGAGAACGAGATGTCAAAGCCACCTTAGATGCTCCTAGCGACGCGAATTCTGAGCTCTAGGAAAAAATCTCCCTTTGTGTTGTGAATAAATCACCAAAGCAATGTCATTGAACTGAAACACTTTAAGAACTTGGGCTCTTCAAACAACTCTGCTCACCCCATGAAAATAACAGTGTGGGTGAACCCGAATCAATAGGAGTGACTCATTTATCATCACCCTCTTTCTGCTTCCTGCAGCAAGTTGGGTTTGGCATTGACCTTTTGATTTTTATCCTGAAACGAGCCACTGACAGGGTCTGTATTAAATGTTCAAGCTCCCCACAATCCACAAGGATGTCTTCAACTAGATCAGGTTGCTTAATTTATTGATAGTCAATAGCGACTTTTTCTGGGTTTTCTTCAATCTGGCTGCATTCTACTGGCAACCACTTGAATGGAGCCCAAGGAAATGAGCTGTGGCTGTCCACAGTAGCTACGTCATGAAAAAGAAATGGCCGTTCTTTGCTTACATGCAGTTTGACCTGAGAAATCCCCTTCTCCCCATCACCAAACCACCCAAGATCTGCATGGCCACAAGAACCCTGCTGCAATATTCAGGCATAGATATTCCCATCTTGGGATTTGACTCTTCATTTCCCATTGTTTGACGTGTTTTCTGTATAAAGTCAAGGGGAGGTTTCACGGGTGGTCCTTCTTGCTTAGTCATTGCTGTGGTCTGCAACCCCTGGTAGGGTTTGCTCAGACCTGGGATTTTAGCTAAAATTCCGCTGGTGATTTTGCAGTGTAAGGTTTTATTTTGGTGTGTTATGCTAACGAAATCAGGAGATCATGATTAACACCCTGTCCTGGCTTGAGGTAGAACAGGACTCATTTTCTTTTCAGTAATTTTACTTTTCAGTAAAACCACGACAACATCCCCTTGTTATTTGTGACTGTAATACTGATTTCAGGCCACCTGGTGTCAGTGTGGACTGTCCCGGGTGTTCGGGCATCCAGGGACCGCTCCAGCCACTCAGGCATAGAAATGTCTAGTGTCAGATTAGCTAAAATGAAAGCTGAATGGTGTAGTCGGACATTGGCTTTACTGCATTTTCATTTTGGTACTGTGCTGATTTTATGCTAATGCACTGTCTGGAAGTAAAGGGGGGCTAGCAGGCTTGGGAGCTATCGGTCACTGGTGCTAGCGGAGATCTGTGCCAAGCTAAAGTGACTGCAGGTCTGGCCAAGTAGCAGTGATTCTCCTAGCTGCTGTTTCCAAACAGTGTCACTGCACAAAATAAGCTGAATATAGATTGCCTTCAGTGTTCAGTTTCAAATTTTTCATATTCTGTTTCTCATGAAGTACAGTACAAGCAGTACAAATGATAGCAGAAGGCATACAGACCTCAGCTGCAAAGAGTGTTCTTCAGCCCTCTCCAGCTGCTGGGTAGCCCACTCCAGTCTGAAGGTGCTGCTCTGGGTAGATCATAGAATCACAGAATGGTTAGAGTTGAAAGGGACCTTAAAGATCATCTTGTTCCAACCCCCTGCCCTGGGCAGGGACACCTCCCAGCAGACCAGGTTGCTCAAAGCCCCATCCAGCCTGGCCTTGAACCCCTCCAGGGATGGGGCAGCCACAGCTTCTCTGGGCAACCTGGGCCAGGGTCTCACCCCCCTCACACCAAAGGATTTCTTCCTGAGATCTCATCTCAATCTCCCCTCTTTCAGTTTAAAATCCCTTCCCCTTTGTATTATGGCTCAAGTTCCTGATCCCTGGTCCCTCCCCAGCTTTCCTGCAGGCTTCCCTTTAGGGACTGAAAGGGGCTCTAAGGTCTCCCCAGAGCCTCCTCTTTTCCAGGCTGAACACCCACAGCTCTCTCAGCCTGTCTGCATAGGAGAGGGGCTCCAGCCCTTGGATCGTCTCTGTGGCCTCTGCTGGACCTGCTCTAATACGTCCATGTCCTTATTCTGTTGGAGACCCCAGAGCTGGACGTAGTGCTCCAGGTGGAGAACTCAAGTTCCGTAGGAACTAACCTAGGTCTGAGTTTAAAATCCAGTGCTTGTGCTGCTGTGACTGACCAGTCCTGGTGAGAGCCACAGGGCCAGATTATTTACATTATCATCCCTGGCTGTCCTGGCACCTCTGCCTTGGGGTGTCCAACCTTGCAGCCATGTCCCCTGGCCCTGAGCAAAGAGCTGAGCAGGACAGAGTGGTGATGCTGAAGGAGTCAGAGGCTCCATCATCAAACAGTTCCCGTGGCTCTGCCTGAGCCTGAGCAAAACGTGTCCCCTCTGCTTTCCCCAGGGAACAGGAACGAGCCCAGGTACCAGAATTTCCTGACAGGTAAATGCTGGGGCCACATTCCCCGGGATGAGGGGAGGGACGGCTGCTGAGGCGATGGGATGTTTACCAGGGATGAGAGAAAACACTGCAGCTGGTGAAGCTTTTAGCTCGCTTAATTTAGTGATTGCTCTATAAGACGTGTGCTGACCTAATTAACGGTCTGAGCAGAAGGGGACGGGATGCTTGGGAGCCCCTGGCTCCCTCCTGGTGCAGTGTGAGCTGGCGCTTGCCCTAAGAAGATTACTGGTGCGTGGGGCTGCGCTCTCCTGTCCCAAACCTGGGAGGATATTCCCAATCTCCCTGCCAGTTGGCGGGATGTGACCATGAGAAACGGTGAGCCCTGGTTTTCTCAGGGTCTGGGGTAGATGGGGGCTGCCTCCCCATGCTCCAGCCTCCCCAGCTCTGCTTGTGGAGGGGCTCTGGGGCTGTGCTGGGACATTCTGGCTGCTGGGGACATCCGCTGTAGCTGTGCTGGGGAATCTCTCTGGCTGTGCTTTGGGACGGTGGTTTGAGTTTACCATGAGATGGCATGGTGGGCTGACAGCAAACCCTTTGTGCTTGCAGAGGTCTGCCTGCGAGGGGACACTGCCTACGTGTAAGTAGCTGGTTCTTGCCCACTGTCATGCTCAAACAGAGCTATACTGGTTTCAGTGTGGTCCTGGCTCTCTGGTAGCTCAGAGCTCAGGCTGGGAAGCCCATGTGCTGCCAGGAGGAGATAAAGGTGGTTATTCTCCTCGCAGGGAGCCCATATCTCTGGATTACTACAACTGTGCCAGGTTCTTCATACCACCCAACGGTAAGGTCTCCATGCGAGCAAGAGGGGTTTCTTCTCCAGCCGCCAGCCTGGCTCTTCTGTGGCTCCAGGGAGCCCAGGAGGCTTTTCTTAGCTCTGTGTGTTACTGGTGCATGGCCTGAAGCCAGCTTGGGTGCAGGAGACACATTCGTTAAGGGATGTAGTGGAGCTCTGGGGCTCGAGGGGTGCCCAAGCCTTGATCAGTCCATTCCTTGGCTATAAACAGGCCAGCTCAAATGTATCCACAGCTCCAACTGCACAAAATGCTTCATTCTTGCTCTGTTTTGTCTCTGGGACGCAGCAAATTATCCACTGCTCAGGGTAATGAGGCTGTTTTCCTGCTTGTAGCCCATCTGGTTTGGGTGATGGGGGGTTACAGCCTTGTGGGGTCCTGCCCGGACGTGTGGGAATGGCCATGCCCTTGTCGAGAAGCTTTTTAACAAAAGGACACCTTTGAGTATTTTGTGTGCTTGGTTTATAGGCTAGTGAATGAAAGTAGGTGAAATGCACTGCTCCATTCAAATGCATCTTTGCAAGGCAAATATTGTGCCTGTGAAATGTTTTTACCTCCTTGCATACTCAGCATTTTTCTGTGCTGACTCAGACGTCGATCTATTTTTATCTAAGATGAATTTCAAAACACGAATCCTATCTTTTATTTAAAGAGATTGGGGGGGGGAAATAGAAGATGTAAAAACCAAAAAAAAAACAAGAAGAAATACGTTGTTTGCCCCAAAAATATACATTATTTAAAAAAAATAAAATGCGTGTGGAAAAAAGAGAGAAAGAGAAACCTGAAGCACCTGCGTTCGGTGCTTCTCCCCTTCGGTGAGGCTTTGGAGAAGTGCTGGAGAAGCAGGGTGCGCTGCAGCTGACATTCTCTGCAGCAGTGGGTGCAGGTTTTGAGGTTAGCACTCAGGAGTTTGGAGGGATTCACATGGCTCAGCTTATGGGCCCGTCCAGAGAGATGAAATAACCAGCAACAGGACAAGGAACTTGGGTTTGGCTTGCTTTATTAATTCTCTTAAGCAGGTTTTGGTTCTAGATGCTAATAGATTTGTGTACTGGGCTCAGACAGATGTTGTGCTCAGACTGGGGCTCAGTTCCTTCCCAGAAACCGAGAATAAAACCAAGAAGACACCACAGTCACAAACTCAGTGCTCACTGGGAAGGAACCCCCCCCTCCCAACTGCTGATCTGGGCTGGGAGCCTGGGGATTCATCTCTTGCTGGAGCTGACCTTCCCCCTGTTTGCTTTGGGTGCTGCTGTAGGGCTAGTAATTATGATTATCAACTTCTATTCCTATTCATAAGAGAAGTCATGGTCCATCAGGACTGCCTTTGGCCACTCGCCCTCAGGTGGCTCCGTGGCTGGAGAGGCTCGGCCAGCACTCCATGGCACTGGTGATGGTGCTCCTGTGGGGCAGCAGTGGCTCCGTTTGACTGCACTGGGGAGGCCCCGTCCCTGGGTCAGCGTAGGCTGTCACCAAGACTGACAAATTTTTCGTTAATGTGCATTTTGTTGTGGAAAGCAGGTGCTGAAGGGTCTTGCCAGGTCACCTACGCTTCCTTAAGCCCTTCTTCTCCCCCCTCTTTCTTCTCTGCACCAGAGAAAGAGGAGGATTCCCATTCCTATCAAAACGTCGTCGTTGGAGTGTCTCATGGCTCCAATCCAGGTACATGTGCTGCTGTCGTGGTCCATGTGTGTTGCACCAACGCGTCTAGAAGCACAGAGAGGGACAGTGACCTGATCAGGAGATGGAAACCCCCCTCATCCGCAGGCTCAGCTCTTCCCATCAGCTCCGTGCCCATGGAGCTGTGGGGTAGGGGCTGTTGCAGGCACAAAGGAGATGTGGAGCATCTCCCCTTTCTGCAGGAAAATGCATGCTGGGAGACCTTACCAGCCAAAAGCTTGCCTCTGAGCTGATCTCTTGGATTAGGAGATTTTTGCAGCAGTTCAGGAGCTACGGGGTCTGCATTGCTTCTCCAGGTCTTTCAGCGCCAAGACTGATCATGGTTAACCCCCCACACCCTGCCCAGCCCAAGAAGGCTGCAGGCTTGGGCCATTGGAGGATGCTTTTGGACCACAGTGTCTGCTTAAGGGCCTCCAGCTTCTCTCCTGGGATGCTGCAATGGAAATAGGAAGTCAAGCCGGTTTCCTTCAGCAAATTCACACAACGCTTTGTGTGCTGCCAAAGCCTGCCCTGCTCCTGCCTGGGTTTGTATGGAGGCAGGAGCAATGGGGACCAGACTGATGTCTGTGAGTGCCCGCAATCCAGGTCAGGGCTGGAGAAACGATGAGGCAGCATCAGCAGATGCAGAGCAGGATGGCCTGGCTGGAAACTCAGCCACGTGCGGGCGGGGAGCGGTGGTAGGAGGGGGTTGGGTGGTGGTGGTGTTCCACAAAGGTCCATTTTTAGCATATTTTGCTGTTCTGCATCATCCTGTCCTAACTCTTCTTAGTCACAGATGACACTGCAGACTATGAGAACAGCCCGGCGATACACACATGGAAAATCCAGCAAGCAGAAGGTATGTTCTTGGCAACAGTTTTATATTTAGGGATGGGCATCGTGGGCAGGGTGCCCGTCTCCCATCACCAATATAGACCATGCTGAGGGCAATGCAGCCATCGCCCCCATCTTGAGTTGTTGGGTTTTTTTTTCCCCCAGTCATCTGTGATAAACATCTAAGGCAATGTGCAAAATGCTATAAGCACTTGTAATTGAAGGCTGCTTTGATGGGACACGGTGTTTTTAGTGCTTAAAAGCCACCATATAGGTGGCTGTGCCTCGACCCTGGCCATGGGATGCTACAGAAGAACGGGGCTCTTCATGTCTTAGATCCTCTTATGTTTTGGAGTTGCCCTGGTGCACGGAACAGACATCCAGTGGGTTGGCCGGCGGCTCTTCTGCAGCCATCAGGGGTGCATATTTCTTAAGTTAACCTTTAAACAGCAGTTTAATCTAACGTGTGGCTTCCTGTGCAGCACAGGGGGGAGTCTGGCCTAGGAGACAGTGGTGAATGTACACATATATACATTGAAGAGCTTTCAGTCTCTGCTGTGGAAGCTGCCTGAGCAAACTGACACTTGTTATCCTGTTTGTGCACTCTCTAGATTAAATCTGTCTCTTTTGGCTCCGAAAAGCTGTCCACGCTCACTGCTCCCAGAGTGTTTGCACATTTGCTGCAACCACCCTGAAGCCCCTTCAAGGAGACCTTGACGCTGTGATCTGAGGTTTCTTAGCCCAAATTGTGTCGGCACCGAAGGTTAAATATTGGCAGGAGGCACAGCATGTCCATGGTGTGTAGGCGTTCTTAGATTCAGCCGCTTTACTGATCAGTGCTTCCCATCCCCACACACAGCTCTGCAGAGCGAAAGCCCGGACGATGAGCCAGATTACGTCAACACAGCCCCCACTCCGCTGTCAAAGCAAAGGTAAAGAGAGAGCAAACAGCTGATGTGTTTATTTAGGGGTGGGAGGATCGTGTTTATACCAAGTAGAGCTCGGCTGGAGCTTTGCCCCTCACACCAGCCGCTGCCCAGAGCAGGGGGGTCTGGTGAGGGGTCTGGAGAGTAAGCCTTATGAGGAGAGGCTGATGGAGCTGGGGGTGTTCAGTCTGGAGAAGAGGAGGCTGAGGGGAGACCTTCTTGCTTGCTACAACCCCCTGGAAGGAGGGTGTAGAGAGGTGGGCGCTGGTCTCTCTCCCAAGGCACAGGTGATGGGACAAGAGGATATTAGGAACAATTTTTACACTGAAAGAGTTATTAATCCTTGGAATGGGCTGCCCAGGGAAGCTGTTGAGGCACCATCCCTGGAGGGATTTAAAAGACAGGTTGACACAGTGCTCAGAGACAAGGTTTAGTGATGGGTTGTCGTTTCTTATCAGAGTTAGGTTGATGGTTGGACTGGATAATCTCAAAGGTCCATTCCAACATAGACAATTCTATGATTCCGCCCCATTCTGCACCAGGGCTCTGGCTGATGCCAAGCTGACTTAATGCCGACCGTGGAGACAAATGTGTCAAAGTCTGTATCTCGGCGTCACCCTCCTCCAACAGGAAATCAAAACCGCTTCAGAGCAGCTTTGGTCAGCACTTCTACAAAGACAGGAACCCCTAAACCCCTCTGGTCTGCGCAGCTTAGAGTCTGAGCCCTGGTGTAGGATTCCCTGGGCTCAGCTGGGCCCTGCCAGCTCTGCCACCTCCCCATATCCTGCCCCGCCCCGTTATCAGCACGAACCTGATGCTGCTGATAAAGAACTGCTCAAGCCAGTTAAAGTGAAAACCGCCTGTGGGGAGCTGCAGGAAGACTGAGTGACACTGAATCAGAGGGTGATACAAGGCAGTGTCAGTAAATGCCTGGTAATTAATGTATGGAAGGAAAGGAGTCCCAGCGATGCTGAACACAGTGACAGGATCTGCATTTGCTGTTATGGCTCAGGATGGGCTCTCGGAGGCTTTGCAGGGAGCTTGCAGCAAAGGCCAGCTGAGTTCTTGGCAGATGAGTGCGTGTGGCTCACTGGGAAAGAGGAAGATAAATCACTGCTGGGCTAATGTATAGCTCTGTGGTCCCTCTACATGATGGTTAGAGCATATAGTACTGGTCACCCTGCTCCAGAATGGACTAGGGATCCAGCTGGCCGAGGGAGTGGGACCAGTATCACTTGCTTTGGTGGGTTTTTACTCTTGGAGCTGTTGCAGAGACCTGAGCTCTCTTCTAAATTTTCCCTCTTTTAGTATAAAACCCTTCCCCCTCAACCAATAGCTCCCCTCTCTGATCAACAGTCCCTCCCCAGCTCTCCTGTAGCCCCTTCAGATACTGGAAGGCTGCTCTAAGGTCTCCTCGGAGCCTTCTCTTCTCGAGGCTGAACAACCTCAGCTCTCTCAGCCTGTCTGCATAGGAGAGGTGCTCCAGCCCTCTGAGCATCTTTGTGATCCAAATCCAATCCACCCCTCAAAGCGATAAATGGTGCTGGGAAAGTAGAAGAGGAGGAATAGGTGTTCCTGCAAAGCACTGGGGATACGGATCTTCTGGGAAAACCTCGACTCGTAAGCCCTAGCAAAATGCTATTGTGGCCGTATGTGTAACCGCCTCCGGCCACTCTGTAACTAAACTAAACTAAAATTGCCAATGGATTTTTTTGCCATTTTGCCTCTGTTACAGCCTTTGCTGGCAGAGTAATGCTATAAAATCCTCATGTCCAACCAACTAACAGCAGTTCTCCACCAAAGGAGGGTGAATTTGGGCTCCTGGCACCTCTCTGCCCTTTGTACTGCTCAGGGATCATCATCCTGGAGCACGGCTGGGGTTTCTGCTTGGACATGGACATCTTGTAGTGTATCTCATCTCACTACTTGTCCCCGGAAAATGAAACCTGTAGCAGGCAGCAGTTAAGAAGTTGAAAGCAGGGATTAAAAAAGTCAGTGGACTCACTGTTTTCTCCCCTCTTATTTCAAGTGTTCTGCGTAAAGTCTGAAGAAGTCCTGTGCCAAGCTGTAAGAGCACACCCAGGGAGAGGGGGGACTTCCATCCCTTGGTGAGATCTCTTCTCCATATTGTGCCCAAGACCACATCAAAGGGGTGCTGCTGAAAGGAAGAAACACTCTGCTTGAAGTCCAACTGCAAACCTGGTACTGGGGAAAGCACTGTGCCTGCAGTGACAAATCAAGTGCTTGTCCTCCTCTCTCATTTCCCTCCATGTCTACTTGAGGGAGGGTGGCCAGTCCGTGCAATGTTTTCTCCTGTCAAGCATGAAATGAATCTTTAAATTGCTGAGCAGTAATGCAGCTGGCTACTTAATCTGTCAGGGTGACTCATGCATGATGGTATTAAGACCTAGGGATTATGTTCTGTATCTTATGCTCTCCTACAGAAGCAGTTTCCTACAAGGGAGGAACCAGCAAGGCAGAGGTTGCTTTTACAACAGCAGTGGTTCTCTACAACTAAATGAGCCTGTTCACAAAGGCTAAAGACTGAAGAGGATTAAATCCCCATCTTATCCACAGCTTGTAATTCACAGTGTCTATGGCAGTTTTCCTTGGGTTTTGATGTCTGTTTTATAGCGACACAAAGACCCTGCAACAACTGAGAAGGTCCAAGCTGCAGCTGCCAGCCTGAGATACTGCTCTGGTCTTTCAGTATATCATGGGGAACCTCAGCCCTGACATGTAACCCTTGTCTCTTGAGCCCCAGTGCACAGATTTGGCACCGTTGTATCACTTATTTATTAAAATTGAACAGCAACCAAAGAAAAAAGCTTGTTTTATTATGGTTTGCTATGAGGCAGATGTTACCTGCATGGCTGGGTAAGACAGAGAAGGGAGCAAGGGAGATGATGTGGAGTGGTGTGCAGGGTCTGATGGGGAGAAAATGCAGCTCCTTAAAGCCTCCTTCCTCAAAGCCAGGTCAGAAAAGTGTCCTTCAAGAAGGGACACAGCCCCTACTCATGTCTCTGGGATGGGTTGGAGTGAGCAGAGGAGTGGAGCTGAGGGCGAGCCAGCCCCAGAGCAGGAGAAGGGGATGTCAGATGTTTCCTCTTGCAAATGGCCTGGCTGTATCATTAGCAGAATCGCTGTGACCAAGGGTGGCCACCATTTGTGTAGCTCGAACAGTGGGTGGCTGGGAGCGTGGCTTAGGAGATTTACTTGTAGCTCCTACGAATGCATTGGTTCCAGCTTCCACGGGACTTCTACAGCAGAGAAAATCTAGAGCCCTTGAGGGATGTACACCCATGCCTGACTCTCTGCTTGCCCCAGCCCAGCTTCTACTCCCGCCCGCTGGTTTCCTGATGGTTACATGCTCTGCAAAAACCTGGTGTGGCTGGCAGACACCAGCGTCCCTGAGAGCCTGGCACAGGCACGCTGACAGCCACAGCCCACGCTGGCTCTGTGCAGGCTCAGACAGGCAAGGAAACGTGGAGAGGCCTTCGTTAGTGAAACAATGTGCCTGGCTCTCACAGGGCCATTGAATTGTCACCTTTGGTTTGTCCTTGGTGACTATCCGAGCACCTGAAGATGCTCCCGCTCTCCACGAAGTGCTGCAGACTCTGGATTTTCTTGCTGGATGGGAAGGGCGAGCTCCATTTTCGGTGATGTTACACCTCCTGCCGATTCATCTCGTAACCGGAGGGAGCCATTAAACGGTGAGGAGAAGATCAGCAGCAGTAAAAGGTCCTTGGCACACAGAAATAGATCCAGGCAGAGAACTCCCATAACGTTCTCACTGTTAAGTGAGTGCGCAGCCAAAACATTAAAATACAAGATTTACAGCGCTCCTGCCTAAGCAGGGAGGTGGATTAGACCAATTACCTTTTCCTGGTGGAAAGTTCTTCCATTGCTAAAATCAGAGGTTGAAAGTGTGGAGCTGGAGCTGGTGATGGAGCATCTTCCCTCCTCTTAGTTGGAGCCTGAGGAAGTTCCCCCTTGCAGCTCTCCAGAACCACCAGCTGCAGAGAGGGGCAAATCCTCTCTCAGCTTTGCAAAGCTCCTGAAGGACGTTTCAGCCACTGATCTCATTATGCTGGAAGATATCCAGGGACTGCTACGGGAAATCTCATCAGCATCATCAACAGTCTTCTTCTGAAACAACTTATGTTGTTCTCTGCAAGGACTGAGTAGGCAGGTGTGAGTGTGTTCACTGATGCGCTGCCCTTGTAGGGCTTGTTTTCAGGTGTGCAAGGATTTCTGGTGCTCAACCAGAAACCACCAGCCCCTGTGTTTTCTGAATATAATGCAATGAGCAATGAGATCTCCCCTGGGTCTCTGTATCAGGTCCCTCAGGTCAGGTCAGCAGCCAAGTGAGCAATGTGCTTCCTGTTTTTGATTTAAAACGCATTAGCAAAGTAGTTTTGGCAGGGCTGGTGTGGCCTTGGGATGGAGCTGAGAGCCTTGGGTAGCTGCTGGAAAGCAGTAGAAATGCCCCCAGAGAGGGTGAGCAACCCCCTTTGGTAGAACAGGCTACACTGATGACCTCTTGGATCAATATTGTCCCTCTTCCGAGGGAAAACTGAGTGTGGTTATGTCCCCCCAGTGCCAGAAGATTAGCCCAGCAAAGAATCGGCCTCAAACTACAGCTGAAAAGCAGCTACTCAGTACACTCAAGAAGAAAACCATTCAAACCAGGCAGGAACAGCTGCTGACTTCACCCTTCTGCTGGCACCAGCACCACAAAGCGGAGGACACACAGGTAGGTACATCCAGGGGGGTACGGACCAGCTTTGGGTCCTCCTAAGACCACGTCTGTTGTTCTGACACCTCCACTGCAGCATCCCTTCCCCTGACTCGGCCCTGAACACACTGAACCAGAAAGCAAAGACACAGGCTGGCCACGATGTGCAGCCAAAGCAAAATCAACCTGCTCCTTAAACGTGCCTTATGTAAGCTTTTGGGGACAAAAGCTGTGACGCTGTGCCCACAGAGAACTTGACAGCTGAAGCCCCTTATTCCTAAGGTATCAGTTGTATATTTAACAGAACAGGGTTTGTGGTAGTAGCGAGAATTCCCTGACTGGGAATAAAAAGGTGAGTTTGATTCGTATCTAGTGAAGGAAGAGCGTACTTTGTCCATTATTCTAAGGGCTCTTTGCTTTATTCCACTCGGGAGCAAGCTCAAATGTGTCTGTGCTTTAGCTGTCAATTAACTTGCTGTCCCACACTTTGAATTTAAAAGGCTTGTCTTTGGGCTCTGTCAGAGGAGCTGCAGAGGGGCAATTAATGATTGGTGGGACAATTAATGATGCTACCAGCTCCCGCTGCTGAAACTCTGTGGCCAAGTCAGAGGAACAGAGGCTGTAAGCAGTGCAAGGGCTGGTCTTTAGCTCACAGCCAACTCTTGCTGCCAGTGAAGATGAATTTATAGAATCATAGAATTATAGACTGGTTTGAGTTGGAAGGAACCTTAAAGCTCAATTAGTTCCAACCCCATGTCCTGGACAGGGACACCTCCCACCAGACCAGGTTGCTCCAAGCCCCCTCCAGCCTGGCCTTGAACCCCTCCAGGGATGGGGCAGCCACAGCTTCTCTGGACAACCTGGGCCAGGGTCTCACCACCCTCACAACAAAGAATTTCTTCCTAATACATAGCCTAAATCTCCCCTCTTTCAATTTAAAACCCTTTCCCCTCATCCTGTGGCTCCCCTCCATGATCAAGAGTCCCTCCCCTGCTTTCCTGGAGCCTCTTTAGGGACTGGAAGGGGCTCTAAGGTCTCCCTGGAGCCTCCTCTTCTCCAGGCTGATTTGGCACTGAGACCACTGTGGTGTGAGCACTTGAGTACTTGGGGAGGAAAACTTCACCAGGATGTGGATGGTGAAGAGCAGGCACCGATAACTTATACCTCTACCACGCTTTGTTTGACTGCTCTAATCAGAATGAACTTCATTAGATTAAGAAAGCTCTGCTTGGAGACACGTATCTCGCCTCAGATATGGAGGTGGTCAAATTCAATTTATATTTGCTTTCACTCTGCATTTCACACTCTATTGCTCATCCGCACGGGCAAGGTGGTTTCCAAAGCTGAACAGACAGGAAAGCATGATGCTGTAGCTTTTTGGTTTGCTGAAACTATAGTAAAAAGACATAACCTAACCTGGACAGCAAGAACAGAAAAGGGAACTCAAATGCAGAGCATCCCAGAATTTGGTAATTTTTTAGAAGAAATATGCAAAATAAATAGCTGTCACCATTACAAAACATGTAATGAAAGTATCTTCCTTATGCACAGCATGTAAACAGCACCCAGGAGCAGCAACTGCACAGCACGCCTCAACTGTAACTTCATTAAATGCCTTATTTTGTGCAAAATATTTTCCTTCTTGGTCTCGGTCTCAAGACCAGGCTTGAAATGTAATCACTAGCAACAAATTCAATTTTTATTTTTTTTTTTTGGCTGTTAGGTCTTGTTACCACAGACTTGAGTTTTGCTGAGTGCAGTGGACAGAACCTACTGCTCTGGACTGTCACAGTCCTCTCCTCTCCCTTGGTTGTACAACAGGTACGAGTTCTTGGGTTAAAGTTGATTGTAAAGCTTTATTGGTCTAAATTAAAAAAAAAAGTACAAACCATTTTTACAGCAGAACCTGGTTAGTTTTCCGTGATTTAGCAAACCTGAGGGAACAAGCTGCTTGCATGCAGTGTTGGGGACACACAGGGCCCCCCTGTACATCCACAGGGACCCTGCACCCCAAGCTCTCACCCTCCAGACTGCAGGTGTCTGCTCGGGGGAGCAGCTAACTGGCTGCCGGGGCTGCTGTCTTCTGACACAGCCTGGCCAGCAGGCCAGCCATCTGTAAGAGCGAGTTCACACCTTCTGCGATCTTCATGTGGGTGTACCCGATTTCCTGGTGATAAAGACACTGTAAAACCTCCTGTTTTCTCCCCTTGTCTGTGTACAGTAGGACTGATTGAACAGAAAATAGCCCTTACTGCTAAGAGATCAATTCCACAGTCACTTGAACTTAAGAGAAGTCTATCTTCTCATGTAGACCAACTAGAATGCATTGTTATTCTTGTTTAATCTTTTTTTTAATCAAGGCCTGTGTTTCCCCACTTCCTTTGTAAGAAGCAAGGTGCAAATATTTGAGGATAGGTTTTAAATCTGAAGAGTGATTCCATTACACCAGTTTACCATTTGTCAACTGGCTGTTAATGTAATTTAATACTTTACTATCTATTGGAAATATTCGCTTGAAGAAAGTTCTCAAGGAGTTATTTGAGGCTTTGATGTAAATAATAAATTCAGCCAGCATTACGTTTGTTATTAATTCTAGCTGATAACTCAAGTGACTTTTGGCACTTCTATAGGTGGTTGGACTTTAACTTCACGTGACAGTTCTTATTGACAACCTGATGACGCAGAGTGGGAAAGGAAGCAGTAATAGTAAGAAGTTCAGAAACACTTTTTTGCACTAATATATAGCAAATCTCAAAGAGAAAAGGCTAAGGTTGCCCCTTAAAAAGGCCTGCTCCTCTTAAAAAGGCCCAAAAGACAACTCCCACTCCCCCCAGGAACAAGGTCAGTACTAACCTTGATAAATTCCAGTTTCAGATATTCTGGCATTTGAAAGGTTTTACACACACGGAAGATGTTGCCAATCACATCTTCTGGAGAGTAACCAAGTCGCCACAGGTGGGCAAGAATCTGTGCAGGCAAGAATAATCCTACATGTATCTGCAAAACTCATCAGGTGAGTCAAGCATATTCCCTTTTGGAACAGCTGTATGTAACTACTAGAACTGCAGGTACTATTTATCAAATGATTTAGCCTCAATTGTTTGGCAAGTAATTTCAACACAACTTGCTTATTTGCTTGTTGGCTTATTCATCTGAACAGCCCCCTGCATACAAAGGATTTAATCTGTCAACTACTTGGCATTGCCCTTGTCTTAAAAAACAATACACACTGCATATTCCTCAAAACAAATAATTCTGTTGAGAAAAAGTGTCTTGTCTATGCAGACACAACACAGGAAAACCAACCTTGTATGCTTCATCAATATTTGCATTTACGCAGTGTTGTATCATTTCTTTCACAAGCAGAGGGTGGGGCTCGTCACATACCTGTATCAAAGAGAAATATTACACTTCAAAATATTAGAAGACTCTGCGTTAAAGCCCTGATGTTTCCACCAAGCTTCTATGCAGTCGAAGTACTGAATCAGATGCATTCCATAATACAGATTAAATTTTAAGTAGTATGACTTTTCTAATATCACAGCTATCCTGCCATGGCAGACTCAACAACATGAAATGCGAACACCCCAGTAAAAGATTCGAAAGTTATCACTGTGAAATTTCCCAGCAGTTACGTGATTCATGTGCTTTGAGAGAGCTGGAAAGCTCTCACAGTCTCAGACACACCATTAGGGACTGCAAGAGCTCTTTTGAAAAGGCCATGCACTTTTTTTACCCCCTAATGTTGTAATTGCTACATACATAGCACTGTCTGCAAACCTGCAAACTGGCAAAACACTTTCAAAGGCTTAGATATGTGACTGAAGGTCTCACACAGCTGTAGTGCTAAACCTCTAGCACGACTGGTTTACACTATTACTAACCTTAAAGACATTCTCACTGTTTATAAAGCCAAATCCAGAATATGTGGATTGCAAATTGTTTAATGCCTGTGAAAGAAAAAATAAGACTTCATTTAGTTTCCGAAGTATTCAACTTCTCACTCCCCTCCTCTGGATGAAATAAGACTTTTCAGAAGATGATGCCAAATATGCAGTATTCAATTAAGCAACAGAGTAACCCGCAAATGTATGCAGACTTTGTTTCCTCCCACAGCTTTGGAATCCAGTTCCACCAATTCACTTTTAAGGAGCAGATCCATCTTAAAACTTCACAAAACCAAATAGCTTAGTTACTTTTATCCCACAGGTCACATCCCCTTTTCTTTATGTCTCCAAATATAAATAATCAAAAACCACAATTCAAGGGTTTTTTTGCTTTAAACAGAAGCCTTTGTTTCGTTGCCGCCTTCTTTTTTACCTGTCTCATATCTCCTTGGGCTGTGAAGATAATGGCTTCTAGTCCATCATCTGTATACGGTACATCCTCTTTGTCAACAATTTTCAGTAGCCTTGCAAGGATTTGTGAGTCTGTCAGCTTGGTGTAACGCAGCACTGCACACCGAGACTGAATGGGTTCTGAGGACAGAGAGATGTGTAATTAGCATTTCCTCCTTTTCTCAAAAACTACCATTTTATTTCATCTTGGAAGAAGCTACTTCAGCTTCCAACTTGTCTTTCTTTTAAAGAAAAAGAACATCAGCTCCGGACAGAATACAGAATTTCCTTAAGCATACACAATTGTTACGGTCCTTCACGTGAGCCCAAATGTCCTACTTGAGTTTTCCAATATATGTGCAAATGTGTACGAAGCTCAGGTTCTTCTGTTCTCCTGGTTTTCTGAAGGTATATTTTTATCATTGATAAATGAGAAAAGTCCAAAGGTCTGCAATGTGTTAGCCTATAGGCAAACTTTTATGTTTCAGAAAGCAGGGCAACAAAAGGGGTTCGATACCTCTTATGCAACACATCAAACATCTTAAAGTGTAGCAGAGTTGGATGGAGATTAAGCCCCAAGTGTGAGAAATCTGCTTCTGCAGTCACACCCAGCTGTTCAGAGGGGTCAACGGCTACACAAATAGACCCTTCTTTTATCAGGTGGATGTAAAGGTGGTTTGATTTTGCAGAAGTATCACAGTTTCTTGCAACAAGCGCATCCGAGGTATTTCTGAAAACCGCCTTGGAAGTCAGCCAGCGGTATGGAGGACATATGACTAAAGCCCTCAGGGACCATCAGCACTTTACCTATGATTTTGTCGGAGGCATTGCACGCGAGAGCAAAGCGTGTTGTTTTGGAATAAATCTCCATTGTTCTTCTTAATGCTTGCTGTGCTCCATCTGTCATGCTGAAGGAGAAAAGGAGTTAGGACAGATTTTGCCCTTCACTGACTTATAGGTGCAGCCTAATACCTATTTTTAGACAAGCTGCAGAGTTTACTGATATTAGACAGTGCTTTGTAAACAACTTGATATTCTGGCTTGGTAAACTAAGTAGATTTTTCCAGTCATGTGAACAAATCAACCCACAATGCAGGTCACCGAGACCTCCACAAAATTAAAGTGCAAAATGAAACCATTAATACTCTGAAGAAGACTGCTAAGAATATTACTACTACTACTACTACTTATATAAAGACAGAGTAGAATGTCCTGTTTTCATCCACTCAATTGTCTACATAAGCCAGACTCGTTTCAAAGAGAAAGAACCAGTAAACTGGAAGATGCTATTTCATATCCAGCTAAATCCCAAAGTCTTTCACCCCAACATTTAACATCTTCTTTCAAGCAATGCTCTCTGCTTGATACGAATAATCTCATAAGAACAAATTATTTTTGATAGTCTGATAGAAACATCTAACACTGTCCAAGGCAGCAGCTCTGCAGACCGGACAGATACAACACATTTCACGTAGTAGCTGAGCTCAAGTAAAAAAAATAATGTACCTGTCTGCTTCATCAAGGATGATTATTTTATGCCGACCTTTTGGAAGTGTGACCTTTTGCTGGGCAAACATTTTGATTTTGTTTCTCACAACATCGATGCCTCTGGAACAATAATGATCAGTTGGGTGAAACTACATAATAGGTTTTATCCATTAGCCACAGTGGCTGAAGCGCTCCTGAGCTCCCCATTCTCCTCCTGTTTGTTCCTGCCCCTTCAGCTGTGCCAGGATAACTGTTGTAAAGCCGTGCTATAAGCCAGCCTGCTCAACTCATTCAGATTTAACACAATATTCCTTGGTTTTGGAGGTTTTGAAAAAGTAATTTGGCAGTATCAGTAGATATATAGATATATCAGTAATCTCACTTACAGTACTGCCAGAAAAGGACTTACGTTTGGCAAAAGGTAGTACTAATAAATGAACGAAGGCAGAAGCATTTAAGACTGCTTTGGTATTTTGCCAGCGCTTCGCACAGCCACATCCACAGACCCATCGATGTCAGAAGAGTTTAAGAAAAATAGCTTGACGGATCGCACCATTTTAGTACAACACAGGTGATTTTCTAGACAGGTGGGTCTGCTGCAGAGCCTGGGAAATATAATTAGACCTTAGTGCCTGATCTTTGGGGTGGAGCCAATAGAATCACAGAATTATAGAACTGTCTAGGTTGGAAGGGATCTTTAAGATCATCTAGTCCAACCATCAACCTAACTGATAAAAACCATCACTAATCCATGTCTCTAAGCACTACTTCAACCAGTCTTTTAAATACCTCCAGGGATGGTGGCTCAACCACTTCCCTGGGCAGCCTATTCCAATGCTTAATAACTCTTTCAGTGTAGAAATTTTTCCTAATATCCAATCTGAACCTCCCCTGTCCTTTACATACCTATCACCCTTATCCAATATTTTAATCCCAACTGCCCTTATAGCCCTAATTTCTACCACTTCGCTTTTTTCCTAAGAACTGAAGAATTTAATTACAAACACTTTGTTCACTTCTTACGATCATCTTCATGAATGCAGGAAGCTTAACTATTTAAAGTAAATTCAAGAAAACAGTACTGTTATGGATTCTGCACTCCACCTGTTTCTATTTTTGTGCATGAAAGTATCTATCAAGTTTATAAAACATCAAGTAATAATATCTATGTTGATAGTTAGACACCAAAGATTGTCTAGTTGGAAAAACTGCATTAAAATAAGTACTAGAGGCCTTAATATAGCATTAAGCCTATCAAGCCAGCCCGAGGTGAACTAAAAATAATAATGGATACTTCCTTCTTCATTGAAAGTTTAATAAGGTTTATGCATTCTCACCTGTCATTTGAGGCGTTCAGCTCCAAAACAGCATCCTTTAATGCAGGACCAAGCAGAGCACGAGCCAAACAGAGGATACTGGTGGTTTTACCTGTTCCTGGGGGACCCTAAAAATGAAAAATGCAGCAATTGCTGGTAAGCTTAACGTCATTTTCTAGGTTGTACTATCTACAGTGCTCCTCTGTCATGAAAAACACCTGCAACGGGGGATCTGCAGAGAGAACATCAGCTGCCCGAGTTCAGGATGCTGCCTCCAACAGGAGAGAAACGCTGCGGGGGGAAGCACAAGATGTGCCTCAACTGGCACCTAAGGGCCAAGTAAGTTTTTTCCAGATTCTTTATTTCTTGTGTATTCTCCCAAGAGCACTGCTCTGTGACCAAGCAGCATCTCTCTTACCAAACACAGAAACACAGAATATCAGGGATTGGAAGGGACCTTGAAGATTATCTAGTCCAATCCCCCTGCCAGAGCAGGAACACCTAGATCAATTCACATCAATACACCCAGGCACAATGGAAGTGTATACTGGGAGGCTGTTGTGGCTAAATTTCAGAAACCAGGAGCAACACAGTGATATATATTACAACACAGCGATATACATTACAACACAGCAATACTTACAGCAATTATAATATTCGGTACGTTTCCCTCTTTTGCAAAGACCTAAGAAAGAACAGTAACAAAATCAAGTAAGAAAATAGCAGGAAAAGATAAGTTTCCAATTCCATTTTAAGCATGAGAAACAGAGCTAACCTGTTCTTTTCTTCCCTCCTGCATTAATTATTTTGGATCTTGCTGGTTTCATATTTTTATTTATTTATTTATTTGGTCCCTAGAATAATTCGGAAAAAATTAAAAACACTTAATCCCACAAGTCTTTAGTACTCTTGCCTTTCCTTTGCACCTGTTAATGTTTCCTAGCATAAGCAAACACAAGCACTGTGCTTATAAACTGATCTGGTCAAGGAAAATATTATTCTTCTACATACAACATTCTATTTATGGTTCTTTCTGTTGTTATATAACTGATATTTGTTCACTGAAACAATATTATTATAGCAGTTACAAATTTTCTAAATTGTATCAAAACAGGGCTAATTTAAGCGATATTACAAACCAAGAAGGCATATTTCCTTAGAACACCGATCAAACATGTCCTAAAATGTGTAATCTCTTAAGTAAATCAAAGAGTTTTTTTTCTACATAGTCAAATATGGATGTAAAATACAAAAGTGCTTTTAAGGGTCTGTGGATCTGTACAGAATTATGTTTTTTAAGCTAACCCCTAAAAACCCAAAGGGACAGCTACACACCTCCAACCTGCTCACGGTATCTTCATTTCCAACTATTTCACATAGTTTCATGGGTCTGTATTTCTCCACCCTGTAAAAACAAAACCCCACACACTTCAGCACATCTAATAAAACTCTAATAGTGCTTTGCCCTGAAAGCCCTCTAGAAAAGGATTACATTAAGATATGAGGGGACAAAGATGACTTGATGCGTCTTTAGTGATGCTGCAGGGTCCCCCCTCACTGCTAAACTCAGCATTCCACAACACTAATTCCTGAAAATTTGTTTTACTTCTATTATTATAAATAAAAAGGGAAAAGGAAGAAGGCCAATGGGATGAAGTTCACCAAGGGCCAGGGCTGGGTCCTGCACATGGGTCACAACAGCCTCCTGCAGCGTTACAGGCCTGGGGCAGAGCAGCTGGATCTGGCGAGTGGAAAGGCCCTGGGTGTGCTGGTCACAGCCGGCTGAACATGAGACAGCAGTGTGCCCAGGTAGCCAGGGAGGCCACCAGCACCCTGGCCTGTGTCAGGAACAGCATGGCCAGCAGGACTGGGCAGTGATCAACCCCCAGCGCTGGTGAAGACCCACCTTGAACGCTGTGTCCAATTTTGGGCCCTTCAGAACAACAGACCAGCTTTGAAGACCTGGAGCATGTCCAGAGAAAGGCAACTGAGCAGGTGAGGGGGCTGGAGCACAAGTCTTATGAGGAGAGGCTGAGGGAGCTGGGGTTGTTCAGCCTGGAGAAAAAGGGGCTGAGGGGAGACCTTCTCGCTGTCTACAGCTCCCTGAAAGGAGGGTGTAGCCAGAGGGGGTCTGTCTCTTCTCCCAAAGAACACGTGATGGGACAAGAGGAAATGGCCTCAAGTTGCACCAGGGGAGGTTGAGATTGGATATCAGGAAAAATTTCTTCACTGAGAAAGTTGTCAAGCCTTGGAACAGGCTGCCCAGGGAAGTGTTGGAATCACTGGAGGCATTTAAAAGCTGAGCAGATGTGGTGCTGAGGGGACACAGGTTAATGGTGGACTTGGCAGTGCTGGGTTAACGGTTGGACTCAATGATTTTAGAAATCCCTTCTGATCTAGGCAGTTCATGATTCTATATTTCTGAGAAAAAAATTATCCTCAGACAGCAGTTTGGTGCCTCAGTCTGCCATCAGGGCGAAGGGGAGATGCCACCACATGTACTGGGAACCTCGAGTTTGGGGCTGAGCTCTCTGTGATTAACAGAAGGCAGGGGTTCACACCATGTGGAACCGAAGGGACTCCTTGCTTTCCACCCCAGGCTGCCCGGTTCCCTCTCTCACTCGACAGGCCCAGATACAGGCAGAGCACTCACTGCTGCCAGGGTCCCCCCACCTCCCAGTCGGACATCGTTCCTGCAGGTCGGCGGGTACAGGTGTAAGGCGCTAAGCGCCAGGGCCTGCCCCGGCACAAGGCCGGGGCCGCCCAGCAGAACCATCCTTTCAGCGGAGGCGCCTACAGGCCCCATACCGCGGCGCGCGCCCCCACCTTCCCGCCAAAGGCGCGCCCCGCCCCTCTCTCGTCCATAGGCTATTGCCCCGCCTCCCGCCGCGCTCTTCACCAATGACCGCGCGCCCTCGGCCCTTCCTCCCGCCCCCGGCTCCATCTCGCGGGCGCCCAGGGCCTGCGGGCGCCCAGGGCCTGTGCGCGCTCCGCCGCTAGGCCGTGCCGCCTCCGCCGCTCACCAGGGCAGTTCGTAATGGCCGCCGCCCGCAGCAGAGGTCCCTGGCGGTTCGGCGGATCCCCGCTTCTCGCCTGCCGCGGGCCCGGCCTTCTCGTCTTCCGCCGCCTCCACCTCCATCTCCATCGCGGCGGCGGCTGCTCGGGCTCGGCCCCCTGCCTCCCCGCCGCCTCCGTGAGGGGAGGGCCGCGCTCCCGGGCCCGCCTCGCAGGGCGGGCTGGCGGAGGCTGGCGGGATGGGCCCGCCCCCCGCGCTCCCGGTCTGGCCTAGCTGGGGGTGCGCGCTCTCCTGCCGGACCTGGTGGCCTCGGCCGCTCTATGAGGCTGCTGAGGGATGGCGGAGGGGGCGGCAGGCCGGGCCCTGGGGCGGCTGGGCTGCGCTGGGCTCGGCTTTGCTGAGGGAGAGTGACGGTGAGGCCTGGGGCCGCGCACCGTACGGCTGGGGGGCTGGTGCTCTGTTGGGCGGGAGTCAGGCTGCTTTTCCTGCCCTGCCGACTGGTTAAGTGTTAAGGTAATTAATAGAAGCAGTAATGTCGTTGCACTTGAGGAGTCTAAACCTTTGTCTCTTCTCATAGAAGAAAAAGTGTTATGATTATTATTTCCCCCTATAAAATGAAAGCAATAAAAGATACATTACAAAATATCATAAGTAGTTATGTTATAATGGAGGGGAATGGTTCTGGTGCTACTGGTAGAATTTGGGTATGACTGCTGGTTTTAAACTGCAGTAAGTACTGGGGCCTTAATACATTTTAAGCTCTGCTTATGCCCCACATAATCAATGGCATTTGTGTTGGTTCAGTGAGCAGGGGATATGTCCTTCAATCTGGGCTTTGATTCATTGGGAAGTGTTTCTAATTTAAGATTGGTTCGAGGCAGGAACTTGGAGCTGATCATATTTGAAGCCCTGTGTGAGAAGTGATGCTCTTCTAAGGGAGTAATTTCCTAATTTGTCCCAATATTTGCATTCCAGTGTTACTGTCCATGCCTGTTACTTGGAGTTTTGAGATTGGTGCATGAATGTTTGCAGATGAGAATGTTGCCTTCAGCCTGTGGCCTGGCAGTGGTTGAGTTTGCTGAGTTTCTCATGAGGCTTTAAAACTCTGGAGGGCGAAGTTTCTGTTATGTAAAGTGCACTTTTGTATCTGAGGTTTTATGTAGGTGGACTGGTCAGTGCTTTAATCTTGTTTTGCATGTTTTTCTTTGGGTTTTGTTTTGGTTTTTTTATTAATAGCTGTACATGGTTCCTAGTGGCTTAGGATGAGTGTTATGTGGGGGTGAATTGTAAGTGGTCTGCAGCCTTTATGTGGCTGCCTGAATTAGCTGTGGGTTAACTTTGCCTCTGTTGGAGGTAGAGTAGAAAATTAAATAGTAACACAGTTATGTGGCATAGGAAGGTGAGACAGTTGGCATTTTTGTCAGTATTCAGGCTGCTTGTAGCACACCTGCTGGATTAATATGTTGTTCCTGTAACACCTCAAACGTACTATGTTATTCTTGTCTTTGGATTTAACTTACTGCAGAGCCCAGTGAGCGACAGTGAAATCCTGGCTGTAAAAGTCTGTCAGTACAGCACCAGACATGTTTTGGTTACTTGCCAAATTAAACAGTTGTTATACTCTTAGGAAGTACCAGCCTCCAGATAAGATACCATTTTTCTGGGCACTTCTCCCACTGTATGTACAGGATTGCAGCTGCTAAGCACCCGAAGGACAGTTAGAAAGGCTCTTCGTAAGAATTGTTGTAGAGAGCCTGATGACAGGTTTTGTGATATGTTTCTGCGAACCAGTTGCGATGTGTGTTTCTCTGGAGCAGTCTCCTAAAGTGCTGCAGCCCCTGTGAAGGCAGTAACTCCTCACATATCAACAGTGGTTCTGCTTAACCAAACATGGAACAGGTACTTATTGAGGGCTCAACAACATTGACTGGGATGTGTGGCAGGTGGATAGGCAGACCTGAGCCTAGATGAGTTTTAAAACCCATCTGTCCCAAAATGCAAACTGTTTTTATTGTAGTCTGTGTGCTGAGATCACAGGATAGATCCGGGATAAAATGAATTCCAAATCCAATGCTGAAATGGCAGAACTCTTTTAGTGTCATCAACAGTGCCCGAATACACATGCATCTAGCAAATATACTGAGTTATCCTGCAAGGAGAATAACACTGAATGCAAGATTATTCTTTCTGACCTGTCTCCCTCCTATGCCAAAAGATATATAGAAAAAGCTTACTATTTGTAGTTAGTCTATAGTACAGTTAAAGGCTTTTTGCTCATGTTTTAGTTAGCAACGGGAACGTTCCTGTGGGGTGTATTCAGACAGCATGTGCTACTCGTAATGGAGATCACCACCAGGGAAACAAATAGTGATCTTGTGGTCATCCCAGGAGCAGGAAAGTCTCATCTGCAGGTGTTTGATGTTGGGAACAGGTCCTTTAAAGACCATATGGAGGCTGCCCTCAGGCCAGCTCCAGTCAAGGCCTCATTCTTGAATTCATTCATTTCTCATTCAAGAAATTCTTTGGTGTGAGGGTGGTGAGGCACTGGGACAGGTTGCTCAGGGAAGATGTGGCTGCCCCATCCCTGGAAGTGTTTAAGGCCAGGCTGGATGGGGCTTTGAGCAACCTGGTCTGGTGGGAGGTGTCACTGCCCATGGCAGGGGAGTTGGAACTGGATGATCTTCAAGGTCCCTTCCAACTCTAACCATTCTATGATTCATGCTGTAGCTCCTGCAGGGAAACTAAAGCCCACTGCAGCAGGTTTTCGTCAGGGGGTTGGGCAAATGCAGAAGTTGTGGCAAAAGAATTGCTGTTTTGCATGCTATGGTTGGTGAAACTGAGGATAGCTTATTTTGAGTTTAAACAAGAAGTTGAAATCAGTGAAGACATTAGAAGTGAGAGAATAGTTGAAGATAGCAAAGGGCAACAGTGATGAATTTGTGATGGGGGCTGTGAGGTGTAAAATGCAGAAGGCAGTGGAAACAAAGGATAGGAGAAGAAACAAACTTTAAACAGTCAGTGAAAGTATCTGTACCACATATTGTTATATGTGGTTTTGGGAGGGAGGGGGGGAGAACTGTTCAGTGTTCAAGGTCATTTTGCTTTTGAGTTAAATCTGCGAGTTCAGCTTACTGTTATTCTTAGGGCTAACACTAATATACATTATCCAACAGGTCTAAGAGGTATGGGGCTGAGATCTTAAACCGCAGCATTAAAAGAAGTGCTGAGTTCTTTCAGCTGCCTGTTCCCTGTCCCCACCAGACCAGCGGTCTCTGTTAAAGCTGTCACCTCCCGTTGCAGCGCGCTGCTGTTGGACAGCCACAAGTAGGTCATGTAGCACAGATGGTCTCACTACCAGGGAAATGTGGAGTCTGCAGTCCCCACTGAGCCTCATCCTCGATCCCGTGCTCTCCCTTTCACACAGTTAGGTTGGAGACAGTGGAATGAATTCTGACGCTACCAACCATTGTATCTAGTGTTCACTGAGGCTTGAAAGCATTAAGCAAAGCTGGTACAAAAAAATACCAGGAGTGGAAGTCATGATGGAGTGGTTAGAAGATAGCTGGGCAGGTGTTTTATGAAATAGGGCATCACCGTATTAGGTGTTGTCATGAGCTTGACGTGTATGCAGCCAGACTGACAGGGGCCCTGGTTCCTGTAGAGCTGCTACACTTGAGCTCAAAGAACAAAACCAGGGAGCAGTATAAGCAGGGTATTAATTTGGTTTTGTTTTCTCTTACAAGAAAAGGCTGAGAGACTTGGATCTTCTTAGTGTGGAGAAGACTGAGGGGGAATATGGTCAACACTTATAAATACCTAAAGGGTGGGTTGTCAATAAGGGGCCAGTCTTTTTTTCAGTGGTGCCCAGCGACAGGACAAGAGGAAATGGGCACAAATTTGAACAGAAGAAGCTCCATGTAAATACGAAGAGAAACTTCTTGACTTTGAATGTGGTGGAGCCCTGGAACAGGCTGACCGGAGAGGTGGTGGAATCTCCTTTTCTGAAGACATCCAAAACCCACCTGGATACATTTCTGTGCAACCTGCTCTGGATGGAGCTGCTTTGGCAGGGGGGTTGGACTAGATAGCCAGAGGTCCCTTCCAAATCCATTGTAGCACCCTGCATTCTCCATGTATTTCTCCATAGACTTTCCCTGGGAGGTACAGTTGTGCTGATCTGAGTTAATGTTATGTGTGCCATTTAAAATGTCTTCCGAAATACAGTAGCTGGGGTCACATATTCACTCCCCACCAGCACACTGCTGGAAGTGAGGCAAGTCACAGACTGTGGTGACAGTAGTTGTAAAGATCTATTTCAGCTTATTGCTACCAGGAGATGCTGAGTGTTGTAAATACTTACAATTTTTTTTGTATAAGCATCTGAAAATACTTAAGAGTGGATTTAGATCACTGCAGTTTTTGCAGTTTTAAAGCCAGAGAAACTTTAGTATGACTTTTATGTGTGTGTTGAAGAACAAGTTATAATTTGTCCAGTGCTTTGCCCTAGGTTACAAGAAAAGGATTCAGGAGCAGTGACCTGCTAGTGCTACTCCCCTGCTCTTCGGATGTTTAAAACAATGTAATTGAATAATTTGTTTGTTTGTTTGTTTGTTTTTAGCACATAATGGAGACCGATGAGTGTCTAGCACAAGAGCAGACGTGTGGTTACAGCTTCAGTCAGTAGAGGGAGCATGGACACCTGTATTAAAAGCCATGTAGGGTCACCACGTCAGCCAAGAGAATAGACTTTCTCCTAGAATTCTGCTTTTATCTGCAAAAAAACAAACAAAAAAAAAAGGTAATTCCTTTAAGTATGCATTTTCATAGATGCCAAAATGCCGCTGTTGACTACTAGCATTGTTGATAAAGCTGGAAGTGTTGGAGAGGGGAATGATCCTTTGTGTGTGCCGTGCTTTTCTCCTTGCAGCAGTCACCCCATGAGCACTTAGACGCTTGCACCTGCAGCTTGGGGCTGGTGTGGAACAGCAACCTTTCTCCTCCATGTCTCATGTCACAATCAGTGACCATAGCAAGGTTCTGTTTGTGCAAACACCTGCCTCTGGGGAGGACACAGACTCCCCCTTTTCAATGAGGAAGGTGAGAAAACGGTTGTGTATGTGACTTCTGTTGCCAAATGTAGATGTTGCAAGGAGCATCCTGTGGCAGTGAGTGCTTTCCTGGGGCTCCCTTTCATAAGAGGAAGGATCTTGAAGAAGAAGAAAGAACGTTATGGCTGTGTGAGCCTTCTGCTTGAAGATGATTCAGCCCTGAGGTGGTGCAAAACCAGAGTGATTTGAGGGTTAAGCTCTGATGAATGGCACCACCCAATAGCTTGAAATGGAAGTAGACAGTCTGGGTTCATGTGTTGTTTTACCAGTTGCCACTTAGTTTGTGTTTTCAGAGGTAACACTTGGTCTCTGTGGCCTCCTTTTCCCATAACAATGGGAATGTGGACGACTCAATTGATATTTATCAGAAACTTCAGAAGAAACTTGCAATGAAGTTGATAAAAAGTGGATTTTCTGTGTTTTTTTTTTTTTTTTTTTAATAGTTACAGTATTTCTTGACTTGGTCAGGCACAGTGCAGCCGTGATACAGTGTGCTACTTCTGTTTTAGTGCATCCGGTGTTTGTACTTTCTTGTATTCATTCCCAACGTCAGCAAGCTCGTAATATTCTCCACTGACTGCTCCTAATTGGTTCTGCATGACATTTTGCAATCCATTTCAGTTGTATGTAGCCTCTTAAATGCCGGGCAAAACTTGATCAGAGTCCTCGTTTGGCTGAATGAAACAAAATACATCTTAAATAAAATTAATTTGTGCTCATTTGCTATATGTAAAAGATGAAAATGCAATAATGTTGTTATTTATCAGGAGCCTAGGAGATAGGCTGTAGCACTCTGGATTCCTTCAAGACTGCAGAGCATGGATTTAGAATATATCAGAAGGAAGAGTCTCAGTATTCCAGACTGGGAAGTATCCAAAGCATAAAGGAGGAATTTAGCAACAGATTATGGTAAGAGTTGTGTTTGGCTTGACTGTAGAGTGCTAATGATAGAGGAAGTGAGAAAAATCTGACAAAAATAAAAATGCCATTGTTATCTTCAGACTGTTGTGTGTATGGGTGATTTTTACTGCAAATGTTTGCTGTGGTTTTGCCTGGAGAGGCAATGAAAAACAGGACATGTACTCTTTAAGGTTTGTTTTAGTGGCTATGTATCAATTTGGGATTTAAATGATGGCTTGGTATATTATATTAATATTAGAGCATAATACCATTATATGCTCTCAGACTTTGATTGTCCCAAGAGAAAATGGCTTGCGAAGCTTTCCTTAGTCTGAGAACGTGCAAGGGAACAGTCCTGCGTTACTGGGTGAAGGTGAATTCTCTTTCATGGGGTTAAAGTCCAGCGAAACCCAGGTGCGGTACTACCTGGCACCGTATGGTTAGGTTTGGCCACGGTCCGTCATGGTGCCATGTCTGCCCTAGAGCTCCAGGCAGCATCCTGGAAGCAAGATGTGACAGGGCACTCCTGTGGAGGTAAATCTTTAGATATTAAGCCTGCAATCCAGGGTCCATTTCACCTGGGCTTACTCCCTAAATTTCCCTTGCTTTAATTAGGTTCAGTATATCCTCCTATTAAAGATATTTGTAGTTCATTGTTGCTAGTGTTACAGTATTGAAGTTATCACAGAAGCTTGAGAAATGGGGGTGGGGAGAGAAAACTTTTATTTCCTGTGTTAGTCATCTGGGGTTTGCACCTTCCAAGTTGAAAAAGTGTAAGAAAAAGTCATACCAGAATGTGCTTTATCGAATAAGCGAGACTCACCTGTGGGTTTGAACACAGTTGGAGTAGCTCCTGGTGTGTAGTGGCTTCCCTGAAAATACCCAATTTCCCTGCAGCCAAGCTGCTTTTCTTCTACTTCCATTTAAGGTGGTGGTCGCTGAAACACAAACCCAACAGAAAAGAGCAGTAAGTTCCAATGTTGAGATAAATACAGTGTCAATGAAGTGACAAATTGCAATTAACCTGAGTTAAGTGCTGTGTACCAATACAGAATATTTCCGACAAGATTAGACCATGTGCCTGCCTTGTCTAGTATCCAGTAAAGCTTAATTCAATGGGGTGCCAAATTAATCGATTACGTTAACTGTTAATCATTTGCTCATATAACCCTTCTGTTGTAGTTTATTTTTTTTACCTGCACTTTCTCAAAGCAGCTTTTACTGTGGTGGGAAGGGAAAATCCTTGTATCAGTCTCCTTTGTTTCATGCATCCAGAGCCTCTAGGAGCACTCTGGTTGCACAGAAGCTGTGTTCAATCATCTTCCTCTGCAGTTTGTACAGCTTTTACACTGCAAGTCACAGGATAAAGAGTTTTGGTCTGTTTAAGTTGGTTTCTGGTTAGAGCATTTAAACTATTTCACTATGGTTTGTTTTTTTAAATTGGGTTGGTTTTCTTTAATATCTGTTGTAGCTATTTGCAACTAAGTTTTGTTGAAGGAGGAACTGGCGTGCATGCATTGGTATGTGCTGGCAGCAACTGGGGAGTGGAGAAGTGTCCTGGCTCTGAAGGCTGAGGTTTCTGATACCGACGCAGAATTTCTGTGCCTGACCTTCAGCTTCCACTGGGCTTTGTGTATTTGCGTGTTGGAGGCAGCTGGATGCATTTGAGTGGGACCTTCAAAATAAGGTAACTAATGAGAAATGAGTGTGGTCCCAGTCCTATGGTAGTGCAGGAGAAAACTCCCATGGTTTTGAGTGAAACCAGGATTTAATTTGAGGGTGGGTTTTAGGACTTTTTTTGTCACCTGTAAAGTTTTTTTTCTAAACCAGTCATCTTAGCTGATGCTTGTACTGATGATGAATTCTTTCTTCCTCGCCTTGTCCCCCATGCTGTAAAGAGCACCTTAAATATTAATTCTTTTATCTAATCCCACCACATGCCACTGTTAGTCCGCATGTTTTACTGCCACCTGGGAAAGCTTTGCATATAAAATGTTGACATTATGAAATGAATGTCAGCTGCTGCATACCAGGGTACGTTTTTCTGCCTCTCCTGTTGTGTGAAGTTTTTTTAATTGTCATGGCTTTTTTCCCCTTCCTTTCATTCTGTCTGCCATGCTATGACTTGCTTCTCGTTTGCTCAGCCCCACAGGGGACATATTCTGAGGGTTAATATTTATTAGAAAGTAATTAAAACAATGAAGGCTGGATGTTAATGTAAAATGCTAAATTCCTTTTGTAATTTTCCAAAGATAAATCTTTTCCTGCGTATGTCCTCTTTTTAGGATATTTGTCAGAAAATGATCAGTAGCTTCTTTCTTCACCCGCAGATTCCCGAAATATGCAAGGGGCAGTTCAGGCTTCTCAGAAAGGTCTTGTTGTAGTGTCCTGTGCAAAATAATTAAGAGTTCAGAACCAGCCAGCCCCTGATGGCAAGGCTTATGAAATTAGGACCAGCCAGTGCTGTGTGTTGGGTTTGAGCTGCGAGGGGACGGACGGCTGCTCCTCTGAGCACAGTTAGAGCTTACAGCACTATTCCATGTCTCCAGTGTGTGCCTGACAAATGACACCTACAGCTCCTTATAGGTCTTCTCAGGAAAGAGAAGTACTGCAGAAGGTCATTTTCTCTATGGATATTAAGGGTGGTGTTCCTTGGGGGCACAGGGAAATAGAATAGCTAAGTGGGAATACAAGGTGTCTTTTCCCAGGAAGGTGCATGTTCTGAGCTTAGATGCAATGCTCTTCTGAAAGCACGTGCAAAACAGCCTTTTAGGGCGATGTAGCTTTAGGATGCAAGAGGAGTGTGACAAAGTAAGGAGAGGGATTGCCTGGAGAACCCAAAGCAATAACTTCTGCAAACAGTTGGGGGAAATCTCAGCCTCTCCAACCCATCCTGGTGTGCACCCACAGCGACCCTGCAGTGCACGTCACTCCCGGTGTGACCCCTGCTGCAGGACACCAGCCGAGTCTGTTCCCTGCCGCTCTGGGTCACCACACAGGACGTTCAGGGTACGGTTCACCCTTTGTCATCCTCCTCCCTACCATTGCAGGAAGGCTGGTAGGAAGGGAGCTGTCATGCTTCCACCCTTCAACTCCACCCCTGCCTCTCCTCCTTGATGCCTCAGACATTGGCCAGCTCGTGACCCAGTGACCCCAAGAAATATTTACTTCCTGTTGGTTTGGTTTGGTGTTTTTTTTTTTTTTTTTTGTTTTTGTTTTTTTTTTTTTTTTTTTTTTTTTTTTTTTTTTGCTTAGGCCTCCAGAGGCCTCATTTTTCATGAATAAAATATGAACTGTTCTCCTGGAGCCACGAGGGGAGGAAACCACAGCCAGCTGGTGTAGCCACTACTTTTTTTTTGTGGTGGTTGCTGATGCCTCCGCCCTCGCAGGCAGAACCAGGGAAGAGAGGAAACAGTTAGTCTGGGAACTGTTTCCAGCGTGAACTGTGCTGCCTGGGGTTGAGACTGAGCAGGAGCTCACTGTGTAATACCTTGTTTCAAGCGGTTTGCATCTGAGGAATTTCAATGTTTCAGTCTGAGATGAAATTATCCATGATCTAGCTTTTGCTCAGACCGTGTCACTGGCTGATGTTGGGGTTTGTTGTAACCAGCGAATATTTCACTATTTCACTGGTGTTCCCTTTTTTTTTTTTTTTGTTAATGTGTATTTGTCCGGATGAACATGGAGTTGGACAATCACTTATCTTAGCTGAATCACATCTTGTTTTTTCCATCTGCTTCTACAGTTTAATTTTGCATTAGCTTATTTTTTCTATTTTCCTTGTGGCTCCTCCCAGCTTGGCATCTTGTTCAGGTTTAATAGACATGCTGTGCATGTAATAATGTTAAAGAAAAGCATTTAGCCGCCTGGCGACTGTACTTGTGCTCCCCTACTTTGAAGACAAAACTAAGTGCATGAGGTGAAAGGGATGCTGAATGCTCCTTTCCTACCCATGTGAATAAATAGCAATATGTTTTCTTACCCATAAAGGTATTTAGTATGTTCTTCCTGGGCTTTGGGAACTCTTATCTCCCTAAACATTGGCTGTCCTGGAGACTTCCAGGCTGCCAAGCAAAGCTTTTCATGCAGGTATTGCTTTTGACTATTGCATTGATCCCAGAGCTGGGAGCAGATCCCTTCACCATTACTGCTTCTCTCTCTTTATCATTCTCTTAACACAGCTCCTGAATTCAGTACTCATATCAGCTGAGAACAGGCCAGTTTGCTAGATATAAGTATATTTTTATAATAGTTTCCAAGTCTGCTCTGGGATTTAGATCTCCAGTTCTGCATGTATGCTTACTAGCGGTGTTTTGATAGACTCTTGAACTGAATGGCTAAAAACTTCCCTTATCCAAGCAACACACTGGCTGGAAAAAAGATACTGCCAACATATTGATGGTGAAACTGAAACAGGAAAGTGTGAAGTGCCTTGCCCAAGTAGAGAGTTTTGGCCTAGATTGTGGCCTTTGTCCGCTCTATTGAGTACAATTGAGTTCTTCCTTTAATTTCTCACCCAATGACATTTGTGTAGGTCTTATGTGTATTAATAAACACATCTGTCTGAAGTATTCACAGGTTTGTACATGCAGGACGTTTGTGTATCTCAAAAATCGACCAGTAGCTCAGGAAAACACTACTAAATACTACTTTTAGCTCTCAGACATGAAATATGGATTCCCCCACACCTGCAGAGGTTATTCGGTGATTATTCTCTGGGTGCTAAGATAAATGCATGTGTTCAGTTATTCAGGGAGGGATTCAGTTGTCATTAACGTAAGATTCTGTTTACTGCTGCACTATAGGAGGATTCTTAAACAAAGAAGTTGCTTCCCAAGCAGATAGGGCTCTATAAATTGAGTGTGCCATAAGTCTTCAGACTATATTGTTCTTCAGAGGCAACTCTCTTTGTCTGCTCCGTGAATTCCTGGTTAACAACCTCCTGAGATTCATGCTGACATCAGGTGCCAGCGGTGCTGCAAGGACAGAAAATCTTGCGTACAGTCATTAGAGTTAATATGAGCTGGGCTCAAGCTGCTGCCTTTCAGGAGTTCATCTCCTGTAGGTAGATGATGCAGTAATACAAATGCCACCTGTGCTGAGTTACTTCAGCTTAGGGGGATGTGTTTGAGTGGAATGAAGAAATACAGAGCTGTTCATGGCAATCTTTTGCTGTAAAACGAATCTATAGCAGCTCTACGAATGGGTTTGATTGTATGGTTTATTGGTTAGCCGCTTCATTGGGCTTGACTGCTAGTGGAGGTGAAGGTTTGAGACAACCAGAATTCAGCAAAATGCCCTTTGTGAGCATCCCTTGTCCCTGTGCACTGTAACCTACACAACTGTGCTTTGTAAAGCTCATCTCAGAATGGAAATATTATTATTACTTATTGGAAATAACCTTATGATAAAGGTGCTGCAGAGTATAGTGTGCATACACATGCACACTGAGCGAAAGCAGTACAAATAATCTAGCCATACCTCATCTGGCAGGACTGTAGGTTATAAATCGGTTTATTAGAACCTGAATTTTATGGAAATGAATGATTGAAAAGACTTCAGCTGCCAGAAGTAGTTTTTATTTGCCCAGTACATCAGTCAGTGTAACCTTGAGCAAGGCATTTGACTTCCTCATGGAGCTGGAAAACAGGGCAAAAGGCAGTAATATAATTGGAAAATCAAATGCTGCAGCTAAGTGGATCTTTCTTGAAGAAATAAAGGATTGACAAACTAAAAGCTGAGCGCTCTCTATAACGGCATCCCATTGCATCTGTGTTCTGCCTCGAAACAATATAATTCAGGGAAAGGCCTAATCCTGATAGGAGGCTGTGTACCTGCAAGACACAGCACAACAGTGCACGCTTGCTGTGGAGCTGACTTTCATAATGTGTTTAATGTAGTCATTTTATAGGGATTGCTATATTAATATATATTATTATTAATCATACATTAATATATTAACGTGAAGTTAAACCTGCACATAGGACTTTTGCTATACTGGGGCTCAGTTTCTTATTGAAACTGCCAGGCTGGGATCACGACGTGCTTCCCAGCACTGGGTGCTGGGGTGTGGTTTCACTGCAATGGGTGACAAAACCATCTTTCTTGTTGATAACAATCATACAGGCTACTGTAGGCCAGAAGGTTGTGGCGGTGGAAAATGATTGCAAATAATCTGCTGCAGTGATGAGAGACTGGCTTCTAGCAGGGTTGAGTGGCAGCGCATCCTGGCTAAACGCATGGCTTAAGCAGGCTCCAGGCACAGTTTCCATGAAAAAAGGGGCCAAAACTGTTGTGGGGCAGGGCTTGTTTTGTGTTGGGAATGTCACCCACCTTCCTCAAGCCTACATTTGTTTCAGGAGAAGTAGTTCACCCTTCTGTCTGCTTTGGTGATACAGGCTTACAATATTTTTTTGTACACTCCACACCTCTCAAAACGATGCAGACTCAGGGGAGCAATGATGGAATGAATCCAACAAAGTTCTAGTTTCTTTTCATCTGCTGCCCAGATTGACTTGCTTTCATACTTCTAGACCTACCAGGTACATAAACTGATCCTTAAATATAGTAATATGGGATTTTTTCAATATGGGAGAGTGAAACTGCCCTGAGAGTTTCAAGTGCTGTATAGAGGGGTTAATATCTAATATCCTCTTTATTTTTTCTGGAAACAACTTCAGGGCAGAGCCCTGCATTGGAGATCTCCTGGCCTTCCCCAGATCAGTCCTGGCAGCTCTGGGAAGAGAGATCTGCTTGAGCTGGGGATTCTGAGTGAGGAAATTGTCAGACTTCAGCCCCTTGACTGTTGGGACCTGAAGGTCACTGCAGTATGTCATTCTCAAGGCAATTTTCTAAGCAATTGCAATATGGCTTTGTTTTGTGACATCAAGGTCATGAAGTATTAATAATATTTTAAAACAAGCCTACTTGCAAAAAAAAACCAAAAAAAAAAAAAAACCAAAAAAAAACCAATGAGATCTGTTCAGTGTTTATAGTCTGCTTAAATATGGCTTTTGGTGTGACACATAGGTATGGATGTGAGTGGATGGGTTTCTCTGCCACGTTTGCCTGTATACAACAAGGAAATGACTTGTCAGTCTGTGTTGGGAGGACAGCTGTTTCCATGACACTTTAAGCCCAGTTTGCAAATATCTTCATCCCTTCTTTTTAGCTATACATACAATTTGTATGCTAGGTGGGTGTGACATGGCTTAATTCATATTTTTCAGTGTTTTTCACAAAAAATACTCTTTCTTATTTCCTTTCTTCAATAAATATTACAGATGATTAGGACTTCTAGAGCTCACCCAGTCCAACTCCCCTGCTAAAGCAGGGTTGCCCAGAGCACATCATTCAGTGCTGCATCCAGGAGGGGCTTGAAGGTCTCCAGAGAAGGGGACTCCACACCCTCCCTGGGCAGCCTCTGCCAGGGCTCTGCCACCCTCACCCCAAAGACGTTTCTCCTCATATTCCAATGGAACGTCCCCTGTTCCAGCTTGTGCCTGTTGTCCCTCGTCCTGTCACTGGCAATCACTGAGAAGAGTCCGGCTCCATCCTCCTTCAACCCACCCTGCGGATCCTTGTGAGCCTTGATAAAGGTCTCTTCTCCAGTCTTCTCTTCTCCAGTCTTCTCTTCTCCAGTCTTCTCTTCTCCAGTCTTCTCTTCTCCAGTCTTCTCTTCTCCAGTCTTCTCTTCTCCAGTCTTCTCTTCTCCAGTCTTCTCTTCTCCAGTCTTCTCTTCTCCAGTCTTCTCTTCTCCAGTCTTCTCTTCTCCAGTCTTCTCTTCTCCAGTCTTCTCTTCTCCAGTCTTCTCTTCTCCAGTCTTCTCTTCTCCAGTCTTCTCTTCTCCAGTCTTCTCTTCTCCAGTCTTCTCTTCTCCAGTCTTCTCTTCTCCAGTCTTCTCTTCTCCAGTCTTCTCTTCTCCAGTCTTCTCTTCTCCAGTCTTCTCTTCTCCAGTCTTCTCTTCTCCAGTCTTCTCTTCTCCAGTCTTCTCTTCTCCAGTCTTCTCTTCTCCAGTCTTCTCTTCTCCAGTCTTCTCTTCTCCAGTCTTCTCTTCTCCAGTCTTCTCTTCTCCAGTCTTCTCTTCTCCAGTCTTCTCTTCTCCAGTCTTCTCTTCTCCAGTCTTCTCTTCTCCAGTCTTCTCTTCTCCAGTCTTCTCTTCTCCAGTCTTCTCTTCTCCAGTCTTCTCTTCTCCAGTCTTCTCTTCTCCAGTCTTCTCTTCTCCAGTCTTCTCTTCTCCAGTCTTCTCTTCTCCAGTCTTCTCTTCTCCAGTCTTCTCTTCTCCAGTCTTCTCTTCTCCAGTCTTCTCTTCTCCAGTCTTCTCTTCTCCAGTCTTCTCTTCTCCAGTCTTCTCTTCTCCAGTCTTCTCTTCTCCAGTCTTCTCTTCTCCAGTCTTCTCTTCTCCAGTCTTCTCTTCTCCAGTCTTCTCTTCTCCAGTCTTCTCTTCTCCAGTCTTCTCTTCTCCAGTCTTCTCTTCTCCAGTCTTCTCTTCTCCAGTCTTCTCTTCTCCAGTCTTCTCTTCTCCAGTCTTCTCTTCTCCAGTCTTCTCTTCTCCAGTCTTCTCTTCTCCAGTCTTCTCTTCTCCAGTCTTCTCTTCTCCAGTCTTCTCTTCTCCAGTCTTCTCTTCTCCAGTCTTCTCTTCTCCAGTCTTCTCTTCTCCAGTCTTCTCTTCTCCAGTCTTCTCTTCTCCAGTCTTCTCTTCTCCAGTCTTCTCTTCTCCAGTCTTCTCTTCTCCAGTCTTCTCTTCTCCAGTCTTCTCTTCTCCAGTCTTCTCTTCTCCAGTCTTCTCTTCTCCAGTCTTCTCTTCTCCAGTCTTCTCTTCTCCAGTCTTCTCTTCTCCAGTCTTCTCTTCTCCAGTCTTCTCTTCTCCAGTCTTCTCTTCTCCAGTCTTCTCTTCTCCAGTCTTCTCTTCTCCAGGCTCAAGAGTCCCAGCTCTCTCAGCCTTTCAGGGATGCTCCAATCCCTCCATCATCTTTGTTGTCCTCCACTGTACTCTCTCCAGTAGTTCCTTGTCTCTTGAACTGGGGAGCCCAGCACTGGATGCGGTATCCTAGTTGTGGCCTCACCAGTGCAGAGTAGAGGGGGAGAATGCTTGCTTTGCCACAAGCATTCTTAGATGTATTGGAAAGAACATAAAACAGAAGGTACAGGTGAATTTCCTGCTGGAACAGACCAGAAGCCTCCTCAAATGAACATCCCTTCTGAGAAGATGACTGTTACCACAGGCTCAAAGATAACAGAGGCAAACCTTAAGTGTTATATCAAGCTATTATAGAATCTGTTCAGAGTAGTTTATTTTTCATCGAGTCAAGTGTTGTCTCATACTTTTTTTATTCTAATTAGAATTAACATAGCTACTGCCGCAATATAATTATCTAAATTACCTTTAAACATATTCTGGCATTGAGTTCCACAGGTTAATTTACTTTAATTGGATTTTTCCACTTGTTGACTTTGTATTTGTTGCCGCACTCCTCAGATTCTGTTTCTTCTAAAGCAGGTTAAAGAACATGCCGTTTACCACCTTTCCTTTCTTTCTTTTGTATCTTCACAGTTGAGACGTTGATATTTTCCACCAGACAGATCCGAGACCCATGGTATGTGTTTGTGTTGCATGAAGGTAGGACTGCCGTGTGTGCTGGCATGACAGAGCCCCAGCCTTTGCAGGGAAAGACGTGGCACAGACTCATCAGGAATATTGGGCGTGAATTACCGCCTCCCCTGTTTCTAAACACAGTTCCCGAGTATGTGCACACCTCCTTTTGTTACAGAAGGGAATAAGCAAGTGCTTTATGAGCGTTGTGAGGACTGTTGGGCTCCTGGCTGTGGTACATGGTGAAGATCAGGGCTAGGTGTCAGTTCTGCGAGTAGATCTGAGCGTTTGCAGCATTCATTGAGCTTGTGAGTATTTAGGGCTGAGACAAACAGAGTAGGCAGCAGAAGCTATTATAATGTGTACCTTTCCCATTTTGTCTGCTTAGCTCAAAGCACTTCACAGATCAGGTTGGTATCATTGTTCTTTTTTGACTGTTAGTGAAAACAGTTGTTGAGATGGAGGGAGTTTCCATTTTACACCAGCAGTAAAACCAGAAACTGGACTAGAGTCCAGTTGTCACATGTCCCCATACAGTGCTTTATAGAAAGCCACACTGGTGGCATTCTCACGATGGTTCTCCTCTATTGGAGCATATATTATGATTAATGTAGTGCAATTAATCACAGAGTCATTTTGGTTGGAAAAGACCCTTGGGATCATCGAGTGCAACCATCAGCCCCGCTCTTACAAAGTTCTCCCCTACACCAGATCCCCCAACACCACATCTCAACCACTCTGAAACACATCCAGGGATGGGGACTCAACCCCCTCCCTGGGCAGCCTGTTCCAGGGTCTGACCACTCTCTCTGTCAAAAATTCTTTCCTAATGTCCAGCCTAAATCTACCCTGTTGCAGCTTGAAGCCATTCCCTCTCGTTCTATTGCTAATTCCCTGTGAGAAGAGACTAGCACCAACCTCTCTATAATGTCCTTTCAAGTAGCTGTAGAGGGTGATAAGGTCTCCCCTCAGCCTCCTCTTCCTCCAACTAAACAGTCCCAGCTCCTTTAATCATTCTCCATAAGATTTCTTCTCCAGGCCCTTCCCCAGCTCCGTTGCCCTCCTCTGCCCTAAATGGGCAGGAAACTCACAAAGTGTGTGTAAATTCCTGGATCTGGGTTTTATTATGGCATTTGACAGACAAAATCCACATGAGAAAGGATTTTCTGTAATAAATAAAAATGAACACCTAGTGAAGGATCAGGCTTTCTCAACCTTTCTATATCCCTTTTAGTAAGAATGGGATTTTTGGGAGTCATGACTGCCCTTTCCGCCTGGCAATGACTGCAGCAATACCTGCTCAGCGAGTGAGGGAGGTTGGGGCATATTGCTGCTCTGCTGCCACAAGACATTCTATTTCTGCGTAAAGAAATAAGCTTCTTTTTATAAAGCCTTTGCACCGATTCTTTAAACTTTTAATGTCGGGCTGAAAAATGACAGCTGGGATCAGTGGACGGTTGAATGGGCTGACGGTGGGTATGGTGTGAAAACTGAATTTCTAACATGTACCAGAATAGCATGCTTTTGTTACATGGATGTTTCTGTGGAAGGAGAACAAAATGCTGTTTAATTACTACCCTGCGCTCTCCCGGAGGCAGGGAAGCAGCCCGTTCCCCTGCATCAGTGCTGAAACAAGCTGTACTGTGGGTTTTGAGCTATGTATTTACGTTACACTCATTACTGCAGTATTGGAAGTTGGGTTGGCCAGGGTCTTTGGTTAAAACTTTGCCTTAATCAAAAACATACTTATGTTTGTGGGAAATAGAGGGCAGCTAGTTGTATTGTGGATGGCCTCCTACTCTTTTCCATACTCCTGACTTACACAAGAAGATTGCTAATATTGTACACCTCGGAGAGCGGCAGAGCTTTTTTTGTCGTAGGCTTGTGTCTCACCCAGTGGGCAAAGCTGGCTGGGAACAGGTAGCTTATCATCTACTTTAATGACTGGCAATTAGTGGGCCATAGGTGATCCTGTATGGGCCTGGAAATCATGTAGATTTCTTTAATCTGCAGTTCCTTAGGAAAGATTGTTTCATGTCTGCTTTGGGATCTTGTGGGAAAGCGTGCCCTGTGTTAGGTGACAGCGTCAATGCCTTTTTGGGCATAGCCTTGGAGAATTAAAGGCTCTGAAACAGAAGTGGCGGGACTGGATGTTTCAGTAGTCAGTGTCCCCAGTAGGCCCCCTTGTCCACGCCAGCTCTCTGCATTGCCTGCTGGAGGTATTTAAAAAGTCTGGCTTTTCTCTGCATGTCAAAATTGGAGCTTATTTCCCTCCCCTTTCCCAATAAACACAGCTTCAGTTGTAGGTACTGAAATCCTTTTTCAAGTTCCAGGCACGGATAGGAAGCTTTTGCGTCCTGTCTCCTGTCCCTTGTCTTTGATCTTCTAACACGCTCCAGTCCATGCAGCGGAGACGGGACTCTTGCCTCTCACAGGCGTTGCACATTCTGTAGCTCGGGTAGAAAACATCTGGTGCTGCTATTTGGTCTGAAATACTATTTGTTTGTGTCAGGACCCCAAACAACAGCAATATAGACAGCTTTTCTTTTTTCTTTTCTCTTTTTTTTTTCTTTCCATAAATTACAGGCAGGATCCAATTTGTTACAGACCCTGGTGAACCAGGTCAGAGAAAACAATAAACCTCCACGCCCCTGACAACAACAGGAAAAGTCTGGTGGCACTTCCTTGGAGCAGCAGCAGAAGAGAAGTGTAATTTTTTGACACACAATGAAAAACAGTAAGTGGGCCAGAAGTAATTTTGATTTGCAGTGCCCAGAGACAGAGCTTGGGTGGTTTGCAAACAACCGGTGCTGGTATACACGATGCTTTGACAACTGGAAAAATGCAGAGTTGCCCCATTATGAGTGATCTTTATCTACTTGTATTTTGCTGAGGATACACCGAGCAGCAGGGAGGTTACAGAGAGTTACCAGAGGTTTTATAAAATAGGCTGCAGCTTTACCTGATGGACAGGGTACGGGACACTATGCTGGGAGCTCCGAGGCTGGTTTTCTTCTCTGACTTGAATGTGTATAAAAAGAAATGCATGAACTAAGTGAAGTACAACATGATAATTCCCAGGGCCTGGCTACCTTGGTTCTGCACCAGCTCTGCTGCTGCTTTAGGGCTGGCCTTGGGAAGATAAACTAATCCCTCCCAATTTCGATTCCCGAGTCTACAAAATACAGGTGATGTTTGCTCACCTTTGAGGTCAGTAGCCATAAAAGTCCCTTTATTTGTGCAAGCCTGGCTAAGTGCAACTGTTAATTGGCCTGATCTTTAAAAAATGGATGAAGCAAAGCACAGCCTGATCTTTAGTCTTGACTCAGACAAGCAATAAGCTTTAGGGCAATAAGAAAAGAAATGAAAATAATTGTGGTACTGTGCTGAGATGGGAGGGCTGCTTAGGTGGGGTTATCCCCTACTTAACCTCTGTGTTTTTTGCTGTTCTCTACCTCCCCATGAATAAGGTGTTCTACTCATTAGTGCCAAATCTCCCTTCAGTCTGTGTTCTGATCCTCCTGTATTTTACTGTCTTTTGGTACTGCCTAGTTGTAGATGTCCAACATATTTCTGTTTCAGCTGGATGATCTCAGATACATTATTTTTTTTCTCTCCATGATTTGTTTACTTCATCTGTAAAGAGAATCTTCATCTTCAGATGAAGACTGGTGATAATCTACTGACCTTAAACAAAAAGAGCTAATCCAAGTTCTCCACTGCCAGCGTGATCTCGTGTAGGTCATTTGGACAAAACATGGTATCAGAGGACAGGATTTCAGAAGGCCTCCACTTCGTGGATGCTGAATTTCTCTGGAAGCTCACTTGCCTTTGGGCTCATGGAGAGAGAACAGTCTTTGTGATGAAAATCACACATTTTCTTTCATCATGCAGTGGGATCTTTTTTACTGGGTTGCATTCATGGGAGGTGCTGTACCACATTCCTCGGAGTCCTTGCTCCTGCAGCAAGGTGGTTTACTTTAAAAATGTAGAACAACAGGAACCAGTCTGTGATAATGATTAAATTATACTGACGGTTGAAGTTTAAGTAACAGTTAATGCACTAATTTCAGAATAGGAAATACACTAAAAAAGCAGTAAGAGCTTCTCTTGATCTTCATAACTAATGAGAACTGCCATGATCCTTCAACATACTTCACCCATGCTTTCTTTTATATTAACAAGTGTGTAGGAACACATGGCAGAAAGGCTTCTTTTCCTCCCTCTCTACAAGCCACATGCGCTCCCCTGAAGGGTCCTGGAGCCTGATCTTGCCCCCTTCATTGAATCCTGGCTAGCAGCCTGATTTCTTTCGGTGGAACAAAAAGAACCTTCAGACAAGAACCTACCTAACATGCATGTCAGATCTACTGGCACCCAAACAAGCCTCGTCAGCTCTGCTTGAGCATTTCTGGAAGGAAGATGAGTGGACTTCGTATCACTTAACTGCAAACATCTCATTTGGCACCTAATTCTCAACTCCCCCTGTAATTCATGGGTGGAAGCGAGCGTTGTTAGAGAGCAATTAATCCATTTGAGACATCTGCAATACGATGAGGGGAATTGCACCCCTGTGCCTTTTTCTCTGCACTCATTACATAAGAAGTCTAGACAGTTGGCTTGGATGTAGATGACTGAAGGTAGATGGGAGGCTTCTTCCACCTAAGGAGATACAACAGAATCTGCTGGATGTGAGAAGATTAGCAGTGGCTCTCAATTGGATAACGAAGGCCTGAAAAAGTGGTGCCACTTGGCTGAATCATTGTAACCGTGCAAGGTCTTAAGACTTTAAAACCTGTTTGGAAGAAGTTTCTGAACTGTTGTTTTGGCCAACGGGTAAGGCCTAAAGCAGTCACTGATCCTCACCGTAAGACGTTCTTTCAGCAGGTCTGTAATCAAAGGGAAAAATCAGCTTTTCTTGAAATCACTGCTTTAATTCTGTGCTCTGCCACCAAATGTTGTTTTAGCGTCAGCTTCAATGAACAGTAAGAACTTACACTCTTGTTGCAGCTGCATCTTTGAGAGGATGGAAATCATGTAACTGCAAGTTGACAGTAATGAAGTTGCACAGTATTTGCGAAGACACTTGTTTCTGCCACCCCTCAGTTCCCACAGCACCTTGGCAAGGCAAAGGGGATGTCTTTGGCAGGGATTTCTCGGCACGTGGTAAGGAAAAAGGCTGACGGGATTCAACTCTGAAGGTTTTGTGGACTGGTAGGGTCCTGATGTCACCACTTTGTGTGGTTTATCTTTCCTCTCTGGGGCCTTCAATGGCCTTTGGGGAACAAGTGCAGGATCAGGGCTTTAGGAAGTGTAACCTATTGGCAGTGACAAATCAAGTGTCTCACCAGCACTTTGTGGAGAGGTGCTTCATCTCCTGCTAATAAAATGGAAAGATTCTTGAACATTCTGGCCATTTCTTACCCGCCATCCTTATTCGAACAGCATAGATAACAGCAAAGCACAAAAATAGTTTGATCTTTTTGTTTTCCTAGACACACACATGAGTAGTCCCTTGGTTTTTACATTTTTTTATCTGCATAATGCTTCAATTTGTCAGGATAATTTACAAGAAAACAGCTGTGAAGCTTTTTAGTGATCCCAGCAGCTAATGCAAACACTTACCAAGTCAGAATAATGCATCAGTCAGGCAGAGACAGATTTGACTATCTGTGAGAAGCTGCTTTTCAAAACAAAATATATATTGTATCCATAAAAGAGGGTAGCACAGAGCAAGAGGTTTATTGGGCACATCCCATAGCCCAGAAATGGCAGAGATTGCAAACCAGCTTTCTACATGTTTAATTGAAAGTTGGAGTCTGCTTAGCTGTGTAGAATTAACAAGCCCTTATATATTCAGAGGCTGAAAGTTAAGTGTCTCTTGTGCTTCTCCGTGTCTGGGATAATCAGTGCAGGGGTGTTGACCTGCACACAGCCCCCGTCAATAAATAACTGGCTATTGGGAAATAGCTGTGCTGTTCTGCAGAACGATGAGATTTCAATGTTTATTTTCACCCTGAAGCTTTT
>VXBJ01001599.1:55034-77728 GCA_013400055.1 Nycticryphes semicollaris | reverse complement strand
TTTTGTGAAAAAATAGGTGGAACAAAAGCTGAGGGAGAGCTTTGTGGGGCAGCTCTCGATGGCAAAGATGCAAATCCAAGTCTACGGGTACTTCAGCCACATCACTGCAAGTGTTCTGGCCCTGGACGGTCTTTCCTTCTCTCCCTGGAAATTCCCCAGAGAAAGTTCAGTCAGAGAGGCAGATTTGTCAAAAGGATTCAAGGAAATGACTTAAGAGCTCTGAAATTTTTCCAGCCTTGTCTTATTGAAGCCAGCGGGCTCGGTTCTTCTCTAGGTTTTGCATCAGCGCTGCAGAACGTACTCAGTGGTGCAGGTCTGTCTCTTCTGCAGGGAGCGTGCAGTGCCTGCCAGGACACCTCCAGTCACTGCTGGAACTTAAAATATAAATATCTATATGGAATGGTTTGGGTTGGAAGGGAGCTTAAAGATCATCCAGTTCCCACCCCCTGCCCTGGGCAGGGACACCCCCCACCAGACCAGGTTGATCAAAGCCCTGTCCAGCCTGGCCTTGAACCCCTCCAGGGATGGGGCAGCCACAGCTTCTCTGGGCAACCTGGGCCAGGGTCTCACACCAAAGAAGTTCTTCTCCAGATCTCATCTAAATCTTCCCTCCTTCAGTGTCAAACCCTTCCCCCTCCTCCTATGGCTCCCCTCCCTCATCAAAAATCCCTCCCCATCTCTATAAAAAAAAAGCATATATTGTCTTTACAATGTGACTGTCTGCACACAGAGCCCTTAGGATGCCTGACTTCTAAAGAAGAAAAGGAAAGAGCTTGTAAAAATCAAGGCTTCTGCTACTGAAATGGAGAAGTGATGAGAAAGGTGCCAGTTTACACCTCGGTGTCTCGGTCCCAGCATCCCCAAACACCTAAGTCCTGCAACGGTTGGAGGCTGAAGGTGGGAACAGCATCGAGGCGCAGCATGTACCACAGGCTGTCGTCAGGAAAAACAGGATGCGGACTCACTGACCTTCTCTTCTCTGTTGTGACGTAGGGCTGTGAATGAAACATTTACATGGAAATTTTGTAATGAGAACAAATTAATGTATATAAGATACAGCATCGAACAGTGCAGTTGAGCACAAATGAGAAGGTTTAACTTCTGAGCAATGACAGATTGGAAACCCTGCCCTGAAGTACCTGGAAACATTAAAGAGGACTTGTTTTGTTTTGTTTTTTCAAACTGCTCTAAATTTGCACTACTCCTTCTTACAAAATGCACACACTGCTTCTCACTAGCCCCTCTGGAACTCGTGCCATTGTCGCTCCACCACTGTGTTCATAAGGAAAGATGAAGTGGCCGAGCTAGCGAATGCGGAGTGAAGCTGGATGGGGAAGCGAGACCTTCTCTTGGAGCCCAGAGCCTGGTTGAATAGGCACCTTCTCATCAAGCTCTTCTGGTGACACACTGTCTCCCTGGGCAACTACAGATTAAGAGAGGAGACAGAAAAATCCTGTATCCAGAGCCGCAAAGCAGCAGACTGAGCTTGGATGTGGGGAAAATACCCAGGGAAGACAGTGAACCAGCAGCTGAAGCAGAGGTGTTGGAGTCAGGTGCTTCGGGTTCTCTTTCTGGCTTGGACCAGCTGTTTCCCTTCTCTTGGCTTTGGTTTCCCCTTTGCATGATGGAAAATGGGGATGTTTGTGGCTGCCTCCTGAGGCTGAGTTGTCCTGCTGAGACCGGGGCTGTCAAATCTCATGTTCTGGATGATGCTCCGTTGACCTCAGCTGTGTTCTTTCTCTGCTTTGCTGCCAGCATCTCCTTCCCTTGCACCTCTGTTGTACTTTCCTGGGCTCAGGCAGGGGGTACGGAGCACAGTCACAGGTGTGTACCCCCAGTGTCACCAATTTTCAGGATGGTTGCCAGGTGGGACTCTCCTCTTACTCCATGGGCCTGGGGCCTCTGACCATAGTGTCTGATGTGCAAAATAACTGCCTGTTGGGGGAACATGGTATGTTTGTAGAGTATGTTGGATATAGCAGTGGCCCTTGTAGGAAGCACTTTCTCTCCTGTCCAAATTAAAGATGCCATCTCAGGGCACAGACTCTAGGTGTGTCCCTACACCGTGGTGTCTCCATCCGATGTCAGCCCAGTTACGGTTCTGGGAGTTACCAGCAGGGAGGTGGTGAGGGACCAGTGGTGATTATCAGCTCAGCCCACCCTTCCCGGCTTTGAATGAACGAGTTTCCAAGGCTGCAGGTGCTTTCTGTTTGCAGCATTCCCCAGAAAATCCCTGGTAATTAGGGCTCTCTCCTTGTTTTATTTTTTTTTTTTTTTTTCCAGGAGGCACCTCCCACTTTTCTTGCCCTTCCCGTATCAATCAAATCTGCTACTACCTAAATTCAGGTGTGCTTGGCAAGCTCCTCCTTTTCAGAGACCGGACCCACAGCCACTAGAAGGGGAGACCGCATCTCAGCGGAGCAAAAGGTGAACTTCGTGATGATTCCATTATTTATTTTTTTAAGGAATAAGCACTAAGGCTGCAGGCAGCTGGGAGAAGCCTCCGCTCTGCTTTTCCACCCTCCCACCCGGTTTCCGGCGGCGCCGGTGCCCGGCATCCAAGAGGATTTCGGCGCGGGGTGGCCCCGGGCCTAGCCCTTTTGTTCGCGCGGGCCGCTGGGCCCGACCGTGCTCCTGCAGGCGGCGGCCGGGAGGCGGGAGGGAAGGAGAGAGGGAGGGAGCTACCGGCTCCAGCATCCTCATCATCTTCCTCCTCATTCTCCTCCTCCGCCGGTCCCGCCCAGCTCCCTTCGTCCCGGCTCGGCCTCGCAGGGAGTGGCACGGCGGCTGCCTGCCAGGGGCTGCAGCTGGCGGCGGCATGGAGACTCCCGCTCCGCTCCCCGGCGGGCTGCGAGAGGGTAAGGTGACGCTGCGGGGACCGGGGCGGGGAGGGACGGACACTGCGGGGAGGGGACCGTGGGGACTGGGGGGGAGCCCACGCCGCGCCGTTAACAAAGGCGGGAATGAATGAAGGCGTTGCGGGAAGAGCCCCTGGGCGAGCGGGGGTGTGCGGCGCTGTCAGCCCCGCTGGGCTCGGCCGCGGGACAGCATTGTCCTCGGCCGGGGGGGGATGGCAGCGTCCCTGGGATGGTTCCCCGCTGCCTGGGCACCCCATCGGTGATGGGGAGGTCGGTCGGGTGGAAGTAGGGGACTGCTGGGCGTGGGTTCGGTGGCGGACGGACCCGCGGGGTCACAGCGACCGGCTCTGGCTGGGAGCTGCTGGAGTAGCCGGGCCCGATGCCGGGAGGATGGAGATGAGGGGATGTGGGGAGGTGGCAGCATCGATTGCTCGGTGGCCGGTGAGTTACGGGTTTGAAACGGGAGGAGAATTTTCTTTTGTCTCTGGGAAGATAAGCTGCTTGCTGGGCTCGGTCTCCTCCCTGGCCTTTGGCTCCTTAACGAGCCAGATATCGGTATTAACTACATACTGCAGGATTTGATGGTTTGNGGGTTTTGTTTTTTTTTTTTTTTTTTCTGTGGTGAGATGTGTTTCTGAGGAAGGCCCAGCTGGGTCGGGCTGCTGGCATTCACGTACCACTGAGGGTGTGAATGGTAGGGCGGATGGAGCAGGTCTCTGTCCCTTGCATCACCCAGTACAAACTCGTAAGTGGTCTGTCTGGGGAAGCATCCAGGGATGGAGGCAGAGACATAAGTTGTTATCTTCGGGGTATCAGCAGGCTGCAGCAGCGTTTGGGGAGTGCTGGGAGACAAAGCACTGTGTCAGCATTGACTGTTACTCGCTGCTCTCTTGAGCGTCAGTCTCAAAGGCCTGCAAACCTCATCTCAGAAACTCATCCCACTGGAATGGATGTCAAGTTTCACCAGCCCATCCATTACTGTGGGCTAGAGGCATCTTTTCTGAGGGTGACTTGCAATTTGAGAAGAATTTGTTTGTGTGTTGGATAGAGAGATATTTGGGGTGCCTGGCCAGGTTTATTTGCTATAGTCTCTGTCCTGCCACCCAGTGGGGCTCCAGGAGAGCCCCTGTAATTGGCACTGCCCAGTCCTGCCCCATCATTGCTGGGGAAGTGATGCTTTAAATGTGTTGCAGCTGCCCATTCTTAAACCTGGCTCTGGGATTTGGCATTTTAAGAAATTACCTGCTTGTTGTTAGAGCCTGCCAGGGCTGGGAAGGAGAGAGTCTGCACCAAGCAGCTGTGTTTCTCATGAGAAGGTGTCACCGTGCCTGCCAGAAATCCCTGAGAGCGCAGGACATCAAAGGCTCAGCTCTGAGACAAACCACAAGTTGAAATGTTAGCACCAGCCATTACAGTCACATCAGAGAGAAGCTGTGCTGGAATCATCTCAGGAGCACTCATGTGTGGGGACTGCCTTCAGTTACGGGAAAACCTCTGTGTTTTAGGAGATGCTCTTGGGGATAAGTATGGACTGGATTATCTGCTGAGGCCAAGGGCTGGTATGTGCTCCTCTTCTGCTTGGCTTCCTGCCGCCTCCAGCCTTGGAGGCTGCTATAATTTACTCCAGCAAGAAGCAGTTCCTGGTGTCTTTCCTCTTTCTCTCTACTTGTGCTTTTGCTCTGGAAGAAGAAACGGTGAAGAACCCAAAGGGGGATTTTCCAGTATCGAGGGATGTGGCTGTGTAAGGGTACACGTTCCACTTCTTCTTCCCTTGTGTTATTGGGTGCTTAAAATGGGTAACAGCACGGCATTCCACCTCCTGATTGAGGTTGCTAGGTTTATTTATTGAAATTCCTCCTCTATCCATGAAAATCAGGGAAATTGATAAATTTGAGGTGGGTATGTGTGATAATTCTGGTGAGAACAAAAGACAGCATACAAAGAGTTCCATCCCCCAGATGTGGTGTTGGTACCACTTTGCAGACAGCGTACAGTGCACAGCAAGGTTTATGGGCTTTTAAAGTTTTGGGGATGCCCAGATACAGGTAGCTAGACCTGAATGTGACTTGTTGCTGACCTACATTAGACACTGGTATGTATTTATTTATAGATGTTTCTATAGGTATTTATAGAGATCTATTTTTTTTCCCATAAATATAATTTATAAATACTTTGTGGCCTGCTTCCCCCTCCATCTCTCAAGGGGTTTGAACACAAGAGCAACGGAGGAAGTTGCTGACATGGGGTGAGAAAGCATGTTTTCTGCTGCTCTGTTGCTGAGTTAACCAACAATCTCTGGCCGTTGTGCTTTTATCACTGTTCTTGTGATATTTACAGTAGAATCTCAGGCCTTGTTTGCGTAGGAGAGCACCTTGGCTGATAGTACTGGTGATGTCAGACCCCAGCAGGACTGGAGCTTTGTTTTACTGCTTGAAGCTTCTAAAACAACCAAATTAGGTAAGCTGATGAATAAAGCCAACAAACCGGTCAAGGTCAGTGCAGAAACCCAGGTGAGAAAAAGAAATTGGCTTTGTTCTTCCTGAGTCCTGCTCTAATCCTGCCTTCTCCGTGTAGCTGTCATTCCCATCCCACGTGAAAGCTCACGTCTGTGGCTGATGCTGACACAGAAACACAGAAGCCTGTTGGTGCATCAAGGCACAAAATCTTTTTCTGCAGTACTACCGTGCTCTTGCAGCGTTTCCCCCTGCTCTGCTGAGAGGACCCCGCGTTTGTCAGTTGTACTTCCTTGAACTGAGGTGCTAAATGGGACACAGCAAATTCATTTTCCTCATAGTTGGGTTTAATTGCTTGTTCTTGTGTGATTGTGCAGTAGCTCTTGCTGTAGCCACCAGTGGAAAAATGATGTCATTGCATGTGATTCTGAGTCTAGCACCTTAAACTTAATACTTACAGCTATTCCTGAAAAAAAACCCCACCTCAAACCCTAATTAAAAAAAACTCCTCAAACCCACAGTACTTCTGCATCAGATTTTTTGGGTCTTATTCCCATGCCGTGGCACTGGTGAGGTTGTGTCTGTAAAATAGCCGTGGTTGTTTCAGATGCAGCATAAGCAAGGGAAGATGTGTGAAGGAATAAAGCCAAGTGTTTTTGTTGTTTNNNNAAAAAAAAAAAAAAAAAAGCCCAATGCCCTGGTGCAGATCCTGAGCCAGCAGTGGAATCCCCATCTCCGTCTGTGCTGAAGCACTAAGGGAATTGGAAGTTTCTTTGGTTTATTTTGAGAGTTAATGTTCCAAACTATGACGTTGAGCCCCTTGATAACTCCGTCTGTGCCTGGGAAAGCCAAATGATTATTTTTGAAAAGTATTTATATTCTGTGTCTATAAAACAAACCCTTCAGAAAGACTTCTCAAATCCTTTGATGTGCTGGATATTCAGAGATAGTGATGCCTGACTCTGTCAGGCAACTATTAATCTCTGACACTGTTTTGTGAGTAATCTTGGGAAAAATCTTTTCCTTCTCTGTGTCTGTTTTTCCTAGGTGCAAAATGGGTGATGCAGTTCTGACCTCCTTTGAGGTCTGTGCATGAAATACTCTGTGGATGTTAGATGTTTGGATCTTGGAACTCTCTGATCACTGTTTGGTGCTTTTTAATCTGTCTCTGACGCTGCCTCACACCATTCCTCTAAAAAGATAATGCAAGTAAAATTTTATTGCTTGTGCCAGAGGTCTTGGCCAAATTTAATCCTATTTTAATTTGGTGGGTAATTTGTATTGTGTAGTAAAGGCTATGCAGATGTTGGTTACACTGAAAGGACTTCACAAAAATTTGGGCTGGCAGAAACTTGAAGAGGTCTGATCTATCTGGCTTCTGTTCCAGACTAGGTCTGTCTTCATCACTGGCCAAGGTTTAAAGACTTTATTTTTTTTATTTTTTTAAAAATAATGTGGGCAATGAGGGTGATTCTAAAACCTCTCTGGACAGTTTGAACTAGTGTTGTAGTTAGAACTGTGTCATGTGTGTCTTCCCCTTTGTTGTCATTGTCACTTTGTGTGTCTGCCTGCTATTGAACAAAGGTGTTTCATTGACAAAACCAGCACAATTTCTTTGCAGCTTAAACTTCTCTTGCAGCACACCCTCCGGAGTGGCAGAGGAAGCTTCCAAACCGGGGCACCAACTTCTGGCATAGTCACTGACAAAGGCTTTCTCTGCTCTGTGCTTTTTCTTCCTTTGACGCATTTCTCCCCCCTTTATCTGTTGCATCATGCTCTGAAAACTTTCATGTCCGCCAATTAGTGCTGGAAACTTTTCAGGAATCCTGACAGGCACAAAAAGCAGCTGCCTCTTGAAACAAACAGCGCTTTCCCATCCCTTGCAAATACTCCCGTTTGTGACCTGCAAATGCGTCCCCTGGATGTCCTGGCTGGGGAACAAACCTCCCTAGAAAAAGAGGCCTCCACTGGAAGATGTGGAGAGGTATTAATGTCACGAGATATGTCTAATGGGCTTTTTAGCCTCGTATTTGGCTGTTGCATATTGTGTGCTGTTGTATATTGTGTGCCTCGGTGGCTTCTGTCAGCCCTCTGTGTGAAGCCTATCCTGGTGATTAAAGATCCTTACTGTGCGAACTGGAGTAGGTCAGCCATCCCTAGTGGAGATTTAATGATGGGCAATGTGGGACAAAAAAGCAGACTCGTGCGGAATACAAGGCAGAGGAAGCTGTTTTGCTTTACCCAGGTCGTATTTTATGTGTCTTTTTTTATGTCGTCTTTTACTGGCATCTATGAAATAGCTTTTTGAACTTGCTAAATCTCATCCATAGGCAAAACTTATGTTTGTATGTGTATGTATATTTATATAGATTTCTAGTAAATTATGCTGACAATAGCAATGCCTCCTGTGAGCTTAACCTTGATGTTTTCAAAACATCTGCAAGCGCTTTTCCCCTTTTTATCTCTGAATCCCCCCGTCTGAGCACATTTGCTTTAACAGTGGGAAGGTGCAAGGAGCACCTCTGGCACATGGAGGTGGAAATGTCAAAGTCAGCTGGGTGCTTTCGGGTGACTATATACTTCAAGTTTGTGGAATGCTATGATAGACTCTGCCTTAGGGTGCTAGAAACTTTGATTGTTAGAATCACAGAATTGTCTAGGTCGGAAAGGACCTTTAAGATGATCTGGAAGTGACAACTTGGTGTTTTAGTTCTTCCTTTTTGGTTGAAAGGGGACCTGTTTGCTTTGGAGATGTCATGCCAACACTCTGCATCATAACATGCTCAGGCTTCTGCTTGTAACTGCTCTCTGCTTGCTTGTCAGGATGAGATTATATCTTGATCTCCGTACAAAATCATGGCTGTGGTTTTGCTTGCATCAGAAGAGAGATTAATGGTACTTGTGTTAATCAACAACCCGTTTCCATAAAGGACATGTGGTGGCTCTGTAAAGCTCTGTAGAACACGCAGTGCTGCGGCACTCCAAGAATGTGGTGGGCTGATCCATCTGTCCTGCCTACCTGCACGCGGGCTGGGTTCACCCCTTTGGCATCGCTCCAATCTCCAGGGATAGGATACGTTAAATTCCATTTTAGAATTAATCTGTTTAGCCAGACCTTCTCCTTTTGGCTGCTGGCACCTATGCATCGAGCTTGTGTGGGCTTCCCAATGGTATATAGCTGGAAATGCTGATTTAAACCAGGCTGTGGAGCAGCATAGCTCTTGTGAGGTCTCTGCTGCTACTGGGGCGGACATCTTTTCCCAGATGTGCCTCTCGTGTCATGGCTGGTCCAAAAAGTCCCGCTGGAGCACCGACAACACATCAGGCTTGTTCAGTTTTCACTTGCTTTGCAATTTGACTGTGTGGGATGGTGTTTTCTTTTATCACCCCCTGGAAACTGTCATCTCTAACCTCCTCTAGGTAGCCATCCTATGGTGCTTCGTGTGTGCCTTAGTGCCTAGAGGCTTTGAGCCTGGCAGGTGGTAAGGTGTGGGTGAGAACCACAAGGCAGGAGGGAATAACGTAACAACGTTGATGGATAAGATCCAATTTGATATGACTTGCCAAAATGATTATGGTTTTGGTCATTGATAGGGATGTAATTTGAATAAGAGACATGTTCCTTCTTGTACGATGAGGTTTGTGAGCTATCCCATCTCCTAGGTTTTCTGAGCACCTTTGTACTGGGGCTGGAGGTGGAAAGTAGGAAACTCCATGCTTAACGCATACGGGCCAAACCCAAGCTTTATAGATTACTGGCCTCCCCATCTCCAGCACAGGTTCTGGTGGGAGCTGTGTAGGTATGTCGGTGTCAGGTGAGGTCTGGGGAAACTGCAAGAGAAAGCAGCAATTAGTGTGTAGCCCAGGGGTCAGCTGCTTCAGTGGGAGGCTGAGTGCAGGCTAGTGAATCGGTAGTGAGGAGGAGGAAGGTGCTGCAGGGAGTAACTCCATCCAGCATCGCTCCGCTGCTGCCAGCCTGGCGGTGGGAAGCAGGATGCTTGAGTGTGGGTGAAGCTCACACAGTGCCTTGGTGCTCCAGGAGAAGACTGGCTTTGCTCCTCTGCAGCATCTTTGGTTTGGGGATCTTGCACCTTTCAATAGGTATCAGTGCTGTAATCTTCTTGGTCTTACCACCCTTTCAATTTCCAAGCTTGGTACCATTGTCATCTCTTTCTGTGGCAAGGAGATTCCTGACTGCTGTGGAAGATGATGACAGGGGTCCTGGCTGTCAGTGCTGCATCTCAACCATGAGATGATGGCCTGTATCTCCTATCCAGCGTGTCTCAGCTTACTCTGAGCAGAGTGTGAAGATGGGTTAGTTAGTCTTTCAGCTTTTGGGAACCCTTGCTTTGTTTGAAGGAATGAGATTGTTAGATCATTTGACACAGAGTTTGTCCAAGGTGTGGTGGGACACAGGCTGGGATGCAGTGTGTATTGCAGGTTGCCCATGTCTGAAACAGACTGGTGGAGGTTTAGAGAAGGTCTGCTAAGATGATCCAGAACTGACGACTCTTCTATCTCGGGACATCTCAAAGGAGAGCTCGGTTTGTTCAAAATGACACAGTGAAGGTGGAGAAAGGGCAAAGCGGTCACATGGGGGTTGGACACAGTGGGGTGGCATCAGAGCCATGCAAAGGGTGGAGCAGGTATGTGGGCAGAAGGTCGGCTTGAAGAAATCTGGGCTGGCAACTGGTGGGGGTGTCCCAGCCAGGAGAGGCTGAGACCAACACTGTTGAACTGCAGGAATGAAAAATCTTGTAAAGCAGCTTTGACTGAACAGAAGGGGTTTCACCGGGTGCAGGATGGGCCCTTCCTGCCCTGCATCCCTTCATGAAGTGTCACCAGCCTGGGGACAGACAAGGTCAGTTTTCCCTAAATGTGCCCTGGGGCTCTTCTGGAGGGTTCTGTGCCAGACCTTGCACCCGTGGGAACGATGCCATGGGACAGGCTTTGCTTTTCCTGCTATAATGATGAGGTTTTCATTGCATTCAAATGGCATTAAGTCTTTTCCTAGTGCACTTGGGAGTGTGTGTAGATACTGGGCAGCATTAGTGGAGCACCCTGGGGGCTTCAGTGGCATGTCCAGTGTGTGCCAGGGCATTCTCTATTCCACCAGAAACACGTTGCGTTCCACTCCTATTTACTTTCTTTACCATCTTTTAATCAAATAATCTGCAAGTTTGAACTGGTACAACTGCATTGCTGTCAGACAGGCTGTCACAACACTGTACTGAAACTGCAAACAACACCCCTAATTTCAAGAAAACTTAAATGTGCAAAGAGAAAGAGGAAAAGTAACTAGCAAGAGCAGTTTTTACCGATTTTCAGCTCTTTGTTGCTCCGGGCTTTCAGTTACAGCCTACAAACCAGGGCTGGCCTGCAAAGAAGTCTTCATTGCAGGTGCAGGTTGTAAAAAGTTGGGGAAAAAACCCCAAACCAGGGTGGGAGAAACCTGGGTGCTGGATTTGTTTCATAATCAAAGTCCAGGGCGGAGGTTTAGGTTACAGAAGCGCACAGATCAAAATCTGTACGTTACCCTGAGCTCTGGCGAGTAACAGATGGAAGTGCCAGGCTGAACTTTAACGCAGCACTAAATCAAGTACTCAAAAGCCAGGAAATTCCCAAAGTTCAGATCCTTCTGCAGCTCTGCACAGGGTGTGTAGCTCAGCTGAGTTATTGTGTAGCTTGTATTTAATTAAAGAAATTGTTTCTCCAGTAGTAAAATACCAACCCATTATAATGGCATTTGTTTATCATGTACCATTGCCTTTCCCATGCTCTGCCTGCTCTCTTCATGTTTCTCTTCCAGACACTGTTTCATGGTAAATAACACTTTTGTGAGTAGGAAACTTGGATTTTGTCAAAGCCCCTTGAATTACAGAGAAACCTCTCATATTTGCCTGTAACTACTGGGTGTCCAGAGGAACGGGCCAGTCTTTTTTCAGTGGTGCCCAGTGAGAGGACAAGAGGAAAATGGGCACAGACTTCAACATAACAAGTTCCACCTAAACATGAGGAAGAACTTATTTCCTTTGAGGGTGGCAGAGCCCTGGAAACAGGCTCCTGGAGGAGTGGTAGAGTCTCTGTCTCTGGAGACATTCCAAACCCACCTGGACAGGTTCCTGTGTGACCTGCTCTGGGTGGACATGCTCTGGCAGGGGGGTTGGACTAGATGATCTCCAGAGGTCCCTTCCAACCCCATAGAATTCTGTGGTTCTGTGAATGTGAAAGCCTTTGTAGCAAATGTGAATTGACCTGTTGGATGTCAGTTCTGAAGTCTCTGCCTATTATTCTCTTTGCTTTCATGTGGGCTGTGCAATTTTGGTGTCATACCCCCTATATATTTCTGTAGGGTCACAGTCCCACTGCTGCTGGGGCTTAGCTCCAGGGAGCAGGAGGTCATGTAGAGCCAAGATCATCCCCAGGACGTTTCCCCACAAATTAGAGCTAGTTTTCCCCTGCAATTAGTGCAGAATTGTTGCTATCTGTGTGTGTCAGTCTTCAGTAGGGTTTGCCAACATGGGGAACGTGAGCTCATCAGCAAGCCCCTAATTACTCCCAGGTTTGTATGAGATGATTTCCTTGAATGTCCTCTGGGCTTTTTTCCTCCTATTTTTGCCTCAGGTTTTGCACTGTGGTTTATGCGATGGGATATTACTGCACATTCTTCCTTTGATAACCGTTGTTTCATAACTAAATCACAGGGTGATTAGTCTATCACAGTGGTTAGAACCAGCTTAAAAAATACCTATGTTTTAAAATAAAAGGCCTCTAGGCTTTGCCTTTGTGTTCTGTGCGAATAATTGCAAAACTTCAGTGAGGGAGAAAATGTCTAAACACAGGCTTTTTTTAGAGGTTAACAACCTTTCGTAGGGGTGAGAGAGACTACATAGCAACAACAGAGCTTTGTGGCTGGAGAACTGGTGTGAATTCTTCAGGTGTGAGGGAGAAAAACCCTGATGGCTGACAGGGGATATTGGGATCTCCTGGTTATCCCCTTGTGAAGCTGGAACTGATACACTCCTCTCTCTTTCCTGTAGTAGTCTGCCTTCATTCCCTCTGTGGGAGAAGGAAAGGTTTTCTTGGGAGAGGAGTCTGACCTTAATTAAGAATGAGCATCTCTTATTCCCTTTATACATCAATTAAGGCAAAGGATTTAATCCTAATCTTCTGTGTGCTTCAGAAATGTGTTTCTGATTGCTTTTTGGGAAGGAGTAACTAATCAGAGAAGTGAGAAGGCGATGGCATGATTACTGGGGATCGGATGGAATGTCTTAAAGAATTAAAAGATAAAATTGCCCTTCCTTCTCAGCATAATCTCTGTCTCTGTTGGCAAAGCTGTGGTTTGGCCTTATCAGATCCTGTCGCTGTTGATGGGATTCCTTGCCCATCCCTTTTGCAGAAAACTGAGAGGTTTGAGCCTGACCTTTCAGTTTTGATTTCAAGGCAAAATTCGGTTCTTAAATCCCTGGCCTGCCTGTGCAGCAGGGGTGGTGGTGTGGGGCTGTGAGCTTGGGGCACCAGATCTTTCCCTTTGCTGCCTCTGGGTTAGGGGCAGTTGGAGAGTAACGTATCCCAGGGGGATGACTCCAGGAGGTGGAGCTTTATTGCCTGATAAGCACATTTTCCCCGAGCAGAAAAGCTTGGAAATGTGGAGTGGGTGCAACTGAATGTTCAGAAGCAAGAAACAAAATAGCTTTACATAACTTTAGAAAAAAATTAATAAATTGGTGCCTGTAGGCCAGGAAAGGTTTTGTATAAGGCCTAAAAAATGAAGACCAGAGTTGGCACTGAAAGCTTTTTGCTTTTATTCTGTGTACTTACTGCTGCAGTGAGTGAAGAGCTCCTCCAGCTATCAGTGAACCCATTTCTTCTCTAGCGGTTTGTTTTCGGGGAGATGTTGGGCTCCAGGTCTTGTTTTCAGCATTTACAGTGCTTGATGCTGGAGGTTTCTGCAAGTGGTAATGCTGTTTTTGGGAGAAGATTCTGCATGGGGACTGCAACATGTGTGGGTATGAGTTGCTGGCATGGGGAGCTGTGTGTCTGTGGGGAGCAGGGGTTTGTTCTTGCCCTGAGCTAAGGTAGGTTTGCTCTTGTCCAAAGTCCCAGAGGTTCTTGAATGACAGAGGCAAGGTGACCAGACCCAGAAACCTGCCTAAGGCTCTGTGCTCTTTCTGAAAGGAAAAGACAGAACATGAGTAGAAAATTAAGTTCTTCTTTTATACTGAACTCTCCTGAACATGCATGCAAGGGATGTATTGGAACCGAAGTGCTGTTGGACCTTCCCCAGCTACACATTGCGGGGGATTGTTCCCCTTCCCTGTGAAGGATGGGGATTTACCTTGCAGGCATAAAATGTGTTTTCCACTATTCCATATGGAGTCGCTGTTATTAAGTTGTCAGAGCAGCTGCGGATGGAATTCCTGGTCTCTCCAAGCTGTGTCTTTATTATTAATGCTGTGCTGATTGAGGCCCAGCTCCACATCATCTTCTGATGGCCCTGAAAATGTCTGAAACTCCCCTTGAGTTCCCTCCTCATGCTGATGTGCTGCTGTAGGGCTGCATCCCAAACCCTGATGTTCCTCATCCTTGCACAAACAATTGCTTCTCAAAAGATTATCTTAGAGTGGAGTAGGTAAAAACCGAAAAGCTTTCTTGTGTAAACCTTTCCCTAGCCATACAGTTGGCTTTGAAGTCTGATTATTCACGAGTCAAGATTGTTTAAAAAAAGAAGTGTTTTTACTGCTTCTCTGCATTGTCTTTGTCATCAACCTTCTGTACAACAGGATAACCTCGATTTCCTTCTATCTGATAACAAAATACTGTTCTTTATCTTTTTTTTATGGGCCCTGTCCTGAAATTTGAAGCTTGCAATCACACACATGCTTTTCATTTCTTACACATGGAATTCCAAATTTGGAAATTACGAAACCTAAATTTTGGTACTCGCTTTTTTTAGCTGTACATATAATTTTAAGAAATAGGGAATTATTTTCCCCCCGAAATACTGTATACATGCAAGTGTTACAGTAGCATTCAGATGCAGATGATCCAAACTCCGCTTGGGGCTGCCCTCACAACAAGGTCCCTGTGCCTTGACTGGGGTTTTACGTTGGGTAAATGTATCTTGCATCTGGATCCGTCCAGAAGGAAGCACCAGGCCCAGGATGGGATTCAGGCCAACTCAATCTGGTGTCTGGAAACCTGTTCCTGTGTCGTGCAGTTGTTTCACTCAATATGCCGCGGTAAACAGATCCATGGATTGGCACATGTCCATCAGGGCTTCCTTCTGGGACACGTGCTGGGTCTGGGAGCCTGCTTTGTCTTCAGTGGGATGGCATTCCACATGGCAAGCACATACTCGTGTGCCTCGTTGAGGGTAGGAGGGACGGCTGAAGGAAAGAAAAAGGCAAGACTGACAAAAGCTTTTGCTTCCAACCCTTGTTTTGTGTTACTTCTCTACCACATTGGAGAAATAACGGGAGTCTGAGCACTTCCAGTTGTTTTTTCTATTTTTAACGTGTGCTGTTCTGGTGCCCGGCCAGTGTGGTGGATACTTGTGTATCCAGATATATTGCTTCTGCCGAAAGGTATTTTTTGGATGTACATCTGTGCTTAGTTGAGAACTGTTCCCCTTTTTGAATGTGAGCCCAGGTGACTCAGATCCAGCTGTCCCCTTTTCTGATAGAAAGATGGAGAACAGAATGTTTTGGTCATTTCAAGTGGGCTTTTAGATTGTGCATTCCTGGGATGCTTTTCTTGGTTGTGGGAACAGACAGAACCATTCATCCCAGAATGAAAAGATTGCAGGGAGAATCTAGTGGAGATCTAGAAAATCCTTGTAATCTGTGTCATCTTGGAAAAAGGAAGAAAAACAAAATAAGCAGAGCTGGTGGCCCTGGAGTATCCACAGGGGCAGATGGAGGATTTTTAACGTGTCTGGAGAAGGTAACTTTTCCATGAAGTTATATGGGAGAGCAAAGCTTATAGCTTGTGCAGGTAATACAGGGATAGGAAAAAGAAAATGTTTTTTGCACCACATGCAGTATCATGTTTTTCACACATTCAGTGTCTACTACTGGAAAACGATTTTTCAGAAGGCCTCTGTTAATAAGAGCCTGTTGGGATGCTGAGGGTAGGATGTGGGAGTTCAGAGCAAGTTGTTATCTCTAATGGAGCAGAGCAGTGCCCTGTGGAGATGCTGGCCTGTGTCCCAGGCCAAGGATATTGCTGCAGTACAAAAGCTGCATCACTTGGCTGGACGATAATGTGGGACTTGGATGGCTCAGGATGGCTAGTGAAACTAGTGACAGAGGAGTCTGTCCCTAGCAGAAGGCACAGACTTCTTTAAAAATGTCCCAGACATGTATTTTTCATGGAATCATAGAATGGTTTGGGTTGGAAGGGACCTTACAGGTCATCGAGTTTGAAACCGCCTGCCCTGAGCAGGGACACCTCCCACCAGACCAAGTTGTTCCAAGCTCCATCCAGCCTGGCCTTGAACCCCTCCAGGGATGGGGCAGCCACAGCTTCTCTGGGCAACCTGGGCCAGTGTCAAGTTTTATCCTGTGCAGTTTTATCTATGTATTTATAAGAAGCTCCATCTGTAGCAAAACATACTCAAGTTCATCCTCATTTTCCTGTGTGATGAGTGTGCAGGATGGCACTAAGGTAGCCGTCCCTGTTCCCTGGCTCTGGTCACTCTGAAGCTCTTGGAGATGAGAATGCTGTGGTGATACCTCACCTGGAGCACTGTGTGTGGGTCTGGAGCCCTCAGTATAGGAAGGACATGGACCTGATGGAGCGGGTCCAGCGGAGGGACACAAAAATGATCGGGGGGTGGAGCACCTCTGCTATAAGGACAGGCTGAGGGAGCTGGGGTTGTTCAGCCTGGAGAAGAGGAGGCTCTGGGGAGACCTAAAGGCAGCCTTCCAGTATCTGAAGGGAGCTACAGGAAGGCTGGGGAGAGTCTGTTTGCAAAGGCCTGCAGTGACAGGATGAGGGGCAATGGCTTCAAGCTGGAGAAGAGCAGATTTGGATTGTATATTAGGATTAAGTTCTTTACTCTGAGGGTGGTGGAGCACTGGACCAGGTTGCCCAGGGAGGTGGTTGAGGCCTTTTCCCTGGAGATATTCAAGGTGAGGCTCAACGAGGCCCTGGGCAACCTGGTCTAGTTGGGGGTGTCCCTGCTGACTGCAGGGAGATCAGGCTAGATGACCCTAGGGGTCCCCTCCGATCTGGAACATTCTATGATTCTATACGGGAGTTGACCCCCACCAGGCTTTCCTATGAAAGGAGCATGATGGGGCATGCAGGGGGTGCCCACCTGTGAGCCAGGGTGGCACTTCAGAAGTTTTTGAGCCTGGTTCGTGACATGGAGCCCCCAGGGTGTGTGGGGATTGTATTTCTGGATAAAATAAGCTATCTGTTCTGAGGGCAGCTTAGTTACCAGCCTGTGGAGTTCATTTGTTTTTCAGCATTAGTATGTTGAAAGCAAATGTGTTTGCATAAAGATTTCTGCCAGAAATCTTTATGCAGTGGGAATGCATTTCCTCTTATTTCTTTCCCCCTGCGTAAAAAGAAAATGCAGTTATGCTGAGAAGGAGCAGAATATCACAATATCCTGTGACTTGTGTGGCCAGCTGATCTTCAGGGATAGCGAGCGGTGGAGGGAGAATGAACTGAAATTGCCTGTCTCCTCATGGGTGAGCAGCAATATAGAGGAACAGACTGAATTCGCTGCCTCCTTAAAGTTTATGCGGTCCTGGCTGCAAAGTTAGGGGTCCAGAGGCTCCCTCTAACAGAGGCCTAAAAAACTATAAAATATTTTTATTCTTCTGGTACCTTCTCTTGCTTAAATTCTTCTCTACTGCTGTTTTATCCCTGCTCTATGTCCTTTTATCTTTCTTCCATCCATACTCCCAGTTGTGGATTCGGGCAGCCATCAGTTTTTATCTGGAAGAAGCTGCACGCCCAGGTTGCTTAATCACAAGTGCGGCATCGAACCCGGGAACCAAAAAATGAGCTGCATAAATCTAGGAGGAAGGGTATGTTCAGAGAGCAAGCCTTCAGGTTGAAGCTGATGGAGATGGGGGTGAGATCTCTTGGTAGAGCACATCACCTGCCAGCAGAAGTGCTAGAAATCAAGCTGCTCTGTAAAAATCAAAGGTAGCCCTGGGCAAAATGTGTTAGGTGAGATGGGGTATGTGGGAGGGAGATGTCTGATGGCTTGACGGATAGGAGGAACCAGGCTGATCAGTGTTTTTCACCTCTGGATTCTGTTACTTGCCTCCCTGTTTTATGCTAAAGAGAGCTGGGAAGTGCAGTCTCCCATCCAGCTCTGTGACAGCATCGGGTCCTCGCTGTCTCTGTCGCAGGAAGGCTGCACTTTCTCTTCCTTAACAAGAAAGGTTTGCTCTTGTCCATTTTTCCTTCTGCTGGGGATGGGATCTGAGCATCCTGCTTCTCACAAACAGCCCTGACTTGTGTGTAAGCTAAATGCTCCCCAGCTGGTGCTGTCTGCAGGTGCCCGAAGCCACCCCAGGTGTTGAACACCTTTTGTGGGGGACATGGGGAAGAGATGGGGCTCGATCTCTTGGGTTTTCACTTGGGCTCCCCCCCTGGCTCTCTCTGCTAATCCCTCCTTTCTTTGTCTGTCTAAGCCAGCGTGGGATGCCTGACTCTTGCTGCTGAAACACTCTTTGGTGTCTCGGATATTTGCGAGCCCTCAGGAATAGAGTTTTGGAATTCTCCTTGCGGTTTTTCCTCCTCTGTGTCTGCTTGCAGCTTTCCCTGGAGCCCTGCCAGCCCTCCCCTTGCTCTGACCCAGCCAGCGTTCAAGTCCTTACTCATGCCTTAATTACTTCCCGTCCCTGCTATTGCAGTCTCCCCCCTCGCAGCAACTGTAAATCTTGGCTACGTTAATTTTCCAGAGTGCTGCCGCCTTCCTTGGCCCAGGAGGCAGGTCTGCGTGTCCCCCAGCTTCTGGCTGGGCCACCGTTTGCTCTCCTTGCAATTCCTTTTGTTATGCTGGCATTGTCCTGGGCTCACACCTTCTTCCCTCCACATCCCAGCCAACCTTAGCTTCCTCTTGGCTGATAGTCTCAATTTTTTGTTTGTTTTTCTTTATCCATTAGGAATGTTTTTTGCATTTTTTTTAAGCAACTTAGTCACTTCCTTTATTTTTCTTCTCTTGTCATAAAACCTCTTGCTCAAGGAGTTGTGTGCTTGTTAATGCTACGTCTTTGCAATGAATTTGGAGATGTTACTCTGCCTACAGGGAAGGGAATGGCAAAGGGAAGAGTTGTGTGACTTCTCTAATGAGTAGTTGGGAGAATCATGCTTAGATTTTTGAAAGATTTTTTGAAAGATTTTCAATGTTACTGCAAATCCATGGGGTCAGGTGCCCCTCTTCTATAACAAGGTTTTGGATTTGTTCTCAACGGAGGGATCTGAAAATCCCTATCTATCTTGGATGATGACTGCTGTGAATTTGGAGAGGCTGCCCTGAAGTTTGGTGAAAATGGGGACCGTGTACCAAAGATCTCATGTGGGAGGGCAGTTAGTGTCGCTTTGGTAAGGGCTCTGACAGCGCTTGCACTGCAGCAGAACTGGGTCTTGGCTGATGCATGAGCTGAGGCTTTGGAATTTAAAACCAGTCCACAATTTCCGTCGCTCAAATCCCAAACTGAATTTAAATTCTTGTTTGGTGGTTCTGGGAGATCTCAGCTTTGGTCCGGGACTCCAGTTGAAGTGATACTGCAAGACTGGGGAGATGTAACATTAAGATGGGAGATGATCACCATTGTTTTACAGGATAAGAAATGAAAGAGCCTGGCCCTCCTGTGGTTGGAAGGAGGCAGCTGGGCACAGCTTTCTTGGAGCCTGCTTAGTGCTCTCCCACCTTTTCTCTGATTTCTTTGTGTTCCTCTCTCCCAGATCCGTGACAATGGAAGATGAGGCCCATCACTGAGAAGCCTGAACGGTGATACCAGAACTGTTCTTTAAAAGCACTGGCACTGGGACCCGGAGATACAGGAGTCAGCAAACATGCTGAAGCCAAGTGGACTTAAAATCCCTGGCAGGGCTGGGAAGCACTCCAGCCCAGTGGGACGGGCATCGGGGACCACTGCAGCTGCTGTCACCACCAGTTCAAAAGAAGGTAAGGACTTAATTCAGCTGGGGCATGAGCTGATCTGGATCCTCACCTTTCTTTAAGTGCAAAGGCGTAATGGTGCCAGTTTCAGTAGGATGTGAAATTCCCCATCTGTAGGTAGGTTGATTGTGAGCATGGATCCAAATGTGTAATGGGGTGAGTAAAGGACCTCGCTCTCCAATATGATGCACAAACCAGGCAGGTTGTCGAGTGGGTGGGAGACAGATGGATCCTCTAGTGTTCAGGGCTGACAGAGAGAGGTGCTGCCTCCTCTCTTGCTGCTTTGTGAACACATACCTGCACAGACACTAGCATTTGAAGAGCTGGTAGTAATTAGGGAAATAGGAACCTCACCCATGATCATCTTAAACGCTGTCCTATAGCCATTGCTTCTGGCCTGTGATAAGGCAAGAGCAAGAATCAAGCACTTAAGGTATTTGTCCTGTGCTGATTACATCAAATTAGTGCCTTTGTTTGAAGAGAATTATTTGAAGCACTGGGATTTGAATAATTACTTACCTAGGCATACATACACAAGCTTTGCTGTCTGTTGATCTATATCCAGAGTATACATAAGCTGTGCAGATTGCCATTAGACACTATAATTAACACTTCAAAAGAGTTTGAGATGTTTTGCTTAGGATTCATTTTTATGGCTTTTTGACTGCTGGTTTGTTTGGGTTTTTTTAATGTAATTTAGCAAATATTCAAGGTGCAAGTCTTGTATGTCATGTTTTTTTCATTTCACTTTGTTGACAAAGCATCAAGAGGATGTGTATCCTGTCAATCACTTGTATATGGGGTGTGTTACTCTCATTTGACAATCTCTTGTCCCATAACAATTCAGGCCACTGCTCACATGCCCGGTTACTTTGCTCTGTGTTTCAGTGCTGAAGTTATATAGCGTTTGGCATAAGCAGAAAAGCCTTGTACTTGTTGGACGTATTGGATAACACTGGCCAAAACTTGCTTTAGCCATGCTGTGTCAAATTAGTCTGTGATCATAAGACTGCAAAAATGAGGGTCAACGGACAATTCTGTCTCTTGGCAGAGAAATGCAGAAGTGTTATTTGCTTTTTTGTTTATTTTGTTTAACTTTGTGAAGTTTCTGTTGTGCTGGAGCACCATGTCCTTGTCCCATGAACATCCTCCATCGAGAGAAGGTGGTTTGGGCGCAGCCTCTGCACAGGATTTTGATGCTAAAATCCCTCCGGCTGCTGAGCAACTCTGGCTCTGCTCTGTTATTACACATCAGGGGCTCTCCTTGGCTCATAGATTTCTTCAGCTGTTTCTTCTTTCAGTGACAGAATATATTTCATCTCTCCCACTCTGTACGTTCTTTCCTTGAATGATGTTGTAAAAGCCAGAGTTTTAACTTTGGTTTTTACTCCTGTGTGAGGACTTGTTTGAGGGGCCACTTGCTGCGTGAGACCATGTTCCAGATGTTGCAGTGTAATGCAGTGTTGTAGGGAGTGAAGTGGCTCAGCTCTTTCTCAGCTGAGGACCCAGCCCCAGGTGTGGAGATAAACATTAGAATTGCACTCTTCAATGAGTGCAATTTGAGTGGGGTTTAATATTAAAAAAAGACTAATTTCTTAAATTGTCATCCAAATCAAAAGTAATGAAGCTTCCTTATGTCTGGTTGCTAGAGGGAAGCACAAACTGATGAAGGAAATCCTTAAGATAAGTTTATGGGTTTGGTTGGGGTTTTTTGAAGTTATCCCCCCAGCCTCTTTCCTGCATTTCCCCCTTCCTTCTCTCAGTGCCTAGCTGTCATTGAGAAATGAACTAGAAGGACGCCAGTAAAGTGACTGTTTAGCTACCAGTTGTGAACCACTCAAGGTGCTTCGTGCTGGATTTGTAATGACAGTGTGGTGTGGGGTTATTTTCAGTTGAGTTTTATCACTTAAATAATCCCCCAAACCAGCCAAAAATGAGATAAAAGGTCCCAGGCCTATCTTCCCTTCGGAGGCTTTGCACAGGAGGCATCTCAGCAAACACAGGCAGTGTGAGTGTCGCAGTAGGAAGGAGTTAGTCAGCACTGGGGTCTGATGTCCCTTCCAGTGAATGCAGTGCTTGTGTGCTGGAGCTTCTTTGTCCTTTGTTTGGTTACAGCCATCTGTCACTGGGACAGATGTGCAGCAAAGCCAGCTGAGTGTTGGGTAGGATCCGTACCAAACCCAGTCTGAACTTTGCCTGAGAAGTTCTAAAGTGGGTTTTACTCCTGGGGAAAATATGTGGATGGAGAAGGGGAGAAGCCTTAGGATGGTGGTTTGAGACTGTGCTGTGAGTTGTACTGCTGTTTCTCTGTCCTTCAGGATGGGGCCATGAAGATGCTGCGAGGGCTGGAACCCCACTGCTGTGAAGACAGGCTGAGAGAGTTGGAGGTATTCAGCCTGGAGAAGCGAAGGCTCTGAGGAGACTTTAGAGCTCCTTCCAGTATCTGAAGGGGGCCTACAAGAAAGCTGGGGACTTCTTAGAAGGGCATGTAATGTTAGGATGAGAGGCAATGGCTTTGAACTGAAAGAGGGGAGATTTAGATTAGATTTTGGGAAGGAATCTTTTGGTGTGAGGGTGGTGAGACCCTGGCCCAGGTTGCCCAGAGAAGCTGTGGCTGCCCCATCCCTGGAGGGGTTCAAGGCCAGGCTGGAGGGGGCTTTGATCAACCTGGTCTGGTGGGAGGTGTCCCTGCCCAGGGCAGGGGGGGTTGGAACTTGATGACCTTTAAGGTCCCTTCCAACTCTAACCATTCTGTGGTGCAGGGGTCTTTGCCAGAGTCAGAGCTGCTGGAGCAGTCCCAGCACTGAGCCATTCTTTCCTGGAAGGTGAGAATGGAGCACAATGGGGCTGTTTACCCGGCGTGTGCTTGGTGGGTGACTGCAATAGGGCTTCTAGTATCATCTTTGATGTCATCTCTAGCATCATCTTCTCATTCTGTCCCCTGCACGAGAGCTACCACCTTGTCTGTGCATGGCCTGTACCTGTTCTTCCTCCTGTAAATCTCTCCGAATGCCTGGCCAGCCCCTCACTGCTTCCTGCTCATCTCCTTTCCAATGATAATATTGAAGTGGTGAGCAAAGTGTGTGTCCCCAAATCCCGCCGATGTGCTTGTGTGCCCCTCAGCGGCAGCATCTATGCTGGCTGTGGGGCCTGTCGCAGTGCGGACAGTCATGGAATTCAACCCTCAGTAGGGAAAACCTCCAAGAGAAAATATTAGAATATTCTTTT
>VXBJ01001599.1:32107-45741 GCA_013400055.1 Nycticryphes semicollaris | reverse complement strand
CAGACTCTGCCTTCTGTGTACAGTCAGGCCGTTGTGTGACCTTTACCGAGACATAGAATCTGATCTCTCTGCACGTGGATGTACGGCTGCGGAAATAAATGGCTGGTGAAGTCGGGAAGCAAAGCTGTGTTTCGTCAGAGTGCGGCCCTGGGGTTACGCTTAAGTCTGTGTGGCAATTAAGAGATGTTGGTCTTAATTGAAGACGTCTTCTTGGAAACCTTTCCTGCAGTTCCCCTGGGATCCTGGGGGTGCTGTAGATGGCTCCTAAAGCGTCCCACTTTCAGGCAAAGTCGGATGGATGGGTCAGAGGGATGGTGTNCCCCCCCCCCTTGCAGACAAGGCATGATCAAGCACCTCTTGTGGCTGCAGGCTGTGAGCTCTTGCAAAAAGTAATCACTGAAGTTGAGCCTGACTCCTGGCAGAGGGAAGCAGAGCAAGGAAACTCAGAGAAAAGCTTGTGCTCATACCTAGGAAATGTTTTCTGAGGTTCAGCAGGTAGAAATGAGAGGGTTTTATCACTGAAGAGAAGAAAAACTAGGGAAGATCTTACTGCTGTGGTCTATTGCTATGTGTCTAGCCCCTGGGGAAGGAGTAGACACGCACGGGGAAGGACGTCCCAGGTGCCAACAGAGCATTCACTACTTGAGCTTGCAACTTCCAGCTGTGCAAATACACCCCTGGTTTGGATTAAAGAATGTTTAGGCTTGATCTGGGGGTACTTGGGCCTCTGAAACACTGTTGGTCCTGAGCTGCTGGTGCAGCAGGATCACGGGTACAAGCAACTTTGGCTCCTCAGGAAAAATGCTGTGTTACAGTAGAGCTAATCGGACTTGAGTGGGGAAACCAGATCACCTGAGCACTTCAAGGATGTAAGAGAGGGTTATAATGCTTGTTATATTGCTGGAGTAAATACTGTAGCCAAAGGCAGTCTGTGCCAAAGTCAGAGACAAACTAGTCTCTTTGCTGGTCATTTAACCTTCCTTTCCCCTGGAACTGGTAGATGGACGGATGGCTGCTCTGCTTGTGCATGGCTGCTCAGGCTGTGTCCCGTGAGTAAATATCCTGAGCTATGCACACACAGCAACTTCTCCTCCATCACATTCCCGGTGCAGACTGTTGTTCTTGGAGCTGCTGATCCCCTGGTCTGGCTCCAGTCCGATCATAAAGGAACTACTCCCTTGATGGACCAAGCCAGGCTATTTTTTTTGGTACTTTCTCTTCTTTTATTGGTAGTGAGCTAATTCCATCATTTCTGAGTGAATACATCAATGGCCTCTCTGTGTGCACCTGCTTGAGCAATGTCCTTGCTTGGCTGCTCATCTCTCTGTGCCGTAGCTGGTTAGGAGTGGCACCAGTGTCCATCCAAGTGGGTTTTATGCGGGAACGATGCCTGAGCAAAAATCCTATGCTTAAAAAAGGTTGTGAAATTTCAAAACCCTGCTGCCTGATTGCTTTTCTGGTGGAGAGAAAGCACTATGCTTTGCTTGGCTGCCCTTTACGATGTTTGGTACTCAAGATAAATTTCTCCGGTTCAAAAGGTGTCCTGAGACTGCTTCTCTCTCTGTGCTAGTGCCAGTGCTCTGCCTGGGAAATCTTTTATAAATGTCTCATTAAAGACCTGTGTCTGCCTCCCCTTTCTTTCTTTTTGTCACTGGATCAGCTCACTGAGAGCAGCTGTCTTCGCTTCCGTAATAGCGGCCCCAAAACCACGCTTGTCCCTCACAGATTCCCACAGGCTGAGAAACCCCGTACAACTGTGCACGTATGTACGTGCCGGGCTTTGCAGCCATGGCGGGCTTAGACCGAGCTGGTTCCCAAGCTTTTTCTGTGCTTCTTTGAAAAGAAAAGGCTCTAAGAAGTTAGCTTTATGTGGGATTTATAAAGAAGCTGAACATATGGTGTGATTACAGCTCTGCAGCTGGCGAGGTGGTGGTGGTTGGAGGGGAGGTTGTGTTCCACGGTGCATCGCTCGGGCTGCGGGAAGGAAGCTCACCCTGCAGGGCAGGAGTCATCCCTGTGAGTGTATCTCCCCTGGCTGGTGTTCTTGGGGCTGCTTTCTAACACTCCTTTCTGTCCTTAACTCTTGTAGCAGTTGCAACGGCCTGGGAAGGTAACGCAGTTTGGATATGGGGCTGGTGGGACAAGACTTACTGAATATTTACAGCTATGGGCTCGTTTAAATGGGGAAATAGCTTACTCTAACTAGAGGATATCTGCTGAATGAAATTGAAAATGAAAAAATGAAGTTATTTTATTTTTTTAATGAAAGAATGAAGCTTCTATTATTCTGTAATACACCAGGGGTTACTTTAGCACAGTATTTGTTTTTCAGATGTCTGTGACTTACTTCTAGAGACTGGGGGTGGCACAAGCTGGGGAGAAAGGCATGGGTGCACCCTTCTTTTTGTCAAACCTGAAACACCCTTCAAATAGTGCCATTTTTGTTTTCATTATTTTGTGGGAGAACAGGATGCTGCTCTAGAGCTGATATAGATGGGCCCCTGTTTTCAGACTGGAAAATGTTGAATAGGGTATTGAAACATGGATGTTGAAAGATGATATTTATGGTTTTAAAAAATAATAATTACGTAAAGAATTAAGACTGTAATCTTGAGATGAATAGATCCATCCCCATGCTGCGAGTTAATTATCCCTCAGTAAAAGAAATCTTGTGCTTTTTCTACTGGTTGCTTGCCTCCCCAGTGCCCTGTGCTGGCAAAACCTCTCTGCTTTGCATATTTTCTTGAATACCATTGTTTATTTGAAAAACTTAAAATCCTCACACATAACAAATGTATATCTTTGCTGTTTGTTTCCTTTAAGAATCAAACTGGATCTGGTCTAGCGTAGCTGGTAAACCCTGGGGTCCTTCATCCTCCTGTCTCTGGTGGGCACCGAGAATTCATGTCTTGCCCGTGGCAGAGCAGATTTTGTACTGGCCTCAGCCTCTTGAATGAGACCTATATAAGAAAGCCTTTGTTTGGTCTTTGTGTGAGGTTCAGTGCCCTTCCCAGCTGCCCTGGTGAAGACGAATATCTGCCTCAACGGGCATCTCCTTCCATTCAGTGCAAAGAAACTTTCTCATTCGCTTCTGCTTCCTAATTCTCGTTCGCTTTCTTATTGTCCTTTTTTCCTTCCTCCTCATTGCCAGTTTCTTTCTAGGTATATCTCCTCTCTTCAAAGCAGCCAGAGCCAGTGATGCTGACGTTGTATCAGATCTTAATATCCACCGCCATGGGGTTTGTTCCAGGGAGCAGCAGGGGCAATGGAGTTCCAGGGTGCCAGATGCAGAGCTTTTCTCTGGCAGTCGTTGCGTTTAGGTCCCATGGGACAGGGGATTACAGCACCAACTTCTCAGCTTTGAACTTGCAGAGCTTTCAGTTGTTGTTTCCAAGTCAGCCATAAATCTCTCGGGCTTCTTCCTCCCAGAATGTGCTGCTGGGCATTTGGCTATCGCCTGCGAAGCTTTGCTTTCCCTCACAACCACCTTTTCCCTCTCTCCTTCTGCTTTACTCTGCAGCTTGAAAGGGCTGTGATAAATCTTTCTGAAAACAGCTGCTTTGTGGCTGTGCTCTGTAATTTGAATTTGGGTACAGCAAAGTGGGCTGGCTTTCACTTGATTACCAGCGAAGTCATGTTTATCCCCTGGGCTGGGACGCCTCCCACCAGACCAGGTTGCTCAAAGCCCCATCCAGCCTGGCCTTGAACCCATCCAGGGATGGGGCAGCCACAGTTTCTCTGGGCAACCTGGGCTGAGTCTCTCCACCCTCACAGGAAATAATTTCTTCCCAATATGTAGCCTAAATCTCCTCTCTTTCAGCTTAAAACTGTTATCCCTTGTCCTGTCAAAGGAAGCCCCGTCTCTCTGCCTGTGCAGGTGACAGCTCCTGGAGGTTGCAGCAGGATGTTCCTCCTTGTCTCTTGCCCAGTAGACCATCTCCCATAGTTGGTAGGGACTGAGGCTTTGACAGTAAATACTCTGGACTGTCCTTTTCCCTTCCCCTTTCTGTAGGGGAAGCTCTAATTGGCTTTGCTCTCCACTATGTAGTGAGTTTCTGTAGTGTTATGCTTGGAGGCAAAATGATATAGCAGACCCAAAGAGGCGTACAGTGATTGCAACGTAAGAGCAATGGGTACAAGAGGCTCCACAGGGCCAGGAGGTGGTAAGTACTTGGCTGTAAAGGCAACGCACTGCTATTCTACTTCTTCAGCTCTTGCTGGAGGATGGTGTTGTTCTGTTGAGGGGGAAAGTATCATCCATCACAAGCGTTCAGTGCCTGAACAGGGGCTATGTCTGATGTCCCAGCTGAGACCACGTTCCCACCTCAGCACTGAACCCACACTGCAGGCCAGGCTGCTCTCGTTCTTCTTTAAGCTCTTACCCAATCCTTGTGGTAATAAAAACATATGTTACTCCTTTCAGCTGGCACCTCTGTGACCGGCAGTGGGGTTTTCCAGCTGAGAAAATCTGTCTTGGCTTCAAATGGACATTATGGTCCCCTGGTCACAGGACTGTCCTGAAGCCCTGCCCAGGCTGGGAGGCAGCAGAGCTGGTACTGGAGTTTTTGACTGGTTGGGTTGCACATCAGGAGATGCTTATGAGCTTCAAGGCATGCTGCCCCTGTCACAGGTTAGTGACATCTGTAGCCATTTTGTGACAGTCAGGCTTCTGCCAGGCTGGTACAGCTTTCCTTGCTGCCCAGTGGATGAGAAGCTTTTGATGGCTGTGGAGAGGGAACGCAGCCTGGGAGTGGATAGGCAATTATGTGCTGTGTGTAAGGCTGTCTTGTGATGTGGTGGGATTTGAGGGTAAAAAAACCTCTGAAAATTCAAATGGAGAAGGAAAAAAACCCTGTCCTGGGGGCATTGTAAAGTTCTTTTGTAAATACCACGTGTTTTCTTATTTCTCCCTCCTTTCCTGGCACGAGACACTACTCTGGTATATCTCTGTTTCCCCTCTTTTTTCCCCTGTTTCTTTCGAATCTAATGTGCCTCCATTTTATCAATTAACTGCCTGTCTCCCCATTCCTATGGCAACGCAACAGGCTGTTGCATTTCTGATTTCCTTGGCAGTTGGGGTGCCTGGCATGTGTCTTGGGAGCAGTGACATTACAAAAGGGTTCTGCAGGGAGTAGGAAATACAGAGGCAACACTCACTATGCCCCGCTTCTCATGCTAAACCATTTTGCTCTTCCTCTCCCTCCTCCCATTCAGAACCGAGTTTCCTTCCCCTTTTATTTCAATGGCTCGGTGATAAGAAATGAGCAACTGAAGTGCTGTGGGAGGTTGAAAGCCGTGGAGGGAGTGAGGGGAGGATGGTTTCACTGGACGTGGATGGCACTTAAACGTAGCATGGGGCTGAGCGCCTCCTCGGGCATCCTGCAAAGAAGGTTATTCCTGCGGATGCCGCATAGAAGTGCTCTGTTCTTTCTGCTTCAACTTTCAGAGCTTGTTTGAAGGGAGGCTTCTTGCTCCTTTGCCTGACAAAGCTGTCTCTTCACTCTTTGAAGAATCCATCCCCTGTTGGCAGAAGTCCTTACGCTTCCAGAGATTTTAGACACGTGGCTTTCATTGACACTGTAACAAGAGCCAGCTGAACAGGCTGAAGTTTCGGTTAAAACCTTTAACCTCTCCAGCTCCTGGCTCATAGGAACTTGTTCAACTCCTGCAGTATCGGTGCCCCATCACTGTGGGGGGGTACTCTGTCCCCCTGGGCCTCTAAAACCGAAGGGACTGGCCTGCAAAAAGGGCCCTTAAGTGCCAGGTCGCCCGTGGTTATTATTAATGCATCATGCATGGGCTTTACAAAAGCTGAAGGGAAAATAGAGATTTAGAGCTAGATAAGATGTGCATTTAGTGAATGCTGTGTATGACTTTGATTTACAAATTGTTATTCAGCCCTGAAAGCTGTGACCTACAGGAAGACCATTTAAGACCAGAAGAATGAGCTGGCTGATGGACACAATAGGGTTGTAAAGCTGGAGTGTCCAAGTGGAAGAGGTCCCACTTACTGATCGTCATGTCTTGGAGCCCGGTCCCAGTGCGAGGGAGGGAGGAGCTGCTGGCACAGTCCTGGCCAGCAAGCAAGGTTTGTGTTGGGCAGAGCAGCTGAGGGGGTTCCTCCTGGACCAAGGAGGAAAGAGCTTTCCCTGTCACTGGCATTCAGGTGAGCTGCTGAGACATTCAGAGAGTTCGTGTAGCTTCTTGATCTGGTATCATCAGGTAACGGCAGGGTTGGGGTAGGAAATAGTCTACATTTCCTTGGGTTAGTTTCTCTTGCGTAGCTCTGCTCTCAACTCCATATCGGAGATCTGTACCCTTGCTTTGCCATTACTGAGTGTCTTAGAAATTGTTGGTGTTTAACTGGGGATTCTGACTACAATGAGAAGGTTTTCTTCTGCAGAAACAGCAAATCCAAGCAACACCAGTGTAGACCAACTCTTTAGGTGCCTGTAGGCTGGAGAAAGGTCAGGAATTTTGGTCACTTGAGTGGCTTTCTCCTGAGCTGCAAGAGCCACTTGGAGAGTGGGTAACTCCAGATGCCAGATGTTGGAGAGCAGTGCTGTCATCTGATGTCTGCTTTGGGCTAGGCTAACATAGTCATGGGATCAAAGACAAGCTGCTCATCCCTACCTTTTACCTTCTGAAAGGCTAGTAATTCCCAAACTGGGAGGATCAGAGCTTAGTCCACTGAGGTCCATCAGACCTTAGGCTGAGAAGAGTGGGTTTAGCTTGATCATAGTGACTCTTGGTTTCTCTGAAAACCTGCTGCGCAAAAGCCTCTCAGCTGCACTGTAGGAAAATTTGGTGGATTAGTCATGTGGGTAATGAAGGTCAGGTAAAGTACACGTTTCTAACAGCGTGGCCATAAAGAAGGTGGTGAGTCTTCTGGCAGTTCCTCACTTCAATCCTATCTTTTTGAATAACTTGCCTCGTGCTAAAGAATAATCATGCTTCTGACTGCACTGCTCTGCTGGGGAGCCTGTAATTAGTCTGTTTCCCCTACGATGGTGTAATTACTGCAGTTTGGCAGCCCGGCCTGTCAGACAGGCACCTAAAACAAGCAAAGTTTATAAAGTCCCACTATAATTTTGACTCTTTGGGAAAGACAGTGTTACACCAAGGGTCCAATGAACTGTTCCTTTTTTTTCCCCCCTAGTCCAAGTCAGTTTTTGAAGTGCTTGCTCTCACAGTGAAGCACTGCCAGTCTAGGTGTGGTTTTAAATCCTGCCGTGTTGTTTGTTCAGCCCTGGGCAGCCTTCCTGCCTTTCTTTGCTTGAGCTTCACCGCCCAGGGCTTTGCTTGTCCCAGCCGCCTTGTGTTGAGAGCAAATGGAACCTGTATCTTGAATGTTAACCAACAGCCCTAATAAAGACTTGCAAGTGTGCTGAAACTCAAGCTCAAGTAGGACTAGAGAAACAGCTTTGATCTTTTGTGAATACAGATGCAGAACCCCCATATTTTTGTCCTGAGGTAGTTCTCTACTAGTTCAGTAGAGCTGAATTTGCCTATTCTGCTCGGCACATTGCATGTATCTGTAGCAAACATGTCAGTGGCATGAGATCTGTGTGTTACGGTGCTCTACCGAGCATGAAACTGGGATATAAGTTGTGTTTCTAATTTAGTTTTTTCCTCATACCCGTGAGAGACACACATATCACAGGCATTGTTGGCGATAAACCCCTTGTAGTCACCTCCAGCTATTAAACCGAAGGAGTATGTCTAGAATGTAACTTGTTGGTTTCTAATCGATCTGCTTGCTTGTTTTGTGCTATTAAGCATTGAAATGAAAATGGTAGCCTTATTTTCTGCTTACGGTTGTCTTTACGGTTCACGTGGATGGACCCCTGTTTCCTCTCCCCCTCTTTTTTTTTTTTTTTTTTTGAAAATCTTGTGTAAGGTTCAAAAGCTCTAAGCATCCTTTGTTTTTCAGTTTTTAAGGTGAAACTGGTTCTTGAGTGTAATGCTGTACCCTAATGGAGCTCCTCTTGAGGCATGTAGGGCAAGCTCGAAAGTCAAGCCCTTGCCAAAAACAATTATAACTAGTTGATGAAGAACATGTGAGGCTGAGGAGCTATTGGAGCAGGGCCCAAGCACCAAGAGAAGGCAGCTCAAGGATGGCAGTGCATCTTGTTGTCCCAGGGAGCTGACTGAGCTGGGAGCACCATGGGTTTGGCTGTTGTTCACCTGGTCAGTTGGGAAGGGGATTTATGCTACTGCACCTTCTGTGCCCATCGAACATGCCCATTTTGGCCAACTTTCTCAGTCCAGCCCGAGCCTGGTGAGCAGGCTGGAGGTGATTCTGCTCGTAAGAGGAGTTTGTATGATGGTGATTAACCCCTGCTGTGTCATAGATCAGAGCAAGTAGAGGAGCTGCTGCCTTCCAGCAGCCACAAACTGGTGCAATTGTGCCATAGAGGTTTGTCAGGGGGTGGTGACTCCAGAATCTAATGAGAACCAAAGGGTTAACATTAATCCCTCTTAATGCAGCTGGTTGAGCACTAACTGTAGATTCTTCATACTATTACTGAGGCACTGATATTATTTTCTTTCCTCTGACACAGACCTTTAGCAAAGCTTTGAAGTATATTAGTTTGAGAGTTTTTATGTTCTTCCCTTTTCCAGGAGCTAAGCCTGATCTGTCAGGCCCATTACTTCTGAAAGAGCCCTAGAAATGGTGCTGGCTGAGCAATAGTGATGGCTGAGGCTGAACCAGTTCCACAGTTCATTTCAGATAAACACTCGAGTTGGGCTTGTCTCTGCAGCTGCTCAGACTTTCTCTGTCAGCCTGGTCTGGTAGCAAATAAAAATTTCTTCCCCCGTGTGCTTTAAGCTTTTCTGGTTGGTGGCACCCAGAAATTTCACCCTGAAGTTTGGCTAAATAGTCCAGATAGCTTTAATTGAGCACAGGAGATGTGGGGCTGGATCCTGTGTATACACCCCACCTCAAGCATGCTTGGGGGGACCTCTGTGCCAGCAAGAGCTAAGGATGACTGGAGGTCCAGAGTACGTGACCTGCAGGATCTTGCTTTGTAAGCTTATTTCCTCAATCCATTGGGTGGTTTCTTCTAGGGCTTTACTTAACCTCCTACTTTAGCCTTCAGAGGGTTTTAATGAAGTCCATATGTCCTCGTCTTTTGGGGAAAGCCCAGAGTTTGCGACAGGAGTTTGACACCGGGGTCAGCAAGAGTGGGGTCGCTGTGAACTCATTTACTAGGGTTGTCTGTGTTCCCCTTCAGCCACCAGTGACGTTTAAGGGTCTCCTGGTGTATTACAGAGAGCTTGGCCCATCAAGGATGTGCTGAAGAGTGTGAGTGGGACAGTAGATTTTCAGCATCACCTGCAGGTTTCATTCTCCCAGTGCAGCGTTGCTGGAGTTCTGGCTTCGGCTTGATGGGCTGATGCTGAAATAATAGCATTCTTTTTTGCAGGTTTTCTTGAGCTCAGCATGTGGCACATCAGCCTCAGGAAGGCTGAGCGTGGAAGGGGTTGGAGATGCTTCCTGTTTATAGATACGCTGTTTGTATTGAACAGACCCCAGGTGTCTGCTCACTGCTGGGTTCTGCTTCAGCAAAGGGCACACCAGCAGCTGGGAAAAGTGAGTAATTTGCAAAGGCAGCTGCGTGGTCCCACAGGAGCCATTAGTGCCCTTGGTGGGACTCTCAATGCTGGGATTAACTGCCTGAATCCAGACACGTGGAGTTCTCATAGCACTGGGTACTAAAACATCGGTACCTCACTTGGTTATTTCTTTTTTTTATATTTTTGGATGAAAGGGTGACTTTGGCATCTTTCTTCCACGCAGAAGTTCATTGGTCTCCTTTTAATTCTGAAGCACTTACCACCACTCCTGTCTCTTTGAGCTTATTCACGTTAGTGCTGCTGGGAAAAATACCCTCTGGTGCTGGGACGGGCTAGGGGGCAAGTGGGTGTTATAAAGGGGGATGAAGACATAAGATTTCTTCTCTCTGTTGTGCACAAGACCTGCAGGAACTGGGCAGGGTACAGGTTGGACTTCTGTGCAGGTTGATTTCCTGCCGAGGAAGACATGTAAGTAACGGGGTCACCCAGGTTTCAACCTTCGCTTCCTGTAAACTCGCACCCCAAGGCATGGTCCCAGATGTTTCCTTTGTGTAAATGCCCTTTTGGCTGCTTTGTAGGATTTCTCCTCATACCGAAACCTCTTTTCCCTTGATTTGCAGGCTCACCTTTACACAAGCAGGGTACCACCTCCACCGCCAGCACCGAGAAGTCGGGTTCAAAGGTTGCCGAGGTGGGCGATGATTTCCTGGGAGACTTTGTGGTGGGCGAACGTGTCTGGGTAAATGGAGTGAAGCCAGGTGTGATCCAGTATCTCGGGGAGACGCAATTTGCTCCGGGCCAGTGGGCAGGGGTCGTTCTGGATGACCCGGTGGGTAAGAATGATGGCTCCGTTGGTGGAGTACGGTACTTTGAATGCCAGCCGCTGCAGGGGATTTTTACCCGACCGTCCAAGCTGACCCGGCAGCTGGTGGCCGAGGGCTCAGGGAGCGACGCCCCCTCCGTGGACTCCCTGACGGCTCAGAACTTGTCACTGCACTCGGGGACAGCCACGCCACCTCTCTCCACACGCGTCATCCCCCTGCGGGAGAGCGTCCTCAACAGCGCCATGAAGACGGGGAACGAATCTGGATCTAACCTCTCGGACAGTGGGTCTGTGAAAAAAGGGGAGAAGGACTTACGGCTTGGAGATCGTGTGCTGGTGAGTTGATGGTGGGGCCCCCTTAGAAAAGGGTTCATCCCCTCCCTAGGTATCCTGGTCAGGCTAAGGACAAGAGAGGAGGAGGACAGAGTTGGTGGTGGCCTTGGAAGGGGGTGACTAGACCAAGCAGGCAGTGAACTGTTGCATTCACTGTTATTTGGGATGCTCTGCCTTCTTGATCCATTTCTTTCAAGTCCTGAGCAGTAGAATGAAGTCAGACAGAGCAACTCAAACATGGGAGGGAAATAGAAGAAGAATCCTTGATGATTATTTTCTAACCCAGTGATATTCCCCATAATGGTGTGTACTGGGGCTTTGGGGGAATTTGCAAGAGAGTGTCTTGTTGCATGTGGTCGTACGTACCTACTGCAAGTATTTGCAAGGTAGCTGGCCACTTCCTTCCTGGTGCTCCAGTTTTTATATGTTGGATATGACACTATCTCCTTTTCTATATGGAAAGGAACCTGTAATTATTTTTACAAAAGGGCAGAACTTTGGGGGAAATCACTCTGCTGATGGATGGGTTCTCCACATCTGATTTCTCTCATTGGTTTCATTATCTGGAAGAGAGTACCTGATGATTTTAAGCCAAAATGCCAGACTTAGACTAAAAATTGCTTACTGGAAGTTGCAGTAAGCAATTGCATCAAGCTTATCACCGTTTGTGTCCTGGCAAAGGAGTAGTGCTTTCAGGGGAGGTTTAGAAGGAAAAGAAATAAAGCCAAACATGGGAAAACTGAGTTTAGTTTTGCAGTTCTATAAGAAAGTTTAGTAGGTTGGTTTTATTTTTTTTTTTAGTGTGTATAATGCATAACATTCTGCCAAATACTAGATGAGCCAAGCGTTTGGGCACAGATCTGTTGGGACTGTAGCTAAAAGATAGAGGTGACCCTGTCTGACAGTGATGACAGGTTGCAGAGGGTTGGGCTTTGTACATCCTGGGCAATGTGGCTCCCATTTAAAGTTAGCTGGGCAGTATTTCCTCTATGGGGTGTCCAAGGCAGTCTCAAATGTCCTTTGGGGTCTCGGAGGGTAGATATTTCTGATGGCGAGAGCATCAACCCTGGGCCAGCAGCAGCTCAAGCTGATGGGGTTGATTCCTTAGCTCTTCACAGCCCCAAGGGAAATGTAGGCAACCAGGCCATGTTAGAGCAGCCTGAGGTGGCCCAATGAGTGCTGAGCAGCTGTGATGGGCCACACACGTCTTCTGAGTCAAACTTCACGTGGCACAACCTGATCTGAGGGTCTTGGGATCTGTTACGGCAAAATGTCAAGCTTCTCTGGCATCGCAAGTACATTTTGAAGTTAGTTAGAATAATTAGAACACCAAAACGCTGATGGGTTGTCCAATAGCTTTCATTTTATTTAAATAAATTTTAAAACAGTTTGAAGTTTGTTCTTTTTCGGAGGAGGAAACATTAAAATTGGTTCTGCTTGTGTCCACTGGGTATGACACTTAGTAAATTTCAGGTGAACTCCTGGGCTTGTAGACCAAGTTGTAAGATGTGAGAAAGTCTTGAATTCTCAGATTTTCCCCAAAACGAGCATTGCATTCTGTGTCACAGCAGGAGCTGACAGCTGTTCAAGGGGTTGTCACTTTTCTGTCTCTAAAATCTATGCTGAACTTGGCTCTATTCTCTCAGAACCAGCTAGGCAATGGAACAGTGTTCTCCAGACTTTGTTTAACCCTTCTCCTCTACTGAATGACCAAGGCAGGGTCTGGCCACTTAATCGCAGAATCACAGAACCTCAGGGATTGAAAGGGACCCTGAAAGATCATCCAGTCCAATCCCCCTGCCGGAGCAGGAACACACAGAGCAGGTCACACAGGAACACGTCCTGTCTCCAGAGAAGGAGACTCCACAACCTCTCTGGGCAGCCCCTTCCAGTGCTCAGTCACCCTCACTGTGAGGAAGTTTTTCCTTATATTTAAGTAGAACCTCTTATGTTCCAGCTTGCACCCATTGCCCCTGGTCCTGTCATTGCCTGTCACTGAGAAGAGCCTGGCTCCATCCTCCTGACACTCACCCTTTACATATTTATAAACATTCATGAGGTCACCCTTTAGTCTCCTCTTCTCCAACCTAAAGAGACCCAGCTCCCTCAGCCTTTCCTCATATGGAAGATGCTCCACTCCCTTCATCATCTTTGTAGCCCTGCCCTGGACCCTCTCAAGCAGTTCCCTGTCCCTCTGGAACTGAGGTGCCCAGAACTGGACCCAATATTCCAGATGGGGTCTCCCCAGGGCAGAGTAGAGGGGGAAGAGAACCTCTCTCAACCTACTGACCACCCCCCTTCTCATACACCCCCGGATGCCATTGGCCTTCTTGGCCACAAGGGCACAGAGCTGGCTCATGGTCATCCTGCTGGTCACCAGGACCCCCAGGTCCCTTTCCCCTACGCTGCTCTCCAACAGGTCAGTTCCCAATCTATACTGGTACCTGGGGTAATACCCTGTTTAACTCAGTGGGGCCCAGGCGACTGAGATTTCAGTGTCCCCGTGCAGTAAAAACTGCTTCTCTCCCTGTGACTTCTCTTGAGTTGGTTTTGGAGCTGGTTTTCATCGTTTTTATGTTTTTAATGAAAATGCATCCTTAAAAGCTCGCCCTCCCTACCTGCTGATTTATCCACCCCAGATATTATATGATAAAACTTTTGCTACGATTTGTTAGCGTAATAAATAGTTCCAAAAGAGCAGATCTGGAATGAGCTCAGCATCTCTCTGGCTCTAGCGGGAATGTTCAGCTTACAGAAACATCAGAAATTGTTTGCAGGCAGTAGGAGAGGTCCAGGAAAAGAGGAGATAATGACAACAAGAAGAAATAATTTGCTGTTATGTCTCAGTAAAATGTGCTTGGCTTGGCAGATGGCTCTTTTTTGTTTTTGGTTTTTT
>VXBJ01001599.1:0-32089 GCA_013400055.1 Nycticryphes semicollaris | reverse complement strand
TTTTTTTTTTTAGTAATGGAGATGTCAACTAATCTTGTTTGGTGTTTGAATACATAAACAGTAATTCTGGGTTAACCTGAGTTGCCTCAAATTCCCCGAGTAAATCTTTGCGCTTGTCCTCTGTGCATTGGTACAGTTTCAGTTATCTTTATTACTCTCGGTCTGTGCTTTTCTGAAATACTATCTTTTTTTTTTTCATTTGAGAATGGCTTTTAGGCAGATGGGAAACACCAAATGCTTTTCAAGCCAGGGAGGACAAGTGCTTCCTGTGATTGCTCAGTGGCTGGAGCGCAAGGTTGCAGGGGGCCCTTCCAGGTCTGTTAAGACGGACACCTGGCTGCTCTGCACTCTGGCCCTTTCCTCCTAGTGGTTTTCTTTAACTTCATTAAAGTCCATTATAGCTTGAAGACATTTTTTGCTTTTCAATGTCTTTGTTCTGAGACCCTTTCTGACTCTGTAGCAGTTGCAAAAAGTGACTTTTAGCTTTCCATTAAAAGCTTTCCATTAGAAGAATTAGAGAAGATTTGCCTTTGGCACTTTTAAACTCGGACATTTTCCCAGAGATGCAAAAATTGCATTAAAGAGATGAAAACCTCACCCTAATGTTGCAGAACTCATCTCTTGAAGTCTGGCAAATGAATGGGGAGCAATTAACCTTTGCTTTAGTAAGAATGGAGCTTCCCAAAGGAAGATAGTGGCTGGAGAGCTGCTGTTAACGTGAGACTGGCTTCTTGCCTTTCTCCAGGGAAAGAAGGGATAGAAACAGAGTAGTGGAGCAATTGAACATTTTCTGCTTGAGAGGAATCTCTTCTATGGTTTTTTTTTTTTTTTTTTTTGCCTAAGAAAATGGATTTTGCATGCTTTGGGAGGGTGAGGGGCTTTCTCAGCAGCTGAGCTCATTTCACCCTAGATGTGGTTGCTTTCTTAAGAATCAGAGAATAATACAATAGTTTGGGTTGAAAGGGACTTTTAAAGGTCCAACCTCCTCTGCAATGAGCAGAAATATCTTCAACTAGATCAGGTTCATCTAGAAGAAGGGTAGGAAGGAGGAGGCTGTTCTCTATATGTCAGTCTATATGAAAGATAATTTAAAAAAAAGAAATTTCTCTTAATAGAGGTGTTCTGCCTGTCTCCTTACCTGGGCTTGCACTCTTCAGTACTGAAATGTCCCAGTAATAAGACTATTTAAGGGGCAGGTTATACCGCAGTGGTGGATTGACTCTACTGCAGTACGATGTTGCTCCAGATACCCTTTGGATGCATTCTGGATTTATGACTTTGCTAGAACTTGCAGGTGGCCAAAACCAGAGGTGATGCTGGATGAGGATCAGCAGCAGTGGCAGGGAGAGTCTGACGGCCTGGTGGAATAGGCTCTGAGCTTCCCCCTGAGCTCAGAGATTTAATAATTTTCTCCTTTGTATGCTGCAAAGTGTTTTTTCCCTGCGGTGTATTGCAAACTCTGGCTCCTGGCAAATGACAGAAAATTTTCATGAATAAACTAATCATGTCCTTTTCTTCAGCATCCCCCTACGTGCCCCTGTCCCAACCCTCCTTTGCCAGCCTGAAGCTGCAGAAAGCCTTTAACCACCTGAGTGAAAAAGCTTTTCCTTCAGAAGCTCCCCAGTGAGAAGACTTGCAGCCTGGATCCTTCTCCTTGGGCAGAGATAACCACTTGTTCTGCTGCTGCCAGCTCGCTTTGAGCTATTTCTGTGCTGAGACCGAAGCCTTTGCTGCTATGAGGGTGTCCCAAAAAAAGGTTCCGTGCACTTTATTTTCCCAGTAAACCATCAGAACTCACGCTGGGGTCTTAGAAGTGCAGCAATGCTGCTGTAGGGGCTTTACAGAACAACCACAAGGTGTATTTCCTGATCGCAAACCAGGCAGGAAACAAGGAAGGAGCAAGTGTTCCCTGTCCCTGCAGTGAAACTAAGAGGAAATAAATCACACAAAGGAACTGTCCTGCTGCCACATCAACCCTTTGAGGCTTTTTGTGCATACGCACACCCTCCTAACCAGTTATTTGGGCTGATGCCTTGGCCAGTCCTTGTCTTCTGTGCACCAGATCTGTCATTAAATAGTTGTAAGCTGCCTGTGGTGGAGCAAACTGTATTATTAACGTGGGCGGACTTTGTATCGGAGACAGCCTCAGGAGGGGGTGCTGTAATTCTGGGCTTTCTTCTTACTCCACAGCCCGAGGACGTTAATTTCTTGGTGGTGCCTGAAAGATAAATATGCAGCAATGCCTTGTGTTAGCAGCATTGTCAGACTCATCCCTGTGCAACGCTGAGTTGTGCTATGGGGATGGGAAGGCACAAAGAGAAGTGCTTGAATTGAAAGAAACTATAAAAATTCTTGCCCCTTTACATGGGGAGGGCAGTCCTGTAATTCCTGGGCTGGCTTTTTCTCCCCTCACCCTAAAAGCCAGTTCTGCCCTTCACAGATGCCATAGTGTCTGTCTGATGAAACTGCTGATGGCCATCTGAAGTAAGCTGTATTTGCAGACAAGCCTGACCACAGGCCAGATCTCCACCCTTACCACTAGCTTGCTGTCAGCTGGGACGCAGCCCCGTGAGGTGACAACATGCCCTTCCTGTAGGTGTGCGCATTTACCCCCTTGTGCTTACAGATCATCATTTCACCTGAGCTGGAGTGGCTGGACCCAAACACACGCTGCCTACAGCCTGCAGCTCAAACTGGAGCAAGCAGCACTTGTCCGGTTATGGGTAAACTATTTCCTGTTAGTATCATTCAATAAGAGTGGAGAGTAAGTTTATGTGCTGCACGTTAAAAGTAGTTGAAGGTCCTCAGAGTAAAAGAAGTCCATGTCTGCCCACCTTGCTCTTCCTTTCTCTCCCACAGGAGAGTTTCATGGCGAAAGGGAATCATAGAATAGAGTCATAGAATCATTCAGGTTGGAATAGAGTCTTGGGATCATCAAGTCCAACCATCAGCCCCACTCTACAAAGTTCTCCCCTACACCAGATCCCCCAACACCACATCTCAACCACTCTGAAACACATCCAGGGATGGGAACTCAACCACCTCCCTGGGCAGCCTGTTCCAGGGTCTGACCACTCTTTCTGGGAAAAATTCTTTCCTGATGTTCAACCTAAACCTACCCTGTTGCAGCTTGAAGCCATTCCCTCTCATTTTATCACTAATTCCCTGTGAGAAGAGACCAGCACCAACGTCTCGACAATGTCCTTTCAAGCAATTGTAGAGAGCAATGAGGTCTCCCCTCAGTCTCCTCTTCCTCCAACTAAACAGTCCCAGCTCCTTCAATTGCTCTTCATAGGATTTATTCTCCAGGCCCTTCCCCAGCTCCGTTGCCCTCCTCTGCCCTCGCTCCAGCCCCTCCAGATCTCTCTGGTGTTAAGGTGCCCAGAACTGGACACAATACTCAAGGTGTGGCCTCACCAGGCTGAGGCCTCACTACTTCTGTTGGTCACACTATTTCTAATACAAGCCAGGATGTCACTGGCCTTCTTGGCCAGCTGGGCACACTGCTGGCTCATGTTCAGCCCCTTGTCAATTAGAACCCCCAGGTCCTTTACTGCCAGGCAGCTCCAGCCACACTTCCCCAGGCCTGTAGCGCTGCGTGGGGTTGGTGTGGCGATGCATGGGGTTGTGCATCCACCCTGCAGAGGTGGATGGCAGTGTCTGTGCTTGGGCTTTCACCTCCACCCTCTGATCAACAGCAGGATCTTCTGGAAATGCTTGGGGAAAGCAGCTGGGAAAATAAATTGTGATGGGGAAACGAGAACATTCAGCAGACAGCACAGCATCATTGCTGTTGTTTCTGCCTGGGGACGGGCTCAAGCAGGGACCTGCCACCAATGCCACCCCCTGAATGGTGCGTGACAGTGGGGGACAGTCCCTGTTGGCCTGAATTTAGAGCAATATTGGAGCACATTGCAAGCCCACACACCCCCTGGGTTGAGGACAGCTTTTAGGAGGTTTTTGCTGAGAGACAAAAAAAAAAAAACCCCAACTGCCGTGGGGTGAGCAGGGAGGACATAAGGGGAAAAGAGCAAAGGCAGGCTGGAGGGAGGCTGGCTTGCAGCAACCAGATGGAGAACATGGCCTGGTGCTGGTTTGGTAAATTGTTTAAATGATATGTTAGCAGCTCTGATGAAGACAGTGTCTGGAAGGATTAGCATCATTGTGTTTTGAGCCCTGGGATACTGGTCTGAATCCAATTTTGTGGTTCTGATGAGGAAACCATAGTGAAACGTGATGTCGGTGATGCTGCAGCGAGCAGGGAAGGCGTGTGGATGTCCCACCAGTGCGTGTCTCTGACTCACCGGCCGGGACACAGACCTGTAAAATCTTCCTGGCTTTGCTTTGTAGTGAAGGTCAAGTCCACAGCTACCTCTTGAGACTATTGGAGATCTTTTGCTGAGGAAAGGCCAGGGCAGGAAGATGGTTTTTGGTCCAAGGGCATCGGAGCCAAGGTGGAGAACTTGGAGCTGAGCTTTCCCAGAGATGAGGGACACGTGGCTCTGGGGCTGCACGAATCCGGCTGGACTACCCTGAATTTGTTTAATGTTAATTGAAGTGTTTGTACCTGAAGCAGAGAAACTTGGATCGTTGATGCTGGTCAAAACACACTCCAAAATGAAAAATCCTGTACCGCTGTGTCACAATTGTTTCCATTTTGGGGGGAGCTTCAAGAAAGAACTATTTTTAGCTGCTTTCCCTTCCCTCCTCTCTCCCCATAACATTAGAACTTTATGTTTGGTAAAATCCTGATCTCTTGGATATGAATAACCGCCGTAAAGGTTTTGGTAAAGTAACTACTAAAGGCTTCCCAGAAAAAATTTTGAGAGTTTTGTTCATTTTTGAATGAAACTTGTCAACAGGTTGCCCAGAGAAGCTGTGGCTGCTTCATCCTTGGAGGGGTTCAAGGCCAGGAAGGAGGGGGCTTGGAGCAACCTGGTCTGCTGGGAGGTGTCCCTGCCCAGGGCAGGGGATGGGACTGGATGATCTTTAAGGTCCCCCCCAAACCCAAACCATTCTATGACTTTAAAAGCTGGGGTGTATCTGTACTGCTGTGGTGTAGTTTTGCTTGTTGGTGTCCTCGTTGACCTTGTGCTGTCTCATGCTTTGGCAAAGAGAGGGCTTCCCTGTTTTTGAACTCTGGATGCTTGGCAAGTTGAAGGGCGATTGTGACTCTGGTCACTGCATGCAGATGAGAGATGCAGATGAGTTTTCCATAGAGAAACTCGTGGCTCAGGGTGGTCCTCATGCCAACAGCAGGTTGAGATGTTCATGCAATGGAAATCCTCTTGTCTCCAGCACGATGATGGCAGTTGGGTTAGCGCTATAGGAGCCATCCATGCCCAGTTGTCCTTCGTGCCTGGTTATGGAGCACAGTATCAAAGGTAGGCATGGGCAGGAGGAGCAGCTGTGAGCTACTGTGAGTTACTCTGTGCAATTGCTGCCCTCCCTGGCTTTCACAGGCTGCCTTTTGTCCTCCTTCCAAGGTGATGCTTCTGATTTATTGAAGGGTATGATAAAAGCAAACACTTCTGTTTCAGTAAGGGTGTTTCAGGCACTCACACTACCTGCCAGCTGGCTTCTTCCAAAGCGTGTTATTTATTTTAGCAGCATTAGCAGATTATCGTGGACTCTACGGTGTAAGTCTAGAAAGCTTTCTGTGATCCTTTTCCTGCTGGCAAATATTTTCCTCTTTCCTATAGCCAAGAGAACAACATTAACAAAGGTTTTTCTGTAAGTAGCACTTTGAATCCCCAAGGGAGAGAAATTACAGAAAAGTAACTTCTCTGCAGCAGAGTAAATGCTGCACAACCTCCGAGGACTCGAGGTAGGACCCAGCGTGGAGCTGCATTCTCTGCTCCATCCAGGTGCAGTTATTTTTAGGCTGGGAAAACTCTTTTCTCCTTTGCATAAGCATATTTTCAGAACTTTTAGGGACTAAAAATTGGTACATGTGTAACATCCCTACCCTAGAATACACAAAACTGGAGCTTTCTGCATTCGATTATCGCTGTTTCTGTAGGAGAATGTTACTCTGATAACATTTTATGTAATATCTAATATTAAGAAAATTAATAACCACGTGTCATTCAAGATAAAGCTGCAAATTTAAACTTATTTTTAAGCTTTCTTCCTTGAACCTAGGCCTGAGCAGAGATAGGCTAAAAGAAGTTTAAATCCCATGCTGACTTAGCTGAAGGTGTGAACCTTTAGAAGCACCCTCCCACTTTCCCATCTTTCTTTTCTCAGCACAAGCGTCTAAGTAGGAGTTTCTAGTGCTCAGCTCTAGGAGCTGCCACTGGGTGAAGTGTGCTCTCGTAAGCAGTGATGGAAACAACCTCAGACATCCCTGACTTGTGCTCTCAGCTGCAAGCTTTAAGTGTGTGTATGTGTGATTTATTCTATTTCTCCATGGAGAGGGAAAAAAATGGTGCTAGCGGAAGCCTGGCAGTGAGATAGGACCCTTTCCCATGCAGCTCGCTAGCGCTGTGAATTTATGTAGGATGTGTAGCTATAGGCAGAGGGGTTTTGTTGGTTTGGTTCTTTTTTTTCCCTGTACAAAACTCCTCTGTTTTGAGCAATTTGTTAGGAAGGCTGTTTGCTACATCCCAGCAAACCCTGTGTGGGGACAAGCTGAAGAGTGACAAGTACCTTCCTGCCGCAGCTTGTCCCTTTGGTGTTGTGTCCCAGCTGAAAGACCACAGGGCTGGAACACCCCATTAGTGTAGAATCACAGAATCTCGGGGATTGGAATGGACCTTGAAAGATCATCTAGTCCAATCCCCCTGCCAGAGCAGGAACACCCAGAGCAGGTCACACAGGAACGCATCCAGGTGGGTTTTGAATGTCTCCAGAGAAGGAGACTCCACAATCTCTCTGGGCAGCCCCTTCCAGTGTTCCGTCATCCTCACTGTGAAGAAGTTTTTCCTGATGTTTAAGTGGAACCTCTTATGTTCCAGCTTGCACCCATTGCCCCTTGTCCTGTCATTGGATGTCACTGAGAAGAGCCTGGCTCCATCCTCCTGACACTCACCCTTTACATATTTATAAACATTCATGAGGTCACCCCTCAGTGTCCTCCAAGTTAAAGAGACCCAGCTCTTGGTTCTTCACAGAAGGCAGCTATAAACTGTGTTTGAAAGCTTAAATTCCTTCGTGGCCTCACAAGTAACTCTATGCAATTAGTTGACACCTTGAAATACATTCTCATTGTATTTGTTCTGACACCTTCCAGGCAGGTCAAAAAGTGAGAGTTTGGTCAACTTGCTTGTAGTTATTGGAGAGACATCTGTAGCGTTAAGAGAAATGAACATGAAAACTGTCTGTTCTGGTTTCATTGGATCTGAAACAGAAAATATTGTCTCTTTCTCTTCCCTCCCCCTTTCCCAGCTCCACTCTCCATAGCTGTCCCAGCTTCAATCCCCTGGTGGTAGTACCAGTGCTGCTGTCTCTAATGCTTGGCATCTTGTCTCCAACAGGTTGGTGGGACGAAGACGGGAGTTGTGCGCTATGTGGGAGAGACAGATTTTGCCAAAGGAGAGTGGTGTGGTGTGGAGCTGGATGAACCCCTGGGGAAGAACGATGGGGCGGTTGCTGGTACAAGGTACTGTGGGCTCTGAAATCCAGCCTGGGGTATGTCCTACACGCTCCCAAGGTGTCCGAGCAGGCCAAATGGACCTGGGAGGAGGACACAGGGTCATGTGTGGCTGTGTTTGGTCGGTTGGACATTGTGGGTTTGGAGAAAGAGTCCAGTTTGGAGTCATTTAAGCTTTGGTCTGTCGTTTTGCAGGAAGATCAATAGAAGCCTCATCCCTGGAGCATTTTAAAGGGGGATCAGATAAGTCCTGTAGAGAAGTAACCTGAGTGGCTTCAGGAAACAGGAGAGAGTAGGGAGAAAACATAACTTAGAGAGGGATTTAGTTTTTGCTAGAAATGTATTCTCTGATTGTATTAACTCTGCTTTCTACCACACATTCCTTTCATAAACTTGCTTCTTGTGCTATAATTCACCGTCAGACCTACAGAAGATAAAGATTTGACTCTTTGGTTTTTTTTCACTGAGATTAATGTTGCTTGTTCTGTTCTTTCTTGGGAACAGATTTCTAGAGATCTGAAAGAACAATTTGTGGTCGTTGTCTGCCCTTGTACTAATTCTGTAGTGTGACAGCTATCTGCTGATTGATCTTACCACCTCTGCTCTTCTCTTTTTCAAATAAAGCCCTCCTTAGTATCTATAAAACTAGGCAGGGATTTCTTTCAACCTTGCTGGGAAACTTCCTGTTCATGTGGAAGTTAGAGAAGGGAATGACCCCCAGCCTCAGATCTTGAGCTTGGGGATGTTCAAACCTGAATTATACAGGAACACTTTGACCCAGCTTCAAATACAGGTGGAACTGATTCCTTACCCTTCACGAGTTCCTTCAATGGGAAATCCTGTTGATTTCTTGGAGCTTCTCAAGGGAATCTTGCGTTAGAGAAAAGGTTTAGCTTTGAAACCGAGGAGCTCAAAGTTCTTCCCTTGTTAGATCTCAGTTTCTGTAATAAGGGTTTCTTGTGTTGGATGAGCCTCATTCTGTCCAGCAGCCATATGTTTTCGTTTAAAATAAGAGAAACGCTGTCTTGTTCAATGTCAGGACAAGAAAGTAGACAATGATTGGCACTAGATGGCTGAGTTCCAGCCTTTTCTCAAAAGAAAAGCACCGGGATGGTAGAGAATAAGTCATGGAGTGAATGCAAGCCCCTGCTTTCTTTATCACACACTACTACCCTAAGCTTAACCTTTGGGGTGCTCAGAAACAATTTCTTGTCTCTGCATGTGGAAAATAGATATGCTTCAGCCTCCATGGCCTCCTCTGGCACCACTCTAACATGTCCATATCCTCATGTTGGAGGCCATGGAGCTGGAGGCAGCACTGCAAGGGGGTCTCCCCAGAGCGGAGCAGAGGGACACAGTCCCCTACTTGGCCCTGCTGGCTGCGCTGCTTGGGATGCAGCCTGGGATGCAGAGGGCTTTCTGGGCTGCCAGTGCACAGTGCTGGGGTGTGTTGAGCTTCTCGTGAATAAACACCTACAAGTCTTTCTCCTCAGGGCTGCTCTCAATCCATTTTCCACCCAGCCTGTGTTCCTGCTTGGGATTGCCTTGACCCAGGTGTAGGATTTAGCCTTGTTATCAGGCTGGGCAGAGACAGAGGCTGCTTGGGTCTTTGGAGTCTCTCTGCTTTGGTGGTGGTTGCCATCTAGTGAGCATCCTTCGCCTGGCTGCTGCAGGAGCAGTCTGCTACAGCAGGAGAGTCAGGTCCAAATAAGCAGCTGGAGGCATCCGTGACTGGTGGAAGGAAGAGAGCAAACACGTAGGGAAATGAGCGAGCAAAGGGCTCTGTCACCATCTCTGCTGCCTTGGGGTCTCCAGTTGAGTCGGTGGTGAATCACTTGAAATTTGAGGAGAGTCACTGTGATTCTCCCGCAGGTTCAGGAATGGTGTCCAGATCTCGATGTGCATGAAGGGAAGGATGAAGGGCCAGGATTTCCTGAGCAGCTTGTGGACCTCTCGTGGCGTTTGCCTGCAGGCTGTGGTTTAGCAGCAGTGCCTGAGAGTAGAAGGGTACCACCGTGGTGAGCCCATCTCCTTATATCTCATAGGTACTGCTGAGAGACCGTGGTGTTTGCAGTGTTTGCTTTCCATCTACACAGGACGCTAGAGAGGTGCTGGTGTTTTTTTTTGGTTTCTTATTCCCAAAGCCAAGCAAGTTCCACTCTACGCATTTCTGGTATATTAACCTTTACTTGTTTTTTTACTGTTCTTCCTTCTTTGCCTCTGTTTCTATGGGAGTCTTTGCCCACTAAAATACTCATGCCTTTGCTTTCTGAAACATGTCAGCTACAGGCCTTGGACACTGAAATTTATTTTTTTTTTAATCTATTTTAAAATTCCCTGAGCTGTTTTCTCAGCCGCAGTTTGCATTGCCATCACAATGACACTTTTCCATCCCTGTTTCTTTTCTGCAGTGTGAATGTAGAGCTCCTAAGCACTCGGTGACAGCAGCTCTTGGTTTTTAAGCAGATTTTTTTAATTTTTATTCTTTACTGCCAAGTATTCTGGACCCAGTTCCTGCTTCTGAACTATAAAAGTTAATTGCAACCGCTTCCAGTCTGGAATGAAAGAAAAGGAGCGGACAGAGCGTGATGCAAGTCTGGACTTGCTAAGAGCCCTGAGGGGGCTTTGGAGGGACTTTAGCATTGTACCACCACAAGTACTGTGCCTAAACCTGTGGAAGGGGCTCTGCCTACTTCAATTTGAGAATATGATGCTGAGCAGGGTTTTGGCTGGTTTGCAAGAGGTCAGGCTGATTTTTCTTCCCTGGGTCTCTGTTCTGTAGCAAGGTCAGCCTGCAGTAATGGCTGTCTGTACCCAAGAGCCTGTGTCAAAAAGAAGCAAAGGAGCCAAAGTGATTTTTGGATTATAAAGCGTTTGGGTTTTTTTAAAGACTGTTATAGGAAAAAAATACTGGTCTCGAGCAGATGTTTGAAAACAAATCACTTTGTCATCTGGCTGGAGATTGGGCTGTTCTTGGGCCTCCCAAGCACACATAGATCTGTCAGTGACACAGCTGTGTGGCTGTCAGCACCCAAAACCAAAAGGGAATTGGGGAAGCAGCTGCTCACGTCTGGAGGGAGAGGGGTTGTGCTAGCAAAGCTGGATTTGTGTCACTTACTTATTAGGACCTATTTTTAATGTTAACATAAGACAGACTATTATATGGCCTGGTATTTTCCCTTAAACTTTGCTACAAAGCCTGTGGGAAAGAACTGATGGAGACAGTTTTCTGTGTTGACTACCCCCTTGAAACATGGGGATGCAATTCCTGGAGGTGATCTGGTTTTACTTGCTGCAGTGCAGCTGGCCAGCAAGAGATAAACCCAGGCTTCACCCTCAGCCCAAGCTCTGAAGGGGTTTCCAGGGTTTCACACTGTGGGTTTTGGCTCCTTTGTATTTTGAAAGAGGGCTCCAGAGAGACATAATCATCAGGCTCACTGCCATTGCAGAAAAGAGCTTGCACTGTAATTAGCTGATCCTCCCTTTTTTTATGCTTCCTTCTTTCTAAGTTTGTTTGTGTGGGAACTGGTTTCTCTTTCTCTGCCACCCAGAGGAGTTGGCTGGGATGGTATTTTTTAGCTTCAAAGTTAGGAGCTGCCATCTTCCTTCCCCTTCTGCTTTGGGAAGAACATTTATACGGAGCTGTGTGTCAAGTAAAAAGGTCTGAATCACACTTTGCCATGTGACTGTCCTGCCAAGCAGGGGAGAGAACACACGTGGGTTTTGGTAAGGTCAGCTTGTTGAGGCAAGGAAGGAGTGCGTGTGCTCTCCCAGTGTTTATGCACTGGGATCTCTGTGGTGTCCACGCTACCGGCTGGGTCTTTCCTGCCATCTTACCTGAGTGTGCAGCAACGCATGCGTGGGGTTCTCTCGGGTTTCCCTGTGTAAGCACCTCTAGTGAAACTACGTAGGTTGCCGCCACTCTTAAGAGGCAGGAATGGCCAACAATCCAACTGCTTGCATGCAGGCTACGAGTCACAGCAAATCACTGAGAGAAGAGCTGAGGCCTGGGGTTGCATATTGCTTAGCAAGGCTTGGGTGAGATGGATGCCCTACCCCTTCTGACTTGGTGTATCCTCTTGTATTACAGGTATTTTCAGTGCCCTCCCAAGTTTGGCCTCTTTGCTCCCATCCACAAGGTGATCCGGATTGGGTTCCCATCAACCAGCCCCGCCAAGGCAAAGAAGAGCAAGCGAATGGCCATGGGAGTGTCTGCCTTAACCCACAGCCCCAGCAGCTCCTCCATCAGCTCCGTCAGCTCAGTCGCATCGTCTGTTGGGGGCAGGCCCAGCCGCAGCGGCCTGGTAAGTGGCTCTTTCTACAGCGTTGGTCCACTTCTGCTGTCACCTGGCTCTCTGAAGTGGGAGGGTTGGGGTTTTGTTTTGGCAGCTGCACTGGGGCAGCTGCTCCTTTGCCATCAATGAGATGAGGAGAGTCGGGTGTGGGGTACTGTTACTCACCTTACAAATTAGACTCCAAAGACCATTAAAGAGCCTGAACTGCTGTTTGCAATGGGATGAATCTCAACGCCACTCTCAAGAGCAGGTTTTTTTATGGGATCCCTGCAGAAAAAAGCCCTTGTTTCCTGTCCTATGTGGTGGTGTAGGAGAGTGCTGCTGTGTCAAACAGCTACGAGACAGTTCCTGCAATGACTGTGTTTTATTATGGAGAGGGGTGACACTCTCCTGGATCACATGCCGAGTGCTTTGGAAGGCGCTCAAGGAGGCAGACGCACCAGAGCAGGCAGCAGTGTTATTGAGAGCTCTGACTCTGCCATAGCGTGTGTTGCAGAGCACCTGCAGTCAGCTTGGCTGGGGACAAGATTGCGGGATCCATCACTGGGAGTGGATCCAACGAGCCCATACCAGGCTCCAGCCGAGATCAGTCCTCCCAGCTGAGCTTGCTGTTTGGGATTGCACCAGTGCAGGTCATCAATAAAATATATTTAAGAAAGCAGAAAATACAATACGTGATATTTTTTTTCCTGACCCAGTTCCCCACCCCACGTCCTGCCCTTTGGGAAATGGTCCTTTCGTTGCAGTGTAGCAGAGCTATTGAGCTTGCAGTGTCCATGTGTTTTGCAGACTTATTAACCCCACCTGGCAGGTCCACAGCTGGATCTGCAGCTCTGTACAGCCTAATAAATGATGAGGGCAGATTTACATGAGATATTAGGAAGAATTTCTTTGGTGTGAGGGTGGTGAGACGCTGGCCCGCGTTGCCCAGAGAAGCTGTGGCTGCCCCATCCCTGGGAGGGGTTCAAGGCCAGGCTGGATGGGGCTTGGAGCAACCTGGTCTGGTGGGAGGTGTCCCTGTCCAGGGCAGGGGGTGGGAACTAGATGATTTTTAAGGTCCCTTTCAATCCAAACCATCCTGTAATCAGTAGGTAAACCGCATTTCAGACTTAACAGAGGACATCAAGCTGCTCTAGCCTGGGGAGGACATAGCTTTACCTCTGTCTCTTTTTAACTCTTTTTTCCCAGCTGACAGAGACCTCTTCTCGATATGCCCGGAAAATCTCTGGCACCACAGCTCTCCAGGAGGCGTTGAAGGAGAAGCAGCAGCACATCGAGCAGCTATTGGCAGAGCGTGACCTGGAGCGGGCTGAGGTTGCCAAAGCCACCAGCCACATCTGCGAGGTGGAGAAAGAGATTGCCATCATGAAGGCCCAACACGAGCAGGTAAGGTGATGTGGCTTTGTTGCTAGCACGCAAATGTCCAACGTCTTCTGGAGGTTTCAGATCATGATAACATTACCTGTGTGTAACTTCCTGATGTGAAACCTGGGCTCTGAATTTCTCTCTTCCCTGTAGAGACAGCTTCCTGCATGGTGGGTTTAAGCTGAGGCTCTTTCTCCCCTCCTGACAGTGGAAATGTGTGCTCTCTCAGCCCCAAGCCAGGAGCAGAAAAAGCTCTGTGCCAGAAAAATGATGGTAGATAGTTTGTGTCTGGTGGATCAATACAGTTGAATGCTGTGGAGGGCAAACTTGTTCCCCTTGGCCACCCAATCTGGCCTTGGCTGTGACTGCATTGCAGTGGATTTTTGATGCTATCAGATGCTGCTGAGAACATCAGCTCAGTTCATATGTCACTGCTTTCCTGCCAGAGAGGACTTTTTGATCACGTTAATGCAGTCAAGAGAGGAGAACAGGCTGATCACATGGGGTATTTTTTGGTGGTGTTCTTTTGCACAAGCATTTATGCAAATCGTATTTTATGCACTTGGATATGTAAAGAAATGAGTTGTGTTTTTACTATTCATTAATATGTGGCTCTTCAAATGACTGCTGTTGCCCTAAATTCCTTGCTCGTGTTTACAAACCCCAGTCAGCTCCTAGGGATGCTCCAGAGATGGCACTGTGTATCTCTGTGTGGTGGGTTACACCTGCCTGTCAAATACAGGAAAAATTGGCGAATCAACTGCAAGCTGATATCTTCCTTGAGCACAGTATTTTCTAGTAATGATCAGTTACACATGAATTAACTCAAGTCTGAAATGTCTCTCTTGCTTCGTGCCCAGGGCTGGATTGCACCTGGTAATCTCAGACCAGATTTTCAAAACTGGGCTTTTCAGGGTTCAAGTTCTTAACTCTTAATCAGAGCTGGATTCTCCAGAGGGTCCGAGTCTGAGAGGCACTGAAGCATGGATCAAATTCACAGCTGCTGGAGACTGAGCAATATTTTCCTTCTCGATACCTACGGGCTCTTTGGAAAAATCTACCTTCTTGCCATAACATCCTCTGAAACAGCTCATCAAAACTTTCTGGTCCTTGTTTAAACAACTCTGTACTTCAAATATTGTTAACTTCTGTGGCTTGGCGGCTTGAGATCTTTTTTTTTTTTTTCTGCAGTACGTCACGGAGGCAGAAGGAAACCTCCAGCGAGCACGAGCCTTGGTGGATGGGATGCAGAAGGAGAAGATTGAGCTGTTGAACCAGCTGGAAGAGGAGAAGAGGTAAAGCAGGAGTGGAGAAGATGAAGTCATGGGGGGGGAGATGAGGCTCTTACCCAAGAAAGTTGTTCATTGGATCTAAGGAGAAGAAGGTGACTAGGAAGGTCATCTTTTGATGTCTTCCAGTACTTCAAATGTGTTGTGTTTCCCTCTCCTGGCCACTGTGATCTGCCTGTATGTAGGGAAGGGCTGTGCTGCTTCAGGTAACGGGAAGTTTAGAACAATTTTGCTGCAGCTGCGCATCTGATGTGACTCTTGTCTAGAGTTGGGCATCCAGCACTGTGACTTCCCCCATTTGCTGACAAACTGCTGCTAATCACAGCTGAGCAGTGAAGTATTTCCAATTAGTCTTCTACATTCCTATGTTTTATGGCTCCTGGAGGAGACCCCATGCTATAGCATTCGGTGGGGTTGCAGTGAGTTGGTGGCATGAGCAGTATCAGGTTTTCTGAATATGCACTTCTGTGATGACCCTAATAAATACTTGACAGGCTGCTTCCTTCTCCAAGAGCATTTGACCATGGATAACATTGCACTGACTTTGCAACGGTGGCCAACAGCTGATCTTCCACTGCCTGTATAAGGCCAAATTGTCTTGGTCTCCTGCAGGGCAGTGAAGTTATGGAGGGTTCTCAGCCATCTTCCTTCTTGTTTGGTTCCTGACACAAAGCAGGGAGAAGCTGTGCTATTTGCCTGAAGGAGTGAAAGGCTCCAGTAACATCAGTTACTCTGAGATGTGATACCCTCACCAAGCTCAGCACTGGCACTGTATAAAGTGGAATTACTCGGTAAAGGTGGGATTAACTAATGGAAAGGGTGTGGACAGGGACAAAGCCTTGCCTTCAGATGTTCTTGGTGAAGGGTGCAGTATAAGATAACAGAACTGTGTGGGTTGGGCCATCCCTGAGCCCTAGCCTTTCTGAACAACTTAAAGACCAATTCTTTCCCCTTTATTTGTGATGTGCTGATCTTAAGGATGTTCCTTCTGAGGAAGGGGGATCAAACTGGAGTTACAGCCTTACTGGAGTGTGATTCATCATCTGCCAACACCCCAGAGGCCCCGTCCCTGTATATATGAAGATGAACACATTTCCTCTCTGGATAAGAGTGAAAATACGCTTGTCATTCTTGGAGTCCAGTTGCTCTACACATATAATTAAATTCTTCATTGGGAATAAGAAAGACGTTTCTCTGTAGTAACTGAAAACAGCGTTGATATCAATTGAACAATGCCCCTCCTGAGGATTAATTGTTCTTCCGTGCACAAGTCTCCCTGTTCCCCTGGTAGGCAGCTCATTTTCCCAGCTCCAGGAGGCCCTTTAACCCAAAACAGCTGAGTTGTTTCCTAAGTATCAACAGATGCCTCTTCTAATTAGAGGAGGTTTAGACAAGGAAGCTTGTTTATGAAGTTGGATATGTACACTCACAGCTATTTTTATCTGTAACAGAATCAGAGTCCTTACATCTGGCTACCAGCTCAACATTTTCATCATTGCCTTAGTTTTAAATCAGTAGAGAACAGAGGACAAAGAGTTTAGCAGAAGATTAAATTATTTTTTTATCATTATTGGATTTTTCTCTTCAGACTTTGCAGAAGAGTCCTAGGTGTGTCTGCCTTTGTGCATGTGTGTTTATGTGCACTTATGTCTATACGATCTCCGGTGATGGCTTTTCTGCCAGGGTAGCTCATAATTCCCATGTTGTAGAACCATTGAGCATTGCCCACCCTCTGCAAAGAAGGTAGAGGCTCTGATTCCCATGGAATATTCTGGATGGACCCTGTGTGTTTGGCACAGGAATTGCCATGTGTCCAGCTGCAGAATAACAGAGGAAGAAAACCTGTGAAACCTGGTTGTGGCTTTCAAGTTTCAGGATCCCAATGTTAGGGAACAGCTTTTGTGCTTGCTTGAGAGGTGGTACAGCAGAAGCAGCATGTACCTTGGGTGAAGACAAATGTTTGTGATGTGGAAGACTGGCTAATTAACTGTCTTCTCCGTTTGGAGCAAGACTATATGGTGAGGGACTCTTGATCAGGGAGGAGAGCGATAAGATTGAGGGGAGATGGAGATGAGATCAGGGGAAAAGAAATTCTTTGGGTGGTGAGACCCTGGCCCAGGCTGCCCAGAGAAGCTGTGGCTGCCCCATCCCTGGAGGGATTCAAGGCCAGGTTGGATGGGGCTTGGAGCAACCTGGTGTGGTGGGAGGTTTCCCTGCCCAGGGCAGGGGGTTAGAACTGGATGGTCTTTAAGGTCCCTTCTAAACCTAAACCACTATATGATTCTATGATTCTTGCTGTTTAGCTTCTGCTGAGCTGTTTGTATACAAATGTCTGTATCCATCTCCTTTCAGACTCTGGTTGTGCAGGGGATGCCCATGTGCAGTGGCTGCTTAGGAATGGGATGCTGGTCTGGGTATTACTGATTGCTCTTTGTGTCTTTTCCCTTTCCCAGGAAAGTAGAGGACTTGCAGTTCCGTGTGGAGGAAGAATCCATCACGAAGGGGGATCTGGAGGTAATTCCAAACACCCTTATCAAAATGTGGGGTCAAAACCTGAAACTGTATGTGAGGCCTCACTCAAGTAATTTCTGCCACCTTTTGCTCAACTCTAAAACAATACTTTATGTATAACGACCTGCTGTGGACACTGTGGTATAAACTGTGAAAGATTATTCTTTGGGATGTTGCCCAATGACTAATAATGCGAGGAGCTGCCTAGAATTAATCCCACGCAGCCAGCCTGGCTTTAAAAGTCACCAGAAGTTGCCATGCCATGTTCAAATCTGACTTGACTGCTTGGTCCCTGTCCCTGCAATGTCCTGTTATTAACAGTTTATTGGCACATGCCATCTCCCAGTCAGATGCTGGTTTATTCCAGCTGAAACACTGGGTGTTGTTTGACCTGTGGTGTCCTCCTCTGGAGTCCTCTGCTCACCAGCGTGGGGTTTGACACGTGGATGCCCTTTCGCTGGGAAGGGGCGAGGCTGTTGGTGGTGAATGCTGTGCAAACTGGAAGCGGTGGTGGGAGCTCGCACTTTAGCCAGGAGGCTTTTCTTTGCGGGGAGGGGGGTGGTAAAAAGGGAAAAGAACATATTTCTGTGAAAGCAGGGCTCTGCTCTACATGTGTAAGTTGTGATTTTTCCTTATTTTTAGCTAGAGTGTGAGTTTAGTAGTAGCTAGAAATGTGAAGGGACTTGCTCCTGTTTTTCACTGTTGGTCGTATCAATAAAAGCCCAGGAAAACAGGAAAATCAGGCAATGGAGCGTGTTGCCATGGCTTTTGACCCTCGTGGCATAAACCTATCCTTTTTATCCAGAAACTGAAGCAGAGTAGTGTGTTTGACAGGGTACAAATCAGCAGCGCGCTGATAGCAGACCTTTGCTGGAAGACAGCAAGTGCAGTTTCTGCCTAGTATTTGGGTGAAAAATCAGGTTTCTGTTAATTCCTGAGCTTAGGTGATAGGCTTCCACAGCGCTTAAGAGAAGGGCAATTGCTCCATCCCTCCCTTCAAGAGCAGTTAATTGTCCCTGTCTAAGTGTTCAAGCCTGGCTGTGGAGTAATGGCAATGGGACCAGGGTTAGCTAGCAAGCATATTTAGATATATTTGTTTAAAAAAGCCACAGTGATTTAGCAAGATGGTAGGTTGCTGTGATAGAAGTGCTCCTATGGCTGAGGTCCCAAACTGAGGATAGATCTGACTTTTCCTTTGGGCTGGGGAGGAGTTGCTTTGCAATGGGGATGTGGCCAAGCTTCTTGCAGGCTGCCAGGGGCCTGTCCCCACAGCCATGTTAGTCTATACAGGAGAACAAATAACTTAGGAAAGAGTCATGGAGCAGGTTGGTTTCCTGAAATCCAGAGACACTGGGGTGTTCCACTGTGCGTTCGACACCAGTGACAGCACAGGGATTTTTGCTGTGTTCAGTCAGTTTTTACATTCTGTCATTTTAAATTCTGTCTAATTTGGACACTCAGAGTGAATGATTGACCCACTGGAGTTAATTCTCACCTTCCTGCATTGTGGTGGAGACAGGATTTCCAGGAGCAAGTAATTCACTTAAAAAAATAATCTCATTGGAAATCTCTGCTTTGCTGGGGCTGTTTAGTTTGAGGAAGAGGATACTGAGGGGAGACCTCATTGCTCTCTACAATTGCTTGAAAGGACATTGTCGAGACGTTGGTGCTGGTCTCTTCTCACAGGGAATTAGTGATAAAATGAGAGGGAATGGCTTCAAGCTGCAACAGGATAAGTTTAGGTTGAACATCAGGAAAGAATTTTTCCCAGAAAGAGTGGTCAGACCCTGGAACAGGCTGCCCAGGGAGGTGGTTGAGTCCCCATCCCTGGCTGTGTTTCAGAGTGGTTGAGATGTGGTGTTGGGGGATCTGGTGTAGGGGAGAACTTTGTAGAGTGGGGCTGATGGTTGGACTTGATGATCCCAAGGGTCTCTTCCAACCTGAATGAAACAGGGGATAAGTGCTCTTTTGTGTCACAGCGTGCTTCCTGGGAAATAGTTGTCCCTGATATTCTTCATGTAGAATTGCAATGAAGTCAACCAGTGGCACAGCCCTTGGCATCCCCAAGAGCTCAACTAACCACCCAAATACCAAAAGCAAAACCCAGGGACAGTTGTCTCCCCCTCTCTGGTCAACAGCCACCTTCTAAGTACTCAGGGGAGAATGTCTATCTTGCACTTCATGGCCAGGAAGTCATGATGGTAAGAAAAGATTATCTCCTCTGTAGTTCCTGGATCTAGGGTTTCTGCTGAAGCCCAGGCTAAATTCCATGGCGTTTCTCATAATATCATGCGGTTTTTGAACAAAGCTGGGGCTCTTGGATGATGAGCGTGGCAGGCAGCATCACTAGAAGCTCTTTGGGCAAAGAAATCAATGTGTCTGAAGCCCCAAGACACAAGTCCCGTTTTTGGACCTATGATAAAGAAGGAGGAGCTTCAGATTTAGCTGTGAAATGTAGTTGTGAATTCAACCCATTTTTGATCCTGGTTGGCAACACTAGTGCTGTAGTGCTTTGGAAGGTGAAAAGCAATTTCAGGAAAAAAAACCAAAGATTTTTAAGAAAGGCTTTTAATGATAGAAGACTGTTGTCATAGGAAATATTAACTTCTTCAAGGAACTATTTCCTGCTCATCTCCTGGAACCTTCCTCACGCCTTGACCATCAGTGGGAAGTCAGTTTGTAATTTGTGAATAGTAATTTCAGGCTAATAGCAAGAAATATGTCTAAAATTCAGATCTGAACTTCCTCAAAATGAAGGAAAACTCAAGGCTCCGAGTCACACTGGCTGCTTTATTTAATGCAAGCAGGTTTGCATAAAATAAAAATAACACAGGATTTGATGCCAATCTTCAGCAAAGCTATATTTAAGGATTGGAAAACAGTTGCTCTAACTTTCTTCCCTGGTTATTTCTCTCCTTCTATTTTCATGTTCTTTTCCAGACTTGGAAAATAGGAGGATTGGTAGATAACTGAGCAAGCTTGGCTGGGAACTTGAGTGTCAACCTTGGGAGCCTTGAGAGGGTTTCTTTGGGAGATTGAGAGATTAGTTTTGTGATAGGTCAGCATCTTCAGGTAGCCAATACCTGACGTGCTGCCGCCAGTTAAGGTAACTTCAAAAGTTTGTGTTGCTGAAGCTTCACTTGGAGATTCTGAGCTAACGTGAGTTTTCCTCAACTCATTAGTATCAATGGAATAATTATCCCCATAAATAAAATCAAGCCTGGAGCTCCAGCTTGAGATGAGGATCCTCGAGCTTAGCAGAGAGTGGGAGAAACAGCTCAGTACAAAATTAAATTTCTTTATTTTTCGTATTAGCATGCGTTCAGCCTATTTTTGCACTTCAGTGCTATTATTAGAGGGTTTAGTAATGTTTGGGGTTTTGAGGCCAAACTGTTTTTTTCCACCTGCAGGGGTCAAACAGGCCACATAAAATATGTAGTAGTCTGAATATATCTGGCAGTTGAGATTTGGACAATCTCTAAATAGATTTATGATGATACCTTTCAAGCCATCAGAGGAAAATACGGATTTTTTTTTTTCTCCAAACTTCAGTTTCCATTGTTTGTACACAACTAATCAAAACTTATTTTACTGTAGGAAAGGGCAAAAAAAAAAAAAAATCCCTAAAACTGGTTTCAATAGAAAGAGGGGGAAGCACACAATTTAATGCAAAATGAAGGGCCAGAAAAAGGTTCCGATAAGGTTGGTTTGGGTTTGGGTAGGTCCAGTTTAATTCGGAGGAAAATGTTGGGTTTATAAGCTAAAAAAAAAGTGAAGGCCAGAGCCTGCATGCATTTTTCCTATGTTTCCTCTCCTCTTTTATTTATGGGAAATTTTACATGATTTTTACAGTGATCGCTGCAGAGCCCTGAGGTTTATCACCAAGTGCAGCCTTATGGCACTTCTGCTTTAAAAGCAAAGGGCACCGAAGCAATGCCCTGAGTTGATGCTCCTGGTTTTGGCAGGTTACGGAGACTCCTTGTGCTTCGTTTATTCATCTGTTTAAAAAAATAATAATTAAAAAATAAAAAAGTAGTTCTGTTGTGGGCACCAAGCTGTTAGAGTCTTAGCATGCAAAAATCAGTTTGAAATTCATAGCAGCCCTCTTCAAACCTAAAGCAGTGATTTATATAACAGTTTGGTATCTGAATTTCCTTGATTTGCTTTCAGTGCAGTGTATTTTTGGCTTTAGCAACACGCCATGTACAGGATGACCTGCTTTCCACCACCCTCAGCCCCCCAACTGTCCCCCACCTAGCGCAGGGTTCAAGCTGTCTCTGGAGCAAAAAGAGGATGGGAACTCCCAACTCTTCTCGGTCTCCCTTGCGATTCCTCTAGGAGGAAGGATGCAGAGAATCACTGCAAGGGCTTTGCATTCTCTTGTGTGGTGCGAGGCTCTTGTACTGGTCATCTGCAGCGGTGGGAGCTTTGATTTTTGGGAAGTGTCCTCAGTACAGTCTTGATGCAGGAAAGCACTAATGCAGAGGAATGGATGTTTTCCCATCACAAATTCCATTTCCCTGTGAATAGGCACTATGAGTACCATGTAAAATCCCGTAGTGACCGTTTTCTGTTTGGTTGGATTTTTTTCCTGCTTATTTGGATCTTTATGTTCCTCCTGTTGTGAACTGCCTTTCCTTGTCTTGTACACTGAAGATGATGTTGCAGCCTTCTCTTTTCCCTCTCTTTTCCCTCTTTCCTCTCTCTCTCTCCCTTCCCCTTTTCCCATCTCCACTCTTCTTTTTTCCCTATGTGTGACCAGACTCAGACGCAGTTGGAGCATGCCCGAATACGGGAGCTCGAGCAGAGCCTGCTGTTTGAGAAGGCACAGGCTGAAAAACTCCTCAGAGAATTAGAGGACACCAGGGTAATCGACCCCCACTTGCCCTGCCTGCACAACAGCGCGCTTGCCCCCTGCGTTGATGCTCATGACGCCTTGCTTTGGGTTTCTATTTAATTTGGTTTGTGGGGTTGATTGCGTGTTGTCTTGAATTTAGGCTTCCCTGATTGATTTTTTTTTTCTTGGTTTGTTTTTATTTTTTTTTCCCCTTTGCTCTCTCTCTCTCTCCTGGAAATGGTAGTACGATATAATTTTTAGCTTTGCTTCTTTTGTGGGGACTTATTTCTCAGATTGAGTTTGCTTCTCTGCCCCATGCCACCATTTGACATGTGAGCTCTTCACAACTCATCTCTCAATTAACATGCCCAAAATAATAACTGCCCGCTGCTCCACAATTCATTCTGCCTCCAGGCTCCCCCAGGCTGTAATAGGGAATATCACTGCAATCAGCATTCCCTTTGTCCTCCCTCCAGCTGTGGGAGCTGCTGTCTGAAAAGGAAGATACTGATGAGTTGCAGGTGGACCAGCTCTGGCCCCTGGCCATGGCTGCAGTAGGACAGGTTGCCCGGATGAACAATGCACCCAAACCTAAAAGCAGCCAGATGTGGAAGGGGCTTTTTCACCCTGCTGTGGTGTGGGAAGCGTCAAACTTGCCTACAGTCAGGTTGCTTCTCGCCAATGGATTCGTTATAGCTATAGAAAACACAAACATGAGGTTCTCCAAAAGGTTTGAAGGCCTCCTTGCCCCGATCTAAAATACTGTCGTCCCCCACCTCAGCCTCCTGGGCTGATGGTTAGTGGGGAAAACAGCAATTTAAATGAAATGGAATTGATTGCTTGTGGTTTGGCTTGATTTTCTCGGTTCTTCTGCCTTTTTCTAATATTTCATCTAGTCAAATCTCCTCTTCTCCATCCGTAGCTGCCGCACCCTGAACTCCCTGTGACGAGCAAGTAGTTCAGCCCCATCAGGTCACATTCAGATCGTGAGACATTGATCCATAGCCCTTACGCTTGGTGTTAACCATGGCCAGATTTATTGTCTTGCATCCTCTAGCCTTCTACGTTATTTTTACTCTGCTAATAAACTCTAACAATTACTCACATGTAAAAAAAAACAAACCAAAAAACCAAATAAACCCCCAAAATCCCTCTTCCTTTTTACACCAGGGTAAACAAATTCCGATGCAGGGGAGAGGTCTGCAGGCTGAGGATTGCTGAGCAATAAAGGAAACACGATATGCTTGCAATGTTCCTGCATGTGCAGTCACATTTCCTCTGTGCATCGCCTGGCAAGATGCCTAGTCTGGAAATATAATGCCCTTTCAGGACATTATTTTTCATAAACTGCTGTTGCTCTCTATTGAATTTCCAGGGTGGTTTCAAAAATGTGTGTTTCTCTGGAAAACGGGAGGTTCGTGTTAGGGAAAAAAACCAAACCAAATTGCAATTGGCACCAAGACATAATAACTGATGGAGTTGTCGGTGAGGGTTACCCTGGTGCAAAACTGTGCTCGGACCGGAGGAGGGTGCTGGGTATCCTTTTTCCTGTTTTATCTGAACTTTGACTAATGTACTTTGGATTTACTTCCACTGGAGCACACATGCTAGAAGGCAGGATGCAGTGATGAGAGGTGGGCACTGACTTTGTCTTTGTCGTTGTTGCAGTTAACTACGGTAGCGGAGAAATCCAGAATCCTGCAGCTGGAGGAGGAGCTGAGCCTCAGGTGCAGCGAGGTGGAGGAGCTTCGGCAGTGCCTGAGGAGCTCTCACCAAGCAGAGACCCCTGAGCACAACCTTGGCTTGCAGTCAGAGGCTCTTCGTCTACGAGATCAACTCCTGTCTGCCAACAAGGAGCATCAGAAGGAGAGCAGCCAGCTAAAGGAGAAGTACGAGAAGACATTAAAGAAGTACCAGCAGGAGATGGAGAAGCTGAAGTCTGTCAATGAGAAGTACGCCCAGGAAATTGTTGACCTAAAGCATAAAGTTCAGCAAGCTACTAATGAGAACATGGGGCTCATGGACAACTGGAAGTCCAAGTTGGACACGTTAGCTTCTGACCACCAGAAGTCTCTGGAGGATCTGAAAGCCACGTTAAACACAGGCCCTGATGCCCAGCACAAGGAGATCATGGAACTGAAGGCGGTGGTGGAGAGTATAAAGATGGAGCACCAGCTTGAGTTGGAGAACCTGAAAGCCAAGCATGACATTGAGACAGCTGTTCATATAAAGGAGAAAGAGAGCCTCAAACTGAAGTTGCAGGAGGCTGTGGATGAAGTGGAAAAAAGCAACAGCAACTGGAAAACGCAACTGGAAACCAAAAGCAATCAGCACCTTCTTGAGCTCCAAGATGTGAAGGGCAAATGTCGAGATGCTGAGCTGAGGCTGCATGAACTGGAGAAACTTCACAGTGAATATAAAGATCAGACACAAGCGATAGCTTTCTTGAAAGAGCAGATTTCTTTGGCTGAGAAGAAGATGTTGGACTATGAAACATTACAGAAAACAGAAGCCCAGAGCAAACAGGAGATCCACAGATTGCAGGAAAAAGTGCTTGTCTTAGAGAACAAGCTGCAGTCCATGGAAGCCCTACATCCTTCTCAGCATGCAAATGTATGACTTCTGGGTCATTTTGCTTGTTTATCATCACTGTTAGGTACTGTTCCTGGGAGCAGCCCTCAGCTGCTGCCTTGTGCAGTTTTGAGGCTTTTGTGCCTCCAAATATCTGGATGTTTTTGCCTTCCACTGACAGTGCTTTTCCTGCACTGCATCTCCACAGTGAAGGTGTCTTCCCGCCCATGAAAGCCAGTTTGGTGGCACAATTAGAGGAAATAAGAGGAGCAAGTGGGCTACATCTGGGCTTTAAGGCACACGAGTGCTGTGGCAGTAGAATAGGGCTATCGTGGTTTGTTGGGGTGGGCTCTCATCCTGAGCAACTCACGTTTTTAGCTGGAAAAAGCACCATTTTTACAATACAAATGTTGTCCTCCAAGGAGTTGCAGCAGCAGTGTATCATTGAGCAAGGCCCTTTAGGGGCAGATGGAGGACAGGGTGGAAGAAGAGTCATTGCCCACGCTAAGATAGAGCAAGTGGAGCATGGTTTGAGAGGCTCAGGGGGCTGAGCTGATGGAACGGGGTGGGAGGGGTGGGTGTGTGGGTCAGCAATGTGGCAGAGGCAGTGGGGAGGCTTCACAGCATGAATGGAGACAGGGAAATGTTGACTTTAAGGAATGGTGGTGGGAGAGCTTCTAGCAATGGTCAGGATGGCACCAGGCTGGGCAAATAAAATGCATGTTCTGAGCCTCCCAGGGAAGGCTAGAATAAAAACAGTAGTGATACGAAGAGGTCAATTTTTGGTGGCCTTTGTGGTTTTTTACATTATCATTTTTCTGACTGCTTGTGACAGGATGCCATCCTGCCTTCATGGCATGGCACAGGCACACATGGCTTTGCACTAGAGTGAGGGGGGAGATTGCTACTCGTGGCTCTAGGCCGGACCCTTGTTTGTGTTTGGATTTGCCAAGAGGAATAAGAAAAAAGCCAACTACAACTTGTCCCCATGGGGCTGCAGAAAATTAAAATAAACCATGAAATGGGCACAGTTTTAAGAATATTCATTTGAAATCTATTGCTGGCCATGTCATCCCTGTTCCAGACTGAGGTGCTGGTGAGGCGAATGCAATGCTGGTGTTTAATTTGCCAACCTGAGCAGCCCCCTTGGAATCGGTTCCTCATCTAGGCAGCAAAGTCGAGCCCGAGAATTACCGTTGGCCAAATCAGAACTTCATGCCTGCAAAAAGGCACATTCAGCTGGGCAGGAGAGGCAAAAGCCAAAAAGGGATCTACATTAATGGTGTTTCAAGGGTCGCTCAACTCATTTCGTCTAGTAAAGACAGTCATGAATAAGTACAGCCAGGGCCCTGGGAAAATTGGGTTATTACAACTTGTCACATGTTATAGCCAATATTCAAAGAGGATTGAGTGTAAAAGAAAAAGCTGGAGGGTTGTTCCAGAGCCCTTTAATGAGAGCACATGGGGACATTGGCATTGAATTAGAACCAGGGAGTCTTGAAATAATTATTTTAAGTAAGTAGTGATTAAAATCAGTAAAAACTTGGGAAGAAATGCATGGGTGAAAGCTTTTGAGTGTCACAGGACAAATTCTGTTTTAAAATGTCGCAGCTGATTTGATGTGACTGCAGTATTAACTATCCAAATATTTAATATTTTAAATGGTTGTGACCATGAACGGTGCTGTTTTTCCTAGACCTTCAAGGGAGAACCACAACTGCGCTTCCAAAGAGCGTTAAAATGGCTTTGCTGTATCAAAAGTACATCAGGCAGACTATTTCCTCTTTGGGGAAGCTTCTGCTTCTTTTGGATGTATCCTGCAGCGCACTCAAGCTCTTGAGGACTGATCTTGGTACTTTCAGTGATGGTGGCCACAGCAGCTGAGGTCCCCCCAAAGGCTGCTGGGTGTGAAGAGGCTTGAAGGGCTGAATTGTGGCTTCTGCAATGGAAAGCTTGGCCATGATCTTTGTGCTCTCTGGCTTTACACTCTTCATTGCTATATAGACAAAAGAGGATGGGGAAAGGCAGAATCCTCTATATAGACCAACATTTGCTTTTTATTATTTCTTATTCATGTATACATTCTTTAATAATTATTATTTTATCAATGTTTTATTACTGTTCTTATAACTTTGGGCACAGTTAGATTCCTCAGAGGTTGAGGAACTTGTGTGGCAGAACTCAAGTCGGATGCTAAAGAGCATTCACACCTGGTTATTTGCCATGGTTAACCACAGCAGAATGGTCCGAAGGAGAGCAGCTCTTCCATCGCTCTCATGAGTTCTGGCTGTGAGGCAGCAGGAACCAGAGCTCACTGGGAGAATCTGGTGTCTTTTCCCTCCTGGGTGACTCTCATTCTTGTGCTTAGCTGCCTGTTGTGTGTAGACACACGCAGATGGTGCTTCAGTAGCATCCGCCTATAGAAGCGACTCCTCAAAAGGCTTTGCTCCCTCAGGAAGGATGTAAAACATCGTAACTTGGGGACAGGATACGTTCCCATTTTGGATGAGGCTTTGGCTGTTTGCTTTGCTTTAGTCTTTGGGTAAAGGGCTGTTTACATCTCGTATTTTATGTGTATTTCAGATGATTGAAACTAATGATATTTCAGAAGAAAAGATAAAGATGAAACAGACTATGGAAGGTATGAAATTTCACCATTTTGTCTTGGAACACGTTGTTCTAGAGCGTTCTGACTTTCTGCTCCTGCAGGGACAGCTGCGTGGAAGGGGCTTAGGAAGCTGTTTCCTCTCTCAGATTTATCTGGTTGGCGTTTGTTGTCTGGCTTCTTTTTCTTTCTCTAATTGGGCTGAGCCAAGGCAGGGGTGGATGTTCTCACTCGCGGGTGACACGCTCACCATGCAGGTGGTGCAGGCTGGAGGCAGGTCTGGGGAAATGGGCACACATCCACCCCATCACTGATTTTACAGCAGGTGAAGTGCAGACACTGAATGTACCTCACTCCTAGGAGGGGCGTGCTAATGGTAGGTATTAATGGGATTGGCTTAAGATAACAGGCATTTCTTTTTATATTAAGCTTACTATAAATTAAGTCCATCCTTTTAGCAAAATGCAGAATTTATGCACTCAGAAAATGTGTATAATATAGCTTGGGAACAGAATTGTGCTCAGCCTCCCTCATGGAGAGGGGAAGCTGTGATTCCGAGTCTGAGGAACAGCAGGATGGGTGAGATTGGAGCCAGGTGGCCAAGATGGTCTCTGTTGGGAGTGATGTCTGACCACATTTCTGTGTGTGGCAAAGGTTTTTGGGTGTCTGTGAAGGATTCAGGGCTGTCAAGGCGACATGTGAGGTGCTTCCAGATCACAGAATCACAGAACTATATGGGGTTAGTGATAGAACGAGAGGGAATGGCCTCAAGCTGCAACATAGTAGGTTTAGGCTGAACATTAGGAAAGAATTTTTCCCAGAAAGAGTGGTCAGACCCTGGAACAGGCTGCCCAGGAAGGTGGTAGAGTCCCCATCCCTGGCTGTGTTTCAGAGTGGTTGAGATGTGGTGTTGGGGGATCTGGTGTAGGGGAGAACTTTGTAGAGTGGGGCTGATGGTTGGACTCAGTGATTCCAAGGGTCTCTTCCAACCTGGACGATTCTATGATTCCATGATTCTTTGATTTCAAATCTATGTCTCTGAGTGTGGAAATGCATCAGTTACGGAAAGCAAGTATTTTAAAACTGTTCCTGCCTTCCAGTGTAGGAGGTGACACAAAGAAATGTGCTGAAAGTTCCTTTTTATGAATGTTTCATTCCATTCCTTTTTTTCTTTTTTCCTGTTGTGGTTGCTTTCTTAAACCTGTCCCATATGGCTTCCCAGCTGTGTATTCTGCCTCCTAATACTTGGATGGTGGTGAGATGCAGTGAGAAACACCCTTTTCTGTCTCCTGCTGCTTCCCTGCCAATGAAGGGTACCACCACCATCCCCCTGTCGCACCCTGACCCGTGCCGTACACTCATTGCCTTCCTGATCTGCACAATGCATTTTCCAAACTCCTAATCTTTGCCTTGGCTTTTCATTCTCCCACAGACCTCCAAGACAAGCTGAGTAAAAGAGACAAGGAGGTGTCGTCGCTGGTGTCCCAGACTGAAACTCTAAGGGCCCAAGTAAGTGGTAAGTTTCCCTAATCCGTGCTGGTGGGAACTAGGTGTTCTCCTGCTCGTCCTCTGTTAAACAAGGGTCCAAGTGCTGCAAGGGGCGGGTATAAAACATAACACTTGCCCGTATGATAGTGCATATTGTTGGTAAAAGTTTGTTCAGAAGGTCTGGTCTCTCTTCAGGAGGTGAATACAATCCCTGCGGAAGATATTTGTATCCTTTGAGAAGGGGTTTTGGGGCTCATTGAATGTCAAAAGCTGAAAGAGGCAGAAATAAATGGAGCTGGACATGTTGTTTCCAAGACCTCCCCTTAAACAGAGTTTGATCCAGAGCTAAAGAGACCTGTGCTGTTGGGATTGGGAATTGGGAATAAGGCAAAAAGCAGGACTGTAAGTAAAGGATTAAGTCATCTTTCTTCCCCCGTGTATCCTGTGCTTTTCATAGCTTTGGAAAATAAATGCAAAACGGCAGAAAAGAAGGCTGACTCAGTGTTAAAAGAAAAGAAGAGGCTGGAAGGTGAACTGGAAGCCTTGACCAAGAAAACTCACGATGCTTCAGGGCAACTGGTCCTGATTAGCCAGGAGCTACTCAAGAAGGAAAGGTCAGTCCACAGGTCTGAAGGATGGAACTGGAGAAAGAGGGCTGTGTATGTGTTCGTGTTCATTCAGGGTGCTGTAATTTACCACCAAAAGAAATCTGAAGGTTGAATGGTTTAAGCCCATCCCCCAGCCAGGTCTCTTTAGCTTGGAGAAGAGGAGACTGAGGGGTGACCTCAATCGTGTTTATAAATATGAAAAGGGTGAGTGTCAGGAGGATGGAGCCACGCTCTTCTCAGTGACATCCAATGATAGGACAAGGGGCAGTGGGTGCAAGCTGGAACACAAGAGGTTCCACTTAAATATGAGGAAAAACTTCTTCACAGTGAGGGTGACAGAACACTGGAAGGGGCTGCCCAGAGAGGTTGTGGAGTCTCCTTCTCTGGAGACATTCAAAACCCACCTGGACATGTTCCTGTGTGACCTGCTCTAGGTGTTCCTGCTCCAGCAGGGGGACTGGACTACATGATCTCTCAAGGTCCCTTCCAATCCCTGATATTCTGTGATTCTGTGATTCACTGCTCACCAGGAGCTGCAAGGCAGTTCAGTGTCTATGTAGATGCTGAACAAGGTCATCTATGAGAAAGCTAAGCTAGTGCCCAGTGCGGGTCCCAGTCTCTTTGCAGCTGGTGCAGTGGGGAGCACGGGAGATCTGAAGCCCACAAAGTGGTGGGAGTTGGGTCAGGTTTGCTCTTTGGGTATGTAACAGAGGTGAGAGGGAGAGTGGTGGGACTGTGGTCGCACTGGAGCTCTGGAAAGGTCTTCATCTCTTTGTGCTGCTTCTTCCAGGAGCCTGAATGAGCTGAGAGCATTGTTACTGGAGGCAAACCGGCACTCGCCTGGGCCAGAGCGGGACCTGAGCCGGGAGGTGCACAAAGCTGAGTGGCGCCTGAAGGAACAGAAACTCAAAGATGACATCAAGGGGCTGCGAGAGAAACTGGTGGTGCTGGTGAGGGCATCAAAACCCTTCCTGGCCTTGGCCTGGGGGCTGGAGGACTCTGTGCTGCTTGTGAAGGGTTGTTTCTAGTCCTTCATGCTTACTCTGAGTCTTCATGCTGTCTTTTGTGCTGCTGAGCATCTGATGGGAACTTCCTTGACAGTGCCTGTGAGCTGTGGCCTGGCTTAACAGAACCTCATTAAGCAGCAAAAATCTCCATCTGTCCTTCTCCAGTGTTTCCTGGTTCCCACTGGTTTTAGATTCGTGGATAAATAGGGCTAAAATCTGTAGGAGAAACTGAAGGTCGATCAGCCACCCCACATTGTTTTGCACGTTCTCTTATCTAAGAATAAGCAATGTCCTCTAATTCTTCTGTTCTTCAGTGTCCCCCAGTGGTTGAACTGTGAATAATTTATTTTAATTCAGCTGGGAACGAATTAGAGCTGCCGCTGGTTGCATTTGGTNTCCATCTGTCCTTCTCCAGTGTTTCCTGGTTCCCACTGGTTTTAGATTCGTGGATAAATAGGGCTAAAATCTGTAGGAGAAACTGAAGGTCGATCAGCCACCCCACATTGTTTTACACATTCTCTTATCTAAGAATGAGCAATGTCCTCTAATTCTTCTGTTCTTCAGTGTCCTCCAGTGGTTGAACTGTGAATAATTTATTTTAACTCAGCTGGGAACGAATTAGAGCTGCCGCTGGTTGCATTTGGTAGGACTGCCTTCAGAGTTGTGCTCTGACCCCATCTACTGTTGGAATCAAAACATGGTCGGATGAGTTACTGTGGATTTCTACATTGCTCAGTGTCTGTAGTCACTGGTTTTATTCTCACGTCCTCCTATTTTCTCTTTCTTTGCTGTGTAAGGACAAGGAAAAGTCTGTAACGGATCAGAGGCGATACTCCCTGATCGACCCCTCGTCAGAGTCAGAGGTGATCTGGCTGCAGCACCGGCTCGTCAGCACGGAGGACGTGCTACGCAACGCGCTGGAGCAGGGCCACCAGATGGAGAAGCTCATGGAAGCGATGAGGCTTTCCTCGGAGAAAACACAGGTACCTGAAAACAAAGAAAAGCTTTGCCGGTTGGTAATTACAGGTTCTTTCCTGCTCTGCAGGATTGGTTGCTAAGTGTGGTGTTTTGGGGAAGGTTGCAGCATGAGTCACTGTTCCCTTTGTGTACAGGGATGTGTGGTTCCATATCCCTGCGAACAGGTGCTTTATAATATTATGAAGTTGAGTGTTTCTGCCATCCCTGTTCTTTGAGAGGCTTATTTCCTTGCCAGTCCATAAGCAGAAACTTTGGAGGTGACTGGGAAAATGTTTTCCATTTCTTCAACCAGTTCCTGGAGGCATCTCTGTATCTGATCTGGGTTTGCTGATATGCTATGAATGATCCCATTCCAGTTGCTATCTTTTCTTCCCGAGGTCCTTAGGTCTTTCCTCGTTTCTTCTGAGGAAAAAAAAAAAAGGGGGTGGGGGTGGGAAACTGGTTCTGTTGTTTGTATTGCAGCCTTTTTTTGTGAAATTGGAGGCTGCAAATAACTTGACTCTGCACATTTGGCTTTTTCTGCCTTGTACCTCGTGTCTAAACCCTGACCGATTCCTCCTTGGGAAGCGACCTGCCCCTTGTGCCAAGCTTTGCGCATCATGTCTTTTTTTCTTTTACTCCTCTAGCTTTACTTTCTCTTGTGTCTGCAACCAGGGCATGGCCTTCAGAGCCACCAGTACTTGCTCATTTAAATTCTTAAGCTGAAAAATGTCTTTCTCTTGCAGTAATGAGCTACAATTTGCATTCAAGCAGATACCTTAGGATAGCACAGAACAAGCCACCAGGCACGGAGAACGGGCAGAGAGCTTGTTTTCCCTGATGCAGGTGCAGATATGTTGTGTTATATAATCTGGGGGCATCAAGTCTCCTCCTCCTTTTAGAATCATAGAATGGTTAGAGTTGGAAAGGACGTTACAAGTCATCGAGTTTGAAACCCCCTG
>VXBJ01001596.1:123641-135354 GCA_013400055.1 Nycticryphes semicollaris | reverse complement strand
GTGGCAGCAGCGAGGGTCAGCCATGGCCCATTGACTGCTGGACACAGGGATAAAGCAGGTCTGAGGTTAAAACTCATACTGGTGGGGCAAGGTGAGAAAGAGGAGAGCAGGAGGGCCAGCACAGCACATTTGCCCTGAACACAGCTCCCAAGATGAGATCCGTCCCAGACCAGACTTCTACCAACTGTTTTCACAGCAGCTTGATCCAAGGCTATGCAGCTGCGCTGTACCAAAGCTGACCTTGCACACAGCTTCCTAGGATGGGAGAAAAAATTTCAGGGCCGAGTGGTTCACCCAGCAACCTGACCAGTTTCTGGTGGCTATCACTGAGGGTTTTCCGGCTTTCGTTATGGGTTCCTGCTCTCTGCAGCTGGTCTGAGTCATACAGCGTGATACTAGTTGGGGCACAGGACTAGATCCTGGGGTCTAGGCACACTATGATAGTTTGCCATTTGTTTGATGTCACAGAAGTTTGGAATCGCAATATCAACCGCACAGCACCTGTCATGGGTAAACAGGTAACAATGTGAATATGTACAGAGGCTACTTCCATGTAATGTCCTCACTTCCAAACTATACCCAGAATCTATACCCAGTTCTATTCTACAGAAAAAAGTCTAACACACCTGTGCACAACTCCATTAGAGAAAACTGCTAGCTTTTGGCAGATGTCTTTCAGTGACTACTCCATTCCTAGAAAGAAGCAGATACCCACATTCTCCATAACTTAGATCACTAGTCTACCATTTTCTGGCTACTTTTTTTTCCCTGTATAAGCTACATTCATTTTCCAGACAGTAACAGGAGAAGCTAAATTAAAAAAATTTGTGTTTCAAAACACCTTTTTCTGCTGGTGCTTCTTGTTAAGCATAATACATGAAAACTGTGACACATACAAGAGGAGCATGGAAGCTGATACAGAAAGTGTTTTCTAAGCTCAAAACAGACTGTGTGGTCAGTATGGCCTAGTGCTGTACTATATCCAGACTATTTGAATGCATTGTGAAACATTTCAGGACATACTTAGAGAAGGTTAGAAAGAAAAGATAAAAGCATGGGAGAGAAGATGATTGGGCATTGTGGTATACAATTGCTGACTCCTTTACAGCAGTACACAACAACGTGTGCATGGGGACTGGGAGACCTCCTTCCAGTACAGGCTACATAGAGGTTCAAAACGGGGACTAATAGGGTTAGCTATATACATAACTGTTATCAGCCAGGTAACAGAGCCATTCCTGCAGTGGTCCTACCAAACACAATTAGGAACATTAATGTATGTCATCTCTCCTGTGTCATCCTGCATACTTAAACAATGTTCTTTAGAGGAACTCTACCAGTAGACTCCAAATTACCTTCTTGTGGGTTTTCAGATTTTGATTATTAGGTTTCTCTGGATTATGGAGAAGTTCCATTCTTGTAGAAGATGGACTTGCTTAAAAATATTAGTCCTGTCACTAAACAAGGTGTGTTCTATGTGGGACGCTGTTGCAGCACACTCTTTGTGCCCTTCATCACCTCCTGCACTCTGTTTCACAAGGCCACTGGCTTTGTGAGATCTTAGGAACAGGGACTATACGTATTTATACTTGGCTCAGATGGCCAGATGTCAAATGATAGACCAGTGGAAGAAATCCGTGGAAGACAAACATTTATTTGTTATTTGTTGTTTACAAAATTGTTATGTTTGTTTACATTTGAAATTTGAATTTTTAAAAATTAAGAGTTTGTCCCTCAAAAGAGCTTAGAAAATAGACATTTAAAATTTGAAATTGTCCAATTTTTAAGCCCATACCCAAGGCTGAACGGCCCATACTTTCCAAATTTAGGGATTCCCAAAGGTGAATCTGTGGCACAGGCGCTATATGGAGGCTTGTGAAAGGGTGGTGCAACACCAGAAAAAGTCATAAAATTACTGGCTGCTGCATTTACTAGAGTCCACGCATAGCAACCTCAGCAGGGGAACACAATCCACCCTCAAGATCAACTCTGTTGCAAGTGAAAACAAAGTTTCCGGAATCATAGTGCTGGAAAGGACCATAAGTCCAGTCTCCTACAGTCACAGACAACCATGTAAAAGAGTTCTTTATTCCTGAAGGGTCCCCACAAACCACAAAATACTTCCCAACACCATGTAACAAGCCTACGACCTGTGGTGTGAAAGACCAAAAGCCACAAAGACTCCAGCGTGCCACAGGAAAAGGGCAGGAAAAATCTAGCTCAATCTTCGACCTCTGCAGAAGCAATGCCCTTGGAAGATTAATACTTTGTGATTTTTTTCTTGGGTTGTGCCTTTTGATTTGAGAGTTTTTAGTTAAATAAATTTGCACTCACAATAGATACCTAAAATTACCTGTAAAATCAGCACAAATATTATATTATGTTAGGAAGAGAAAATTAAATAGCCCCGAGTCCCTAAAACCATTTGCCTTTTTTCTCAGCTTTGTTAACTACCTCTCTGCTGCTTCCCAAAGGAGCAGTATATTAGCAAACATCAAATGCGGATACATCTTATACTGAAATGTCCTTCCCTGTAAGAAGCAACTGAAGATATGATTCTTCAGCCTGTTACAAACTGTATTTGCAAAAACCAATCAGAAAATGCATTTGAGACACAAACCTGTGATTTTCCTTCTCTATTTTAAAGATGCAAATTTGCAGCAAAGCCCAGATTTGGATTTTGCCCTCTCAAAATACCCTAAGAGCATTTGGTTGGTTTGGTGGTTAGTTTGTTTTTGTGCTTCCTACATGATAAATTATACCCATGGTCACATGTAACCTAGCACATATTTTTATTGCATTTGCAAAAGGACAACAACAATAGCAACAAAAGTTTGATTCCAGAGAGATGTAGAGCCAATTTAGACTTGGCAGACGAATGTTGGTTTAAAAGTGGCCTGACAGACCTCCCAAAATATAACAAATATGGCATCAGAATATGCTGAAATGGGAATTATGGTTTGTTGCAAAATTAGAGTGTATTATTTTCTCTTCATTGCAGTTTTGCTGTATAGTATATAGACTATTTTCTTAACAAATTCTGAATCCTGCTGCTCTCAGTAGGAGTTGCATATTATAGCAGTGCTGTTGGAAGTCTTCCTTAGAATGACTGAAATGTTTTTGCAGGGTGTCAACTTCCAAGTCTTCATTAATGTTTACAGTCTCAATAGCAGCTTGCATTGCTATAGTAACCCTTAAAGGAACATTCCTAACAGAAAGCTATAATAAAAGGAAGCCACATTTTTACCAAACACTCATAACACAGGGATTGTTCCTGGGCTATTTCAGAAATTTATATTTTAAACAAAGCCGACCTAGAGAAAAAGAGGGCCTCTCATGTTAGCAAATCAATTTTATATACTGCTGCATGATGGAATATGACAGAACTTGGATAGATGCCCCCTCTTAAAAAATACAAAATCTGTCAGCTCCAATTCAAGCAAGTATGGGAAGGGGGTTAAGGAAAGTGAGTCTATTTGCCAGAAAACCTTTTTGTGAGGAATTCTGTGGCCATTAGTATAGAAAATAAGTCCACCATGATCTTTGTATTTACCTCTAGGCCAAGTTACAGAAAACAAAGCTGTATTCTGAGTATATAGTGCCATGCACTGTAGAGAGATCATTAATATAGTAGTTTATAGTGTCCCTGCCTCAGCATGAGCTACAGTATATTTAGTAAAAATTTTCCCAAGCAGAAGCAAATTGTTCTAAACCGCATACATTTTAATAGTGAGATTTATGTAGGTGGATTTGTTTCATTTTTCTCTAATATTTTACACTGTCCATCAAAAATCCATGCTTATTTCATAAAGCAGTAGTCTAGTAACTTGAATTTACTGGGAAAATCCTGAATCCCTTTCACAAACCATTTGTCTGCTAATAACAACAGTGTGGTCTTATCTTCCAGGCTGCTTGGAATGTTACAGCCAGAGAGAGCAGGTCAAATTTGAGTGTTCTCAGATTTGATAAATCATAATCATTTTATGACATTGCAAATGTCTTTCAACAGTGCTTCGCATCATCTATGACAAAAAGAAGCACAAAGTCTAATTTTACTTGTAAAAATATCTGAAAAGCAACAAGAGGAAGCTTTTTATGAAAAAAAAAAAAAAAACTTACCAAACAGGAAGCTTAGAGGAATGAGCAGTCAGAGAAGTAAGAGTCATATCCTGATGCTGATCTTACAAATACCCTACTAACTTAATTTAGTTTGAACTCAGAAGATTGCTTCTCCCCAACTTTCCTGCCAGTTTGAGTAAAGCAAAGGCAAACTGACATGTTCAAAGCCACAAAGTGAGTGTCAAAGCTCCAAGACCTCAGGTGTCTAAGCTGAAAACATTTCAGATGACAGAAGAATTATCTTAGGTTGTAAAAGCTCAGTACCCCAAAGAAAAGACACAAAAAATCTGTTCTTTTCAGACTTTCAGACTACAAAATGGGAAGAATGAGCTGATATAGTGAAATGAGGCTGTGGAGCCTGCACATTTGACAACGATCATATCGAACTAGTCTGTTTCTTGTCTTCTGTTCCCAGTATTGTCAAGCCTCGATCTTTAGGGCCCAGATAGGGTCCCATAAAATTAACATCAATTAAAAGAACAACAAAGATCACTGTTTTTCCATCATAGGCAAAGCACCACAAAGCTGAGCCTCCATTTTCTGGTATGAGTCAGGAACATGTAATAGGAATCTGCATAATGAACCTCTGAGTCCCTTTCTGTAAACTAAAACCAAATACAATAACTTGGGGAGAAATATTAAAAAGTTTAGATGGCAGTAAGGATGGGCCAACCTGAGCCAAATTTTGTAAATTTTAGAATAAATGAAATTACACATACATGGCAAGAGATGGGTCAGTGCAAACAGTCTCCAAATGTGCACCTCTCTGTCATTGATGTGGAGATGTGTCTGATCATGAAGTCTGGTACAAAGCTCGCATTTGATGAGCTGATGCCAGAGAGAACTTGGGAATGGAGAACCACACAAAATGCAAAGACAGTACATGCTGTCTTATGTGAAAAGAACAGGAATAGTTCTAAGAAATGCTGAGAAAATACCAAAGTGAGTAGAAAATCATAATGAAAGTTAAAAGGCACAGAAAGAATTAATTCTTTTCCCTAGAGCATGTACTACATGACCAACATCTAAATACCATAAATGTATCACTGATTTTCTAGAAATCATCACCTATATTACCATAAGGGTCTTAAGGGGATGAAGAATATGGCAGAACACAATTTACCCAGGGCACTGTTAGCAAACAAGTTCAAGTCTCTACTGAAGCAAGTTAAATTCAATATTTGCATAGGAGGCCTGAGTTCTAAGCATGCTTTGAATGTAAAATTATTGTGTAGCATAACCCACACTTCTGAACCCCAATCTTTCTAAATTCAGGCAATAGAAGCAATTTATGATGAAGGACTCTGTGAATGCAAAATACAAATGCTATGATCTGTGTTTGTATGGAACTGGATCTCCATAGAAAATACCCCAAATATATTCCACTATGTTATGTGTTTCTAACTTAGAGGAACAAGGTACATGGGCTAAGAGAAAGATGAGCAGGTAAACTGTTTACATCAAAACTCTCCATGGGACTGCACTGCATATTTTCATCCAAAATTTCTTTTGAAAGTATTTGTACCACCTTTTGAGCACTGTTAAATATGCCAGGCCTGGCTTTTCAGAAAGGAATCCTACTCGAGGATGCACTAACTGAATCAGGATGACTTAACCTACATTGTAAACACAATTTGAGGAAGATTTCTGAAAGTACATGGACACAGAAAGGCGGCAGCTAAAGTAGCTTGTTTACAGACAATAGAAAAAGGAACAGTGTGTGTTTCTTCTTCTGGATGACTGATCCCAACAGTGTTGTTTCCTGGCTTTGACTATTTCTGAGCTAAATGCACAGCTAATGCCACAGTTTCATGCAGATGTAGCTGACACCCTTTGGACAATAGTTTATACTTACAGAATCATAGAATGGTTTGGGTTGGAAGGGATCTTAAATCTCATCAAGTTCCAACACCCAATGTATGTGCTTGGGCTCCTTAGTTAGGTACTCATTTACTAGGCCAGATTCAAAGGCGTGATTTAATTCTTAGAATTGCAGATTCTCTTCTGCTCAATCTATCTCCCTTATAACTCCAGAGAAAATCTTTCAAAATGCAATAGAAGTTATATTGGCAAGAGCATCTACACCTGATTATCTTACATCAAATAAGATTCTGTGCACTTTAACACGTTCTTCTGAATTTGCTTAGATCTAAATAATATACAATATGTAACATATGCAACTTCACTTTACCCATCACAAGGGTAAAAGGCTAGCTTGAATGTTGACACACATAGACAGGAAACTGTGCAGAATGCCAAAGACAGTTTTCAATTGACTGAATTAAATAATATTAGGTTTATAAAACTGTTTAGATGCCTAAAAAAATCAAGGCATTTTAAGAAGCAAACACAGCTGAGCAGGTCAACTGTCAAACTCTGGCTAACAATCTGTTCAGGTTAGGAATGATGGGCCAGACCCCAGAAGAGGCTCACATGTTTGGATGCTAAATATTTTGAAGCCCAAAAGTAAGGCACCAGCTGTGGATTCAAAAAACAGACGCAGAATATAAAACATGCACAGGCAGAAGGAGCTACAGCCAGCCAACATGAAACACTGCCAGGAGGGAGGTGTCTGAAATTCTCCCTCTCTTCTGGACATAGAACCTCTCCAGAGAAGATAGCACACCATAGCCAAAACCCCTTCCTGTGTGCAGGAATGTATGTGCACGTGCACTGTCATCCAGGCTACAGATACTAGCCACTCTTCCTCCAAGACAGAAAGCGGTCACTCCCACTACTTAGATGGTAGCCTCACAGTCATAAACCGTGGCTTGGGGATTGGCTTTTCTTCATCTTGATGGCTGCCTAACAAAATACTGTGCTTATTTATTTAGCATTGGGTGGGGGCAGTGTGTTCTTTCAAATGAGATTATATTGCCTACCAGCATATTTTTCGCTCAGATGAATGCTCATGGTGCTGGTTGGCCATATCAGTGGCCAAGCACTGGGTTTCAGTGATGGAAAGGTCACTTTTACTTCAATTTAAATCTGCTGGCCTTTGAGTCACATAGAGCTGTGCTAGGAACAGAGGCACTATATAAGCCACACACCATGACCATAATGTCATATGTCAGTGCCATTTTATGTCACCATTGTGAAACATAAAAGCATGCCTACCCTCCATGCTGGTAGGGTGACACATCCACAGACAGGCCTGAGGCAAACTATGGCTGCAGATGAGAGGAGATATGAAAAACTGCTGAACAACTCCACAATGTGTCTCTTGTTTTGGAAGCCTGGGTTGTGCTCAGTGATCATACTGGATGGGTAGAACCTCAGGGCTGGAGAGCAGCAGTGTTATAAGGGCAAGGCATGAGTTCTAAAATTCACCTCCTCCTAAGTATGGGTAGTCACACTTTCTCAGCCACACAGGAGAATCCTCGGCTGAGAGAGAGGTTAGCTTTAATTGTTAGCAAATACCAGTATTATATTGTGAGCAAATTATTAATTTGCTTTTATGTACATATAAAATGTATATACACATATACATAATTTTATATACAATTATTAATTGTGAGAAAAATACCTCACATTGCAGCTGATTAAGGCACAGACTAAGAGAACCGTTGTACATGAGCTGAATGGCAATAGCTTTTACATTTCTCCTGCTGAAACTTTTCTAAAAGGCTGAACATATCAGTTTCATAGAATCACAGAATGGTTTAGGTTGGAAGGGAACTTAAAGATCATCTAGTTCCAACCCATCTGCCATGGGCAGGGACACCTTCCACTAGACCATGTTGCTCAAAGCTTGTCTAACCCAGCCTTGAACACTTCTAGGGATGGGGCACCCACAACTTCCATGGGCAACCTGTTCCACCCTCGTAGTAAAGAATCTCTAAATCTACACTCTTCCAGTATGAAGCCATTACTCCTCATCCTATCACTACATTCCCTTGTAAAATGTCCCTCTCCAGCTTTCTTGCAATACCCCTTCAGATACTGGAAGCCTGTTATAAAGTCTCCCCAGAGCCTTCTCTTCTCCAGCCTGAGCAACCCAAACTCTCTCACCCTCCCTTAATAGAGAGGTGCTCCAGCCCTCTGATCATCTTCACGGTCCCCCTCTGTACCCATTCCAAAAGGTCCATGTTCTTCTTGTGCTAAGTACTCCAAAGGTGGATGAAGTACTACAGGGGGGAGAACAGAGAGCAGAATAAAGNCTCCTGGCCACACTTCTTTTGATGCTTTATATTTAAATTTAAATCCCTGTGGCAGTCAAAGTCTGAGACACCCAAACTTGAGCCCCAATAAACCAGCTTTCATTTAAATAATTATAGAAGTCTACTCTTGATTCCAGGAGAAGCTATTTCCAAGAAAAAGTTTGAGGTCTGCTTATGATCCAGCATTTGGGTACCAAGGCTGTTAATGTGTGGACTGCACTTCCCAGAGGTATGCCTACACCTACACTAAAATGAAATATAAATTGCAATTTTAGTTTTTAAAATAGTGAGGATGCTTTTTTCTTCAGATATTCTGTGGATTTTATCTTTAACTGAATTTATAAAAAGAAGTGGTCAGCAAGTCCAAGTCACATGAGAAACTTGGCTGAGAAGTCCAAAGGCTGAAGTACAAATTCTTCCTTCATGTTTCCTTTGACATACTTTGCCTTCGCTACTTGACAGCAGTCAAGCTTCACTGAAAATGTACATTCTAGGCCAGTTTTCCATTAATTTTTATTCACACAGATAGTCCAGAGTAGGAATTTGGTAGGGACAACTTGAGCATCAGAATGACTACTTCATTGCTGTCAGCCTTTTTTTTTAACACTAAGACACAAGTTCATAAGTCCTCTTACATTCAGCCACTTACTGTGTGTCTGCAACATCTGTATCAGCACAGGAAAGTGTACAAGAGCAGACAGTTTACCTTATGGCAAATTCCAAGGCAGCATTTAAAGTTCAAATGAAATTCAGCATTCAAAGTGGGAGGTTTAAGGAAAAAAAGTCCCAGATCTGTCAGTGAGAAGTTTGATTATGGACAAGACGACACACACATAGCGAAGCCCACAAAGGCAGCGACACCACTGTGGAAGCACATTCCAATAAAATCTTAAAAGATTACTTTAATAATAAACTATGCATTCCTGAGCAAGCCATCGCAGGATTAGCTACCACATTGCTTTGCTGCAAGCAGATTTTTCACAAACTGTTAGTGATACCATTTTCAAGGCATTCACGAAAGTTGATGTCTTCCAAAGATCTCTGCACTTTGGTGTTTTTATTTCATACTGCTTCCCCAATTTCCACCCGGACTGGAATCCCAGTGATTCTAATGATAGACTGTGGTTTGGGCAGAGTAAACGTCCCGCAAAGTGATAGAAAAACTGACTGAGGTGAAGGTTTCCATCTGCAACTTCAAGATAATTTTAGACCTGCTGAAAAACAGCTCGTGTTTAGGAAGTGTTGAGGCTGATACCATTCTGTACAATAAGCAGTTAACTTAAAACAAAAAAATCTTGGGCAGAGACTCAACTTAGGCCAGCAATAGTAAGATTAGACACAACAAATATAAGGAAAAAAAAAATAGTTTTTTTTTCATGAAAAACATCCTGAAAAACAACCCACTCTCTTGCAACTATAGTCTTTTAATAGTGAAGCTTAAAGTTGTAGCAGCCATTGTGCATTTGATTCTGTTTTTACTGTAGAGAAGTAAAAATCCTTTTACCTTTCATAAAGTGTAAAGCATGCCCTTTATGTCATGCAGTGCACTATAGATGAAATAACTGAATTCCTGTGGGTCTTTCTGCCTGGATTCCTCTTACATTTAGAAGGCAATCTTATTACACATGTTTAATGTAACAGTTCTGAATTTTAGCATTTAGCTCAACAATGTGGGACATCAGGGGAGCTGTTCTATGTTGAATTACAAAACAGTGCAGTCCTTCAAGACTTGAGATATTTTTTATTCTCTAAGAAAAATGTTATTTCATTCAGTTTGTTATTAACCATTTATCAGTAAAAAAGTTTTTCTGTGAGATTATTATTGATGTCTCAAGTGCTGGTAGATAGTGACGGACCTCTTGGCATTTCTCTAGTAGATGTAATTTCTCTGCACCTAAAAAAGTGGTCTTAAACTGCTCTTTGTTGGCAAACGAAAAGTAATTTCATCTCTTGCAAGTCCAGCGACAAATAGTATCAATCATATTTCTAACTCCTAGAGCAACTAGTCAAGGTATTTTAGTTAAATGCACCTGGGCTTTGTGTTGGGCAAAGCACAAACTGTAATCCTGCTTAAGCCAGCACCAGGCTGGGCTGTTTTATAGAAGTTGCTCTGTTACTGCACCATGTTTAAACTAGGCACAATGTCACCCTTCATGTTAGGCAGCCTGCGTAACTTCCACAAAGCATGCTGAGCAAAGTATTATTCTTTAAAATACATACTGCCCCAGGACCAAGGAGCTCCAGTCTTTCTGGTAAGCATCTAGAACAAGGTGTTCAAAGCAATGTACAGGGCAGCGCAACCTGTACAAAACCGATATCGTTAAACATGAATACAACAGTGTCCCAAGGAATTCAGACCTAAACCTGAAAATACTGACATGTGCATAGCCAGCAACCTGTTAATTGTCGCAAATGCCTCCTTACTTACATGGCATGCACTTCCTTCTGTGAACCCTAGGTTCTTGTATAAAAGTATGTCCCTGGTGTCCTTTTTAGATAAAATTAGCAATTCTGAAATGAAAGACATACAGGCAAGTGAGATGCCACTAGCAGCTTTTAGTCACCTCAGGCACAGGGCTCCTACCACTTCTACTAACCATAAAAAAAAAGACTAACACACCATACCAAGGAAAATATTATATTGTTTGATAGCTCTGCTTGGGGATGATAAACAAATGCATCCACCAGCTCTGAACCCTGAATTCCCTAGCAGTAAAATAATTTTATACTAAATATTTCCCTCTTCCAAAACACTTAGAAATATCTATGAAATTAGTTAAAACTGCAGGAAAAGTGTTGTTTTCTTCTTTTCTCTTCCTAAATTGGGTATTGCTGTAGACAGCAATATCAGAGTTTCAAACAGGAATGTTCTGCACTGTTTTGAGAAAATAGATGTTAGGCTAGGTTTACAGCCTTGAGGAAAAAAAAAAGTTCTGTTACAAGGACAAAAATGCAACTTTTTTATCAGAGGCTCTTTCACACAAGTTGGAAAACAGCTGTACTGCTCTGGGAAACAAAACATGATAGAAGTTGGAATAAAGATGAGAGGGAAGTACAAGGGTCGGGTCTGGATGTGACCCAGAAACTGAATTGCACTGACCCAATATTTTGATTCAGCTAGCCACAGATTTGTGGGTACAGAGGGTTGGTATTTGGGGNTGGATTTTTTTAATACCGCCACTGCACCCATCATGTTCACGCAGACACATTTGGGGACCCATTTTCCAGAACAGTGTTTTGGGCCCATTGCTGCCAAAGAAGCATAAATACCTGTGCCCTGCAAACTGTAGGTGCCACAGGTTTCAGTGTCCCCGCAGGGTCCCCCGGTCTCCCACTCCACTCCCCTCCTGGTGTGTCCTCTGTGGGGCTCCGACCCCCTCTCAGCAGGCAGCTGCGCCAAACCCCACCTCCCTCCCCCCCTCCCTCCCCCCCCT
>VXBJ01001596.1:99017-123617 GCA_013400055.1 Nycticryphes semicollaris | reverse complement strand
TTTCCTTTCCCACCCGCAGCGGGAGCCGGAGCGGCGGCTCTCAGGGGGTTAAGCCTGGGAGTATTGACACGTTGAGGGGGAGTAGCCGGGACCGAGCAGCAAAAACATCATAGCACATTCCTGGGTAGTCCTCAGCTGCCAGCATCTGATTAAAACCATATCTCTCGCTCTGAGTGGCTAACTAATCCGAAGGCGAGAGCACAACCGAATATTTAACCGGCCCCGCGGTCCCAGCCAAACCACCAGCAGGAGCCGTCGGATAATGAACGGAGCAGCACGGATCTAGCCCGTAAGTAGCTTTGCGAACAGGGCTCGGCTCCTGCAAAGCCTCCCGGAGGAGGACGGAGCTTGTCACCGTTGGGAGGGGTGGTAGTGGTGTTTGCTTTTCCCCGAGGACATGACAGTATGTGCCAGCGCTGGGGGCTAACAAACTGGGGGCGCCCAGAGAGACGAGCCGGGGCTCCGCCGTACTCGGCCGCTCGCATCTCCCCGCAGCCGCGGGCAGAAGGCTGCAGTGCGGCCGCGATCCACCGACCGAAGCCGGTGAAGTGGTGGCGCTGGCCGGACGCGCGGCAGCGGTTTGAGGGGCCCTGTCCCGCAAAGGGGAAGCCGGACCGCGAGAAGCGTGTCCCGGCTGAGACGGCGTGGAAGCCGCCGGCGTCCCGGTCCCGGCTCCGACAGGGCCGGCGCCCTGAGAGAGCGTAAGTGTAAAGCAGAATAAACATACATTTTCATTTTTGTGCGTGGAGAGAAGGGAATTAAGTGAAAAAGTATATAAACACTGAATTGCACATAAATAGCTGATATGAAAGAATCTAGTAGCAGAGAGGAGAAAAGGGTTAGGCTACTGTGAAGCAGGGGTGGGTTTATGTTTTTTTTTTTCTTTTGTTTTCTTGAATGGAGCCTCCTTGCTGAGCACCCCTCTGTCTGCTGGTGAATTTCAGGATGCTAATGTGTCTGTGGTAAATGGGTATAGTTAAAGGTGTCCAGGACTTACTGGGATGGGTCTTCTACCTTGGCAGCGAAACTGACTTCTCAGCTGGTGAGACTTAAAGTCTAATGATCATCATATGATGACACTTACTGCTCAGAGCACAGGCACCGCTCCAAGGTAAGATAAATGCAGGTGTTGCCGATACAGCTGGACTTCTTTGTAGCAGAGCTTCTGCCCTCCAAATAGGCTGGTTAACTGAGCATTTACTAGGAGGTATGCAAAGCCACTGGTAAGGTAGGATTAACTTGACCTTTGGAAAGCAGGATTAACATGACNCATGTTCTAGCTGTCTATGAAGACTTATCAGATACTAGTCAATTGCTAATATGTTCTTGTGTCTGATAGTGACCTGTTCGGCAGTTAGAATGCTATCAGGTCTTCAGGTCAGCTTCTGTTAGGACCTTACAGGAGGTAAGTGAAGCAGTAGGTGGCTAATTGGAGAGGTGAATTAGAATAAAAAAAAAAATATTTTCCATTGAGAAGGGGGATTGTCTGAGGGAGTCATCCATCATGTTTGTTCAAAACATCATCACTGCAGTTGTGTCCAACCCAATGTTTCTTGATGTAGAATCAGGTTTCCAAAATCCTCTGAATAATCTGAGGATATGGTCAAGCCTAAAGCAGAAGTTTCTATTAACAGTAACTCAGAGTTTGCATTTGGAGGGGAACCAACTGGTAAAAATGGTGAGGAGGCTGTGAGTGTTAAAGGAATGTCAGGTGAACCATCAGAACAGAGGTTCAGGGTAAAATTTAGTGAATTTTGAGGTGCTTCAAGTTTTAAAGATATGGCTCTTTTGAGGGGAATCTGAGCAAGGTCTTGTGTGCTTGTTACTGCAGACAGGAGACTGGGAGAATGGCAGGCACTACTTTGTCCTGTAACTTATAATACTCATTATTTCTACTCTTACTTCAAAGAAAGCTATTGGCCAAACTCCAGAGGTTGTGCTCGGCACTGTCCTTCCTTTTGTGAAGGTAGAGATGGTTATCAATTCTAGGACATGCCTTCTGCTATGTTTCTAAGTACCTCTATACATGTTCAGTACACAACCCGCTTTCTCATGGAGAAGAGTAATGGCTGTAAAAGTGCTTACATAGCCCTCTTATTGGACACAACAGCCTGCTATGGATATACTTCTGCTTAAGGCTTCTGCTTCATGAGCAGATACAGAAAGAATACTCTAAACAGGTGAATATATATATGCAAAGAGTGGTAAAAAAGTATCCTTAGATCCCTCTCTCTGTGGGAAAGCAAATAAACATACTTAGTGTCAAGGAATGGGAAATCCAGGGCTGATGTCTGGACAGGATGTTTAGGGTAAAAGCCATAACTTGAGACATGAAGTAAACAAAAGAGCATAATATGCTGTAGTCATTGATTATTGTTGCTGAACCTATGAATTTTTCTCTCCTATTCATGCTCTTCTTTCCTGGTGAATTTTAGACTGCTAGGACATTTTTGTGACCTGCTCAGTTAACCTAGTTCCTGGGAATGTTTGTGGACTTTATTCAGCAAGGCTAGCAATATATGAACACTACAGAAGCATGGATTTGCTTGGACAATGAAGCAATAAATTTCACACCCAGAGAAAGGCAGTTTGTTCTGGAAACAGTACTGATGGTGCAAATCCTGCTTGCTGGCTAGATTCTGTCAAAGGAAATGAAGAGATAGCATAAAGGTAACTTGTAGTCTGCAAAGATTTCAAAGAAAAACCTAAATCTTGCATGTAATGTAAGGGTTTATTACTAGAATCAAGATCCTACCTCCTGGGGAGGGGGGATTTTAAAAAGTCTTAATGAGCTTCTGCTGTGAAGCACAAGCATAAGCCACTAGTCTACTTCTGCATGCATTCCACAGAAATACAAATTTGGGTTGTGTTAGAAGGGTCAAATAGAATCAGGTATCTGGGTACCATAACTAACAAAACAAACTGTCTTTAAAAACTTGGTTTTCAGGCTATATCTGGGTTCAAGGGTCTCAGGGTTATAAAGAAACTGGATGAAGCATAGCGGCAGGCCTAGTCAATAAACAAGAGGTACCAGTTTCAACAGGATTAGCTTGTTTATACATGCTGGGCAGCTGAGTGCTGAACAAAAGCATCTGCTCCCATCTAGCCCTTGTCAGCCCTGGTTGATTGGAACATAGACCACTTCAGATCTCATCTTCTGAAAGCATGTGTCTTTCATATGGTACAAACTGCTTGAGGATGAAGTGTCTCAGCTGAAATGTCTTTCAGACCTTTACTCCCAATTATCTGGGATTTTTATTTTTCTTAAAAGCTTCTAATAATGCTTCATAGCTTGTGCCTGTCACCTTAAATCTCAAAGCTCAGACACTACAGGGCCAATTAAGGACAGGCTATTGGCCTTGGAACTGAATTTCCTGTTGCTCTCTGTTTATGTTGCATCCTTAAGCAGTAAGATGCAAGGTGAAATACTTGATGAGGATTATCCCTTGAACAGAAAAAGTAGGCTTGAAAGACAGGGTAGTAGACCTTTATCTTTGCAGTCAGGAGGCTTCCTGACAATTTCAGACAGGAATTGGCTCTTCCAGCCAAGTGTACTCAGCTCTTAATGCTGGTACGTAACACACCAGCAAGTCTCCTTCTATAAGAACTCTCATACACCTGCCCTATGGCTAAAATGCCTATGGGTGATACTTACTTCCTAGAAGGGATAAGACAAACTGAGAACACGAAGGATGTAGAGTTAATATTGTAACCTGTGTGCCTGTGTCTACTGTATAGACATCATCTGTGCTCTCTCAGAACAGGGTGATTTGTGCTTTTAGGAAGGGCACTGCGTGAGCAAGAACTAGTTTTGTAGTAGCTTGAATACCTGCAAACAGCTGTTAACTTGGCTGATGAGCTTAAACTCTAGAGCAGGATTGAAAGCTGACACTTGTCCATGCAGGCATCTGCATTATATGATATCAAGACCATCATAAAGATAGAATATTATACAGCCTTGTCAGCATTACTTTAGTATCTGGATTTAGGAGAAATAATGTAAACTTGCTGTAATATACATCAGAAACATATAACTATAATTGCCAATAGGGAAACTTCCTGCAGAATAGTCACCTGTGAAACTTTGCTAGCTGTTTAGCAGGACAACTACTGAAGGAGGTGTAGTGTAGCTCTGAAAGTCCTGGTTAAACTTTTTTTACCTCTGCTATAAAGCTTTTTCTACCACCTTTTTAGATTTGTGTTTTCAGTTATTCATTGCCTGCCTTACTGTGTATGCAAAGAGGAGCTGGGCCCCTTAGTAATGACTAACCCTGAGGGTAAGAGTAACCCTTGGATTAAGCTGTATCCTTCATAACACTTGAGGATTGAAACTGTTATAGAAGAGCCTGCCCTCCTAATGTGCAAACTGAATTTTCATCTGTCTCCTAATAACACATCATGAACATAACTTGCATCTGTTACAAGAAACTATGGAGCGACTCTAGTGACAATGACTGCTACAACTGTTGATGTAAAGGAGTGTTGCTGGGGGTGAGGTGGAAGTACTGATGAAATTGATGTTTAAGGACAGGGCTTTGGCTGCTTCTGAGATCATCAAGCTGGGTAAGCAGACTGAAGCACTTAACATTGTGGCCATGACCATGTGGTTTTAGGTTAGGTGTACACAAGAGTAATACAGCAAAATCCTGTTGCTCATACAGATACATTTTTTTTTAACAGGTACAGGCCGCTTACAGTTCAACACAAGCTATACAGGACATATGCAATATCTCTCAGTACAGCTTGCACACGCCCAAACTGTAAAGAGGGATAACTCTGCCAGCATTGGACAGTTAACAGCATGCAGCTGAAATAACCTATGATAACAGCTTCAATATGTGTCAAGTTCCTGCACAGAGCCAGAGGGTGAAAAGTATGGTTATTGGCAAGAGTCCTTTGCTATAATAACTAGCAAGAAGATCAGAAACAGTCTAGAAGGATATTAGGACTGCAGTTAGCAATTTTTTGGGCTGTTGTCTAGTTGAGACTAGTTTGAATCTGAGTAAACACTAGCTGCCTTGATTAACAACTGCTTTGCTTCTAGGTTGGTTGGTGTATCGGTAAGTCTCAACAAGTTGTAGTGATGGAAGATCAGTGGGTATGTGCTGTAGGTATATTGTTTGGGATTCCTTATCCTGTGAGAAGGCAGGTAATTGTTTCCTGAGCAACAGCTAGAACAGACAACTGTAGTCTGGCTCCAGAGCACTGATTTATGAGGCTTCAGCACTAGAAACTGGATAGAGTGTTATAGCGGGGTGGCTGCTTAGCAAGCTGCAGAGCATACTGTCTTTCTGGAAGACTGATGAGAAGAGACTTCTTTTAGGTAATTTTAATAAGTAATCTAATAGTAAGCCTCTGTTACCAACGGAAGAGCTCTCTATCAAGAGAGCATACTGGGATATCTGTCAGTCCCTTTCTAAAAGAAGGATCTGGAATTCAGATACTGGTATTGCTAGTAGTGGGAGTGGAAGGGTTTCTTAATTTAAGAAGTGAACTAATAGGTTGGAATGCTAAATGCTAAACAGAAAGGCTGCTACTAAGACTTGTTGCAAGATGCTGAACTATTTCTGGAACAAGTCATAATTGGCGATGGACTAGCTAGGTGTCTGGACACAACCACCAGACCCTGAAGTTCCTGACTGAAGAATAATTTCATCAAACATTATGGCAGTGCCAGTTTTCCTCAGCTTGAGGTGAAGTCTTCAGGGAGTCAGATAGCAAAATGCTTTTCATGAGCTAGTGCTTTCTTACTTTAAAGTAAGCAGAGGACAGTACTTGTTAGTAAGGTACAGTGTGTTTAAACTGGTTGTGACTTTTCCTGAACCCTCTGTTCTAATATTCCAGCTGCTAACTTAGTGATGATCACTTGTCTGTGATTCAAGTGTGCAGAACACACTTTCAGGAACTTAGTTTGAATTTCTATGTTCTTGCTAAAAACCAAACGGCTCAGGGGAGACTGATGCACTGATATGATGAGAACAGACTGTTCTGTTCAACTGATGAAATAGCAGCTGGCAAACTGACTGAAATGGTAAGATGTCTGGGTAGTTTCACAGGCATAATCCTGCACCAGCAATGGTACGTGTTGTGTCAGCTACAAATATTGGCTAATTGGAGTACTAAGATCTTTATCTACTTTGCCATTGGTACCAGGGGAAGGGAGCAGCATGGAGGAGGTATTCCCTGATGTGTCCGTTAGCACACATCCATCCCACTAAGCAGATGAATGTCACCCTTCCCTGTTTCTTGTTACTGGTTGTGTATGATCAAGACAGCTGGACCATGTGACATATCCTGCAATGTGTAAGTACAGTTGTAGCTTACTCCTAAAAGGTATTCCTCTTGGCAGAGGAAGCCCTTGACATAAAACCATCTTAACACCTCAGCAAAATATTGATCTATCTCTGATATTCTGTCCTCTCATCTAAAACAGTGTGTAAAGCAAGTTGCATGGGAAGTTCCCTAAATCCTGTTAGTTTGGAAATATTCTGGCCAAGAGGGGACATCACTAATCTAGGCCTTCCTGACTAAGGGAATGACAGACAGCTTCACTTGTCAGGCAAAGCAGGTCAACATCCTTTTCTGTTGTCTCCCTTACAAGACCAACTACAGGGACTTGGGTTAGCCTTAGCAGTATAAGAGGCAGAATTCAGCCATTTTTCTAGCAGTGATGCTACTCTTGCATTCCAGACACAGCATAAACTGGAGGGGAACCGTTCACAAGCTGTCAACTATATTGTTGAACACCACCTATCAGTTTTTACTTACCTGTAGGTAAAGCTAGTATCTTTCATGTATATTAGTCACTGGCTATGCTACTTCCTAACAGACTAATTCAGATGTTTTAATAGAGAACCAAAATAATGTTAGTGCTTGGATCTAATAGAGGAAACAAAATAATGGTAGTGCTTCAATCCGAACAAGCAGCTGGAATTTTCCATCTAAATCTTAGTAATCTTGTGTCATGTTACAGAAGGTTTATTCAACTTGAACTCTTGGACACTGTCAGATGCTAGAGCAATGGGTGTTCTAGTAATGAAATGAAATACTTAAGATGATATTTTGACTCCTCAGCATGAATGACACTGTTTAAAAGGCAAAAGTCTGAATGGCACATATGTTTTTGGTTTAATAATGAATGCCTAGTGTTTCTCAAGGCTACTTAGGGCACTACCATTGCAGGAGGAGCTAGGCAGAAACATGATAGTCAGTCATGTATACAGGAATTTATTAAGATGTAAATGTAAATCAGTCATATAAGGGCTTGCATAAATGCACTATTATGCTTGTAATGTGGGTAGAATACTGCTAGACAAGATAGTCCATTATTAGTAAATGTATCTGGATTTATAACTCTAACTCTTGCTGGTTATTGTATGTACTGTTGATAATCTTTAGTCTCTTTTCTCAGCCTGCAAAACTGAAGTCTTGCATTCACTCAAGAGAACAGCTTGTTTACTGGTCTTCTGAAAACAGCTCTTATGGCAAGAATATGATGGCTAGAGATATTTCTAAGGATACATTGTTCAGGGCCTGATATAACCTTCTAACCAGAAGAACTTGATGAACTCTATGAAGGCATGGGTGGGGGACCAACCTGCCTTGGAAGCATATTTGGCTCTTGAATTATTGCTATGCTTCCGGTTACTACTTCATCCTAACAGGCTATATTGCACTTGGCAGTAAAAAATTCTCTTGTCCTCTGCTGGCCTCTTAGATTCTCATTCAAGGTTAATATTTACATGCAACAACTCCTTAAGCTGAATCATGTACTTGCACTATCAAGGGACAAAGAAGGCGCACAGGCTGTGAAGAGGACAAAGTATTAGACTGCTGAGCAGATGTTTATCTGCCTTACCTCTGACTTTTACAGTGTCCCTAATGTTGTCTTAGATGAGCTTTCATCAACATTGAGGCAATTATCTTTGTCTGCTGAGAGGAAGAAGCCTGCCTGTTGAGTGAAGATTGTTGTTCAGTCTTTTAAATCCCATGCCAGTTCACAGCCATAATGAAGATTCTTAATCCCCTATGCGCAGGACAAAAATATAATCATTAACGGTAGCTACCATGTTGCCACCCCCTGCTCAAATAACAGTAATTGTGAAAGCATATCTTAAGGGAAACTAAATGTTGCTCAACAAAACTGTTTGGCATGAGCTTCAAGTCTTGCTAAGAAACAGGTATTTCAAGGATGACTTGGCACTACCAACAGCTCCCCTTGTAGGGAGTATAGGGAAGACACCAAAAGTTTGGTATGTTCAGAGTTTTAAGACTTATTTTTTTCCCCAGGGCAGATGTGTGGAAATTTAAGTACAGTGCTTGAAATGAGAGTTGCCTGACATAAGACAGTAGCTCGTACTTAAAGGCCTATGTGTTGAGGGCCTGAAATGGTCTTCCCCTAAGGATTGATTCAGTACTTGCTCTTGACAAGATAGTCCTTATAGGAAAGGAGGAATACACTGTTAGCAGTCTGTTAACTAGCCCTTTCTGGAGGAAAACTGAAAAGTGGGTGAGCAAAATGTGGCCTTATCTACTGAATTATTATTCTGAAGTCTAAAGACTACCTCCATGCAAAACTATACCATCAAGCAAGCCAGTTAATTTTTGAGTAGAACTCAGTTGGCTTCATTTTACCTGCTTAATGTGTGTGCTGTTCTTTTTCCAATGGGCATACTCCTTTTTAGTACCATTGCAGGTAGCCTATAAAGTCACTGTTGACTGTAATAGTTTCCTTTTTTGCTCCATTGTCAGAATCAAAAAAAAAAAAAGCCAGTCTTCCAGTGATAACATTTCCTAAATAACCATGGCTTGCTATATCAAGTCTTCCTCTAACATCTGTTTCTACTCAGGAGCACTCGAAAGTTTCACAGCAACACCTTTGTTTCCTTGCACCAAGTGTTCCCTAGCTGTGGCCAGATAATTTGCTTACAGAGAACAGGTATAGCTGCCAGAGATCTTTTCCATATGAGCACTTTTATCTCTGATTTACTTGAGCAATGCTTAATGCATTGCCATTTACTAAGCAGCTAGATCTAACTTTGCTTATATTAGCAGCCAGTTCCCTAAAGGCCTTCCAACTAGCTAAATGGAAATGGAGATGAAATTCTCTATTAAAGACCTAGGAATCCGTGTTCTTCCTCAGTTAAGAATCAGTTAAGCATTGACATCCATTACTCTGTTAGTGGCAAGCTGGATTAGTTAGTCTGTAGCTCTTGACTTGGTAATGAATAGAGGGAAGAGAAGAAGGCAGGAGTGAGAGCAAAACCTTAAAAGTAATTTCCAAGTAATGGATAAAGTGTTAGCTATGGATAAGACAAATGAGGAATAGGCTATTGAGAATTAAAAGTCTCTAATGCTAGAGGATATGCAATGCTTCAGCACTTGTGTGAAATGATGTGCTGAATAAAAAGAGTGGCTTGGTCTGTGGCTGCTTTCCTGGATATAGAGGAAATTACTGGTGGAGGGTATCCCAGCTATTTAATCATCTAAACAATCTCTTGGCTTCATCACCCTAAAATTCAAGGGACTAATTGAAGCCCACTGCAGTACCTCAGATAGAAGATTCGTAGAACAGTTTCTGTAGCAGCAGTGAATGTCCAATTCTCTCTGGTGAGTATAGATGGTCTTCAGAACTCCATAAAGACAATATGAGTCCCTCTAATTAACCAGTGTGGCTAAATGCTTCAGCTGTGTAGGAACAAAACATCGTGACCACCAATTTATTTTTTTATAATGTATTTTGTAACTTGGAAGCAAAAGAGTCTCCTGGCATAGAGTTAAGTCATTATTGTCTGTTTCTGTTAATTTGCAGGTTTTTGGGTTTGGTTTTTTTTTTTTTTTTAAATGTAAGGTTACTTGATTACTATTAAGACAAGAGTGTAGGATTTTGGTTCTGTGTCTTGTTGTGTTGTGTTCTCCTGGAACAGTCTGTCTGCAGCCTAAGGAATTTATTTGCTTTTATCTGTTGGGTGGTATAACTTCAGAATTCTGCTAGTTGTAGAAACAATAATAAGATCTAGTGGCTTCCTTTGGGTGTTCTGGTGTCATCTTCATGCATGCTTGGAAAAGTTCCTCACTAATATTTCTCACATTCTCCCCTATCCTACTATGAAGATGCAGCTAAAGAAGTATACAGAAAAATATCTGAGGTTCTATAAATAGATTTAAAGGGTAAAAAGCTAAAGGTTCATAAATTAAAACAGGATTATTCAAGTACAGCCTGTGGATGTAGGTCAGTGGGATCTACTGACTAGTTATTACTGAGGTGAGGGTTCATCACCTAGCAGACATAACTTGATGCTCTCTGTAGCCTGAGGTGAACAGACAGTGAGTCAGACTTTCTACATAATCACCACTAATACTTCTAGGCATTAGTGGGCTTCAGTGTTCAGAAGAACAAAACTGGACTAACAAGTCCAATAAGAATGTTTAATCTTCAAGGTAAAATATAATACCTACCTACTTATTCTTATTTGATTTTTTTTTTTTTTAAACCTACAGCAAATATAACTGACCACCATCTCACCATGTCAACTGAATCTGAAACTGCTGCTATCAACAGCCAGCTTGAGCAACAGGCTCCACCAAAAGCACATTCTTCAAAAAAGGAAAAAAAGAAAGGTAAAAAATTCTTCTCTTGAACACCTGCTGTAATCAGTGCCCTTTATTTCTTGCATTTCTGTATCTCTGAGGTTTCAAGCTGACTGAAAGAGTTAATAAAATGGCCAGGAAAATAAAACTAACCAGAGGTAAATTATATTTATTCAGTTCTACTTGCTACATGACTCATTTGCTAAGTCTGACAAGTCACCAAAAGTCCAGAGCCTGAGGAGGTGACCAGTCAGAGGACCATCACAGTAGCTGTCAGTCTGAATCTGTACTCACTTCCTTGCCTTCCTCCAGAGAGGGAGTGATGTGCTTGGCACAGGTACAGATTCTAGTCCGGAGAACCTAGGAAACTCATTTTATGAGAGTTATTGTAGTTATTATAGACTTTCATTGTGGATTAAGTCAGGTAAATATAATTACCTCATTCAGAAATACATACCTAGGTACATGCTCAGAATGTTTAGCATGCAGAGAAGAAAACCAAACAGTTCTTAGAAGTTGTGAGAACAGCAGAAACATCAAACATCACTAAAAATCCAAGTGATTGCAGGGATGGGGTACCAGGACTTGTAGAAATTATGATGTTAATAGAAGGTTCTAGCACAGGAACTAGGAGATTCTTGCATGCCAAGAAGAAACCTGACTACGCCAGAACTAAGGTCTAACATCTGAAAGCCTTTTTGAACATCCTGTGTGGTCAGGAAAGTTCCATTTCTGCTTGGCTTTTTTGTGTAGCGTTTATATGGAGTTGGATATTGCCTATAAATATGTCAGTCTTATGTGGCAAACAATTGTGAAGTCCCCAGATACTAAGCACTGGACTCCACTCCTTGAGCTGAGATCAGATTCTGCAAAAGCACTGTGACCTTAAATGAGTGAGTATCTTGCAGTGCACACAGTAACAAAAAAACTAAGGGTGGTTAATTGGCTATACTCAAGGGGTCAGTTTTAATATGGACTTATATGGTATATTTTTTAAAAGATCTCAAAGCCATGATGTAGATATTTTTCTTTTTCAAAAAAAAAAAAAATAAAATAAAAACACAACCAAACCCCTTTTCTCTGTCTCCAGGGCCAGAAAAGACAGATGAATCTCTCTGGGCTAGATTCAAAGGTGATGGTGTAAAATACAAAGCTAAACTAATTGGCATAGATGATGTCCCAGAGGCAAGAGGAGACAAAATGAGTCAAGATTCAATGATGAAGCTGAAGGTAAGGGCTTGAGCTGTCCTGTGAGGACCACCAGTGTAGTCTACAGAAAGCTGATCAATGATCACTTTAACACAACTTCAAATGCAGCTTAATGGAAACATAGTAATAAGAGTAACATTCATCTAGGATTGTGCTGTTAACTACTTCTAAAGCTGTAACCCTTTGCTCAAAGGACAGTGTTTTTTCTAATAGCTTGGGAATGCTCCTTTGTGTCCTTTGTAGGCATCCAGTATGGATGACAATACTGTGAACCTGATCACAAATAGTGAGCTTGGGTTTTGGATGGTGGGGGCAGAGGGTGGGGGGGAAAACTCTGCAATTCAACACTTGAACTCAAAGTTTGAGTTGTCATCCTGTGGCAATAGTTACACCAAGAGATACATATAAGCCAAAGAATAATTGAGACCTTGCAGCAACAAAGATGATGACTTCTGGAGTACAGGGCACTCATACAGCTTCAGTCAGGCCAGGAAAGCTGGTAAAGATGCTGCTGTTGCAGCAGTCTTGTGAACTAGGATAAAAAGGTCTTAAAGCTCCAAAACTTTTACAGAGGAAACACACTCTAGTTCTGAGGTATCACTTCAAACCTAGTCAGGCGTTATGTTGCAAGAGGAATGTGGCTCCAACTGTACAGTTGCATAGGAATAACTAGATGAGCACTAGTACAGTCATAGCCAAAGGCTTATGACGAACATATGGAAACAAGTTAAAGCTCAACCTAACAGAAGTCTCATCAATACTCTTGATATTCACTCTCTTCAGGGAATGGCAGTGGCAGCTCGTTCCCAGGGTCAACACAAACAGAAGATCTGGGTGAACATCTCGCTCTATGGTATCAAGATAATAGATGAGAAAACTGGGGTAAGATATGACTTGTTTTTTTTATGTGATTCTTAAAGCAAGTGAGGCACTTGGTTGTTAGACCAATCTGAACTGGATTCATTAATGGTATCATGTCCCCCTTCCACATAAAAATTGGCTTGTGAAATGGTTTGTAACGCTGAAGTCTCCTGCCAGAAAGAAAGCTACATCCTATTGCACGTAGTCAAAGGCTGATAAAACTGAGCCTTGAACTGAAGCCTCTTAACAGCTTCAATCATTCTGACTACAGAGAAGAGCAGCTGTTATGTCTCCAGCACTTCAAACCAATAGGGTTTTTTTTCCCAATTCTAGGTCATAGAGCATGAGCATCCAGTAAATAAAATCTCCTTCATTGCTCGGGATGTAACAGACAATCGTGCTTTTGGCTATATTTGTGGAGAAGAAGGCCAGCATCAATTTTTTGCCATAAAAACAGCACAACAGGTATGGATCTGATACCATTTTCCACTTGCTATGTCTAATGCTGTTGTATAACACTTAGCATGTGATAAGGATGTACTGTTTTGCTGGTAGCCCTGTGAGGTGTAGAGGAATAGCAACACAGATTGATAGGCTCTTCTAGAGGAGGGTAGTAGGAATTGACAATGGCTTTTATCTTGAGTGTTTTTATACTGGACTACTGAGAAGCTGAACAAGTAGCCTTGCTTACTATAATTAACCTTACTTAACATGTCCGTGCATAATGGAAGTCACCTCATTGAAGTTAGCAGAGCCATTTTCATGGACTATCCTGCACAGTCACCTGTAATCGTCAATGCTCATCCTTCAGTCAAATAGCCAGAGCTTTACTCAGAATTAACAGGAATGATGTTAGAACTCCACTAGTCTAGTTCTGATGATGCTTTGTCTTGTGCAGCAGTGAAAACAGACTTACTCAATTGCAGTAGTGTTTCTGGGGCCAGTGTATGGCAGGTTTGGTTCTCCCAGAGTTACTTCTGGGAGGAATTCCGATGCCTCTGTGGTAAGTTTCTCAATGCAGAAATCCTGTATGTGGAGTTTGTCTCTGACAAGAATACATACAGAAGCAGGATTGAAAACAAGCTACTTGGAACTACTGCTGAGTATTACACAGCTTTCTAAATGACCTGAACTTAAGTTATTAAGTTAACCTAACTCCTCTTACTAAGTTGTCATTATAATATCTTTATAATAGTGATTTGACAAGCCAAGACTTCAGAGCTAGTAACTTCTTCATATAGATCCCTGCCTGCCCTCCTGGAGAAACTATCGGCAGCTTCAGACTCAGTAGAGGTGGAACTGAGGGGCTAGTTGTTGAAGCATATTGTTGCTTTAGCAACAGCTATAACACCCTCTCCTAACCTTGCCTTGCTAATTTATCAGACTCTTGCATTGTATCAGCTTCACTGGAACTGTAGATTAAGCACAAAAGTCTTCAGTTTGTGCTCTAGCGTGGAGTCTGTTCTCTCAGAGCTTTTCACCATGGGATGCTGCTTGTCAGCCTATAAATTTAGCTGAGCTGTAGGTAACTCTTGACTTGCTGGTAGTTGTTTTTAACACAAACTTGTCTAGCTGAAAAGTAAGGACTTGTGCAGCTCTAGACTGTTGCAGCTATACTGCCTGTCAAAGTTGGTGACTCTTGAAATGACTTTTCCTGTGGCTGCATGTTTAAAACCCTTAGGAGAGGATGATGTTCAGATGTAAACACTGAGACTTATTTACTGCTTGAGAAATTCTCTGCTTGAAAAAAAGGCTAGTGGCTGAAGAGAAGGACTTGTCCTATGCTAGGTCCTGACCCAGCTGCTGTATGTCGCAAGAAAAAGTTCCAAATCAATATAGATGAACCTGCCACTATATCAGCAACCACTCAAACATTCTTCTTAATGGACGTGCAGGCAATTCAGTGCCTTTCTAATTCATGCTAAATTTTCATCCTGATACAGATGCCACTTAAAGCTAGAGTCTGCTCTACAGATTAGAGGTGATGATAATCTTATACTATGCTTGCCTCAGTAATTTACTATTTGCATCCTGTTTAAAATAAATGTAGTATTAGCTATAGAAGCTTTCTCCAGGTTCAGTGTTGGAGTTAACAGAAAACAGAGATGCAAAATGTTTTTCCTCTCATGAGATTACCAGAGAGCTTTGATAAACCTAGTACTTCTGAAGAAGTATGGTTAGAACTTGCAATGCATTTATAAAATACTGCACTACTAGCTTTTTATCAAAAATGTAGCAGGCTTAACACAAATACAGCCACTTTCTCCACAGAGTTAACAACAATACCAAGATAGTTTTGCCTCATTACCCTTGGATTCTGCATAACCTCTTTAGTGTGGAGACTAGACAGTACTTTAAACTCTTGTTTTTCCTGTTATCTCAACCTTACTGTTTCATCGTTTAGGCAAGTTTGGCTTGCTGCTCCCTGGACATTTACTGGAGCAAGCAGTGAAGTAGTATATGTCCTAAAATCTACATTCTTTTTCAGGCTGAGCCTCTAGTTGTTGATCTTAAGGACCTATTCCAACTAATATATAATATGAAGAAGAAAGAAGAAGACTACAAGAAAAAGGCAAGTAAAACTATAGAAACTGCAATGTTTGCATAGAAATAAAGTTTGCTCCAGCTTTGGCTTTTGGCTCTTTTAAGACTTGATACTGAGGTCTGTCTAAATCCAGAATCACTTGAAGCTATTGGCTGGTGATTGTACCAGCAGTTTATACCTCCTAGATCTGGTAAGCTCTGCAAAGGGAAAGACTTTGGGTATTCTGCACGATGTCTAGGTACTAAAAACCTTGTTCTCTTTAGAATGAAAAAAGCAAGTAAGACTGAGGTAAGTCACTCGACCTGACCCTCATTTAAGTACACTGCTGCAACACAAGTACCTTTGACTTAGTTTACACTGCCAGCGTTATAGAGGCTGTACAGATCCCCAGTTGCTTTGAAATGGGAGTAAAATGGGCGGCCTACAGAACTGATACTGAGTACTGATCTCCCTCACTTGACTCCTTCCAATGCTTGCTCTTCAAAGCCCACAGGTTCCTTACTTAAGGCAAGTTTTGATATTCTAATTATTGCTGACACTGTTATCTATTACAGAATGATAGTGAAGAGCTACCTGCTGATCAAGCTGATAAAACAAAGCTGGTAGGTTAAATTTTAGAACTCTGTGCTGATGTCATGAAGGAGTTCATAACTGACTGTCTCCACATTGTGTGGGAAATGCATTATCTATAGGTGTGCTTGCAGTATATCTGCATAATTCTTGATTCTTGCTCTTACAAGAATTCTAATAGATACCAATTCTTTCAATATTTCTGGCTTAAAGGGAGTGGAACAGATGGACTTATTTGGGGATATGTCAACACCTCCTGACATGAGCAGTCCTACAGTAAGTAGAAGCTAGCTTAACTGTCGTGATTCTTGCTTTGAGACCAAAATTAGTCCTAGTAATAAGATCTGGTTTTGCTTTGTTTTGCAACCTGATTTCTGGTTGTACTGAGCCATCTGTCAAGCTGTTATTGTACTAGTGTCTTAGGGCTATAACTAGATCCACTTACTAACTAGGGTAGCTAATGTCTACATGTACAGCAACAAGCATTTTTCAGATAATTCTTTAACAGGCAGCTCTCTGCGGAGAGAACATCATAGAATCATAAAATGGTTTAGGCTAGAAGGGACCTCAAGGATTATGGAGTTCTATCTCTCCTGCCATGGGCAGGGACACCTCCCACTACACCAGGTTGCTCAAAGCCCCATCCAGCCTGGCCTTAAGCACCTCCAGGGATAGGGCAGCTACAACTTCCCAGGGCAACTTGTCCCACTGTCTCAACACCCTCAGAGTAAAGAATTTCTTTCTCATATCTAATCTAAATCTCCCCTCTTCAAATTTAAAATCATAACTCCTTGTCCTATCACTACACTCCTTGATAAAGAGTCTCTCCCCACCTCTTCTGTAGGTCCCCTCCAGATACAGGAAGGCCATTACAAGGTCTCCCCCAGAGCCTTCTCTTCTGCAGGCTGAACAAACTCCAGTCTCTCAGCCTGTCTTCATAAGAGATGTGTTTCAGCCCTTTGATCATCTTTGTGGCCCTCTGCTGGACCTACTTAAGCAGGGCAATGTCTTTCTTATGCTGGGCGCCCCAGAGGTGAACACAGTACTCTAGGTGGGGTTTTACAAGAGCAGAGTTGTTGTGGTTTAACCCCTCAAGGGAGAGAAGGACTGGGGGGGGAAAGGACAGAAAGGGAGGAAAAAAACCCCTCATGGTTTGAGATAAAAACAGTTTAATAGAAACATTAACAGAAAGGGGAAAAATAATTACATGGGTCACTCTCACTGCCTGGTGAATTGGCACTATCCAAAACAGTGATGATGGATTCTGGCCCCCTGGCTAGCCCCCATTTATAGACTGAACATGACATCTATGGTAAGGAATATTTTATTGGCCATTCCATTGTTCTGTCTGTTCACCTATGAGAAGCTGAAAAAAGTCTTTGATTGGTGTAAATATCACTTAGCAACAACTAAAACCAATATGTATCATTGACATTCCTTTCACAGTAATTACTAGAAAGAAAATTAACAGTTTCTGAGCTGAAATCAAGACAGGAAAGGGGAAAAATCACCTCGCATAACCTGCTGGCCACATTTCTTTGAATGTAGTCCAGGATGCGATTGACTTTCTGGGCTGTGGGTGCACGTTTCCGTCTCATATTCAATTTTCCATCCCCCAGCATCCCCAAGTGCTTAGTCACAGGCCTGCTCTCAATCCACTTATTGCTCAGCCTCCGCAGAGAGCTCAGCCTGTATCCATGTCTGAGATTCCCCTGACACAGGTCCAGGGTCTTGCACTTGGTCTTGCTGAGTTTGCTGAAATGAGGTTTGCATGGGCCCCCTCTCTAGTAAGATATTATCAAAATACATAGCAGCAGAGGCATGTACTGCTACTATGAGAACTATTACAGAAACACTGCTAAAGACCTTTAAAGGTGAAGTGGATCCTTAATTAGACCATCAGAGTGGGCTCCTGACCATTCTAGATGAGTAGCCCTGGTTCAAGATGTGGCTTAACCCATGAAGCATGCATAAGCCATGCCATAGCTCAGTAAGACCCCAAAGATCCTATTGGTTTATTCTAGCACTGTAAACCATGACAAAACTGGTGCTGTCAATCTAGCTAGTGACCAAGTCTTACCCTTCTACTGCCTGCTTATTGCAGAGATGGCATATTAACATCTTCTAGTAAAGAGGCCTCCAATCATACTCTGAAGCTGAGACTGCAACTAAAGTCACACTAAGGCAGTGTGATTTCACAAGTTTTCAAAACAAATAACTAGAACTCAAACAGGGATTCTTGACTGAAGTGAAAGCCAGATGTAATTAGTGCTTAATGAGCCTACAGTCTCTTGACTATAGAGCAAGCATCTGATAGTTAACTAAGGGTTCTTAAAATAGGTGCTTTCAATACTGAGTTCTGAAACTAAGTAGCTGTGATTTGACCACAGCCAGCAGCACTTGCTTTAATTGTTTACTATATGAAGTTTTAGTGCAACTTCACTGTGATACCGAGTACCTGTTTACATATTGGATAATATGATTTCTCCTTTTGCAGCTGTTTTGTTTGAGTTTGTGTACTGTGCAGCAAGTCCTACATAAAACTAATCTTATTTTTCTTTCCGAATAAATAGGAAGCTAAAGAGATTCTGTTAGTGGATCTAAATTCTGAAATTGAGACCAAACAGACTTTTACAAAAGAGGATCTCTTCTTGAATGGCATCACAACCTCTCTTCCACAACAAAAGTCACAGCCACCCTTCTTGCCTGAAAGTTCTTTCTCTGCCAATCTCAGCTTCTTTCCTACACCTAATCCAGACCCTTTCAGTGATGACCCTTTCACACAGCCAGATAAATCTGCACCAACTTCATTTGATTCTCTAAAATCTGGTGATCAGAAGGAGGAAAGTGTGAGTACCTTGACACCAGTGAGTAATGGTGCTTTAAATGGTGATATAGACCACTTTGGTAAACAGTTTGACCAGATTTCTAATAGAACTGGCAAAAAAGAAGCACTAATAAGGCAGTGGCCACTTGAGAGTAAGTCGCCTGCAGCAGGAACTCCAGGTGCGATACCAAAAAGAGAACAGAATGGCTTGCTTAAAGCTCCATCAATCCTGTTTGTGGAAGGTCGTTCCAAAGGAGTACCTCTGCAGAATGGAACAAAACTGGATTCTGAAAACAATATCCAGCTCATGTCACATGAGTCTGTAACAATTAGCCCACCACCACAAAGTACCAAGCCAGGAAGAGGAAGAAGGTCTGTCAAGGTGAACAATGTTCAAGTAATTAATGGTGATATGCATGCTCTTATTTAGAGAAGCTGTGTGAGAGAAGCTTGCTTTAGTTATACTGTGTAAATGCCTAAACAGCCACACAGCCCATTTACTTCACTTATACCTGCCATGCTTTCTCTAAGCTCTCTGCTGCCGTGGTATACTCTATTATTTATTAATGCTTCATAGTAGCTATGGTGACTAAATCTTCTAATCTCTTCCTTAATGCCGCCATACTTCTGTAAAGGTCTGGTAAGTATGCTGCAACGTGTATTGACACTTGATATAAAGCCAGAACCTGTTACGATAGTTGTATGCCCATCAGCCTGTGATTTCCTAATAATGAAGTACTAGGAGTAGCTTACAGAAACCTATGTAGTTTCTCAGTACCTGCCTACTGAGGTCAGTCTCAATGATTTTCCTTATTAGAGAGAGGGTGGTTTGGGGTCAGCTGCATGCAAATGAGGCAAAATTCTTACTAACCTTGCCAAAACCACAGAGGTCACTGCAGACTGAGAGGAGCAGAGGGAAGCTCATTATGATAGCAAACAATTCAGTCACTTTAAGTCTTATTGTTCTGCTCCTGACTTGTGACCACTATATATTATACTTATTTAGCGCCATGCTCCTCAGCAAAATGGTGAAGTCTGAACTACCATACCTGTTCTCTAAGGGATACATCAAAGCTCCCTGCTCTGCTGCAACTGAAATAAATGCTTGTAATTCTGGAGTTAGGGAGTCTAATGTGTGTTCTGCCATGCCATCTCACAAAGATTCTTTTTTTTTCTTTTCTCTATAGCCTTCGTCGAATGACTTATTTAGCTCAGACTTCTTCGTGCCGACTACAGAGTGCCTTAGCTTGACCTCAGTGGCACAGACAGGAACTGTGCCACCTAGGCCACTGGATATCTTCAAAACAAATCCTACCACAGTACCTTCATTGGCTAGTCTAGGTTAGTTCACAAAATGAAGGTCTTGCTCCAGTCTAAGATATCTGCTAACATGAAAACAGGGCTTCAATTCTCCTTTATTTCATGCCCTTTAATTCATGTGCTGTCTGCCCCAAACTGTTAAGTTCTGTGAATAGAGGCCTAAGCTCTATTTCCTTAACTGGAATGGTGTTTTTTGCTCAAACTCTGATAGCAGGTCACTCCTTTGGGTACACAAGGTTCAAGTGAGCCAAGCACAACTTGTGGCGCTAGAGTAGCATGCTGCAGAGTCTTAATAATCATTTACACAGAAGTGATTATATTGCAAACAAATCTGTCAGTTCTGTGCTAGGACTATATTCCTCCTGTTATATCAACCTCAATTCTGTTCTTCCAGGATTGAAATGGAGAGAAGTAAAGTTAATCTCCTTCTATCCTTTGTCCCCCTCTCTCTCCCCGGGTGACTTGGGGTTTTTTTTTTTTAGTGTAAATAAACAGATGTTTGCAAACAGTACATGAAAATTGTTTTGCTAGTACCCTCAGTGGAATTAATACACTCCTGCTTGAGGTCTTTAGTTCACTGAAGTGCTTTGTAACAACAATCTCCCCCCAGGTGGCTTGCCAGGAACTCCATCACCATGGAGTGGACAGACACCTGTCTTCACTCAGGCTGCATCAGTCTTTCCTATCATGCCTGCTCAGCCTACAGGATTTACTCAAGCCTTTGGTACTCATGCAGTTCCAAGCTGGAACCAGCCTGCATCTTTTGGTTCAGCTGGCCCTCAGTCCTCTAGTATCTGGGCACAGACAACACAAGTTTCACCTAGTTCATGGGCACAGCCATCCAGTGCTGCAAATCCCTTCCAGAGTAGTGTCTTTCCATCTTCAACACTAACTGCTCAGACATCATCTGTACTGCCCTCTGCATCAACAATTAGCCCACCTCAGCCACCACCTAGAACTGCACCTCAGAAAGAGCTATCCAAGAAAGAGAGTGACGCTTTTATTGCTCTGGATCCACTTGGTGATAAAGAAATGAAGGATGTCAAGGAAATGTTCAAAGACTTTCAGCTGACGAAGCCACCTGCGGTACCAGCAAGGAGAGGAGAGCAGCAAAGCCTTTCAGGTGCTTCTGGAGCTTTTAGCAATTATTTCAGTAGTAAAGTAGGTTTTCCTTAAGATAGTGATGAGACAGAAGCTAGTTAGCTGCCAAAATATTGGTAAAATCTTTCTTTTTTTTCCTTTTTTCTTCATATAGAATAGCTGCTCAGGGATTGGGATGGTTGATCACTAGTCTTTAGCTCCATCAGAATAAGTTAGATGGTTGAAGATGTTACAGAGTTGTTCTATGTCAGTGGCCAAACACTGACATCTAGTGCCTAAACTACTTGACTAGAATGAGGTAAACTAAGTCTGTACAATGCTAAAAGTCTCATCTAGCTTAAGTATGGTGAGTGACAAGCAGGAGATAGAAGTCATTTTGAGTGACCTCACAATTTTATGTGCGTTTTTGTGTATCTAAGAAGGTGAGCTTTGCTCACCTTGCTATATCATGTTACTATACAAGCAGACCTGAGTACTGCTATAATGACTTAACACCTTTATATTCTTTTCCTTAGAACCATCAAAGCCTATTGCCCAACAAAGTGCGGTGCCAGCTGATAGCCAGCTTGAAAGTCAAGCTAAAACAGAACCTTTCAGTGCATCATCTGTAAGTAGTAAAAAAAGAAAAAAAGAAAAAAAAAATCCCTTCTCCCTCCCTCTGCTCCCCCTCCCCCCAAAAAAAAAAAATCTTTCCTAAAAAAGCCCAACCTTTAAGTCCAGCCTTTCTTTTTTTCTTCATAAGAGTGGTGCCTGTGTCTTTGAACACTGGCTTAGTTCTAGCTTAAGAGGCTGTGAAACAAAACTTCTTGCATGTCTGAGACCTAATATTTAAACTAGCTGAGAGTGTTTCTTGCAAGATGGCTAACAAAGTGTGACTCCATTTGGCTTGGGTCCATAGCCACTTTCCCAGCCTCCAAGCCCCAAAAGGAAGTTCTTCAGTATTGGGAGCTTCTACAAAAGACTAAAAAATAATGTAGCTGTGGAAGTCTTTCACTTAGGTTATACTTACCTTTCTGTGGATTAGCCAGAGCAGTGCAGACTGTGCAGCTCTCTTGCTGAACAAATGGCAGGATTTTGTGTTCAGTACCCCCTGTGGGAAGGAGTGGCTTAACCGCATCACTCCATTTAGGACACAGCACTTGAAGCCCTTGGTGGAAACTCCGGATCAGTTCCAGAATGCTGCCTTAAGACATCTAGCATTTGGCTAAAACACCATGACTATGCTGGTTCAGCTTCAAATGAGTGTGCAGTAAGCACACATGGCTTGTCTGAAAGATACATTGCCTGAGTCTAGGATAAATGCTAACACTATTTTAGAGACCTATTCTCACGTTAAAAGCAATGCAATTAATATGTATTTAGCAGGTACTGTGAAGTATTCTATCCAGAAGGTGTTTAGAACAGGAACTAACTGATATAGCCAGACAGAGTAAACCTGGTGAAATCTGGAAATCCACTGAGAGTCCATAATCTCTCTTTCCATTGAAGGAATCTCAGAAACCATCTTCTGATCCCTTTGGTGATCCTTTTGGTGATCCTTTTGCCAACCCGTTTGTATAAATCAGGTAAGTCTTTCACTAAGACACCTACCTCATTCTCAGAAATTGATTCTGAAAAACGTTTGATAAAGAGGTGGCTAAAAACTACATTACCATAACTCTAATACTCCTCTGAAGTAAGACAAACAGTTCTGCTAGACTACCTCTATCTAGATTTGTATGCAGCTGCATTCTGGATAAGCCTAGCCAGAGTCACTTTTTTAGAAACAAAGATTTTATTTATCCACAGACTTAAGTCTCAAGCCCACAATAGATCTAGACTTCCTTTTCTTGAGGAGAAATAATAAGTAAATATGTACTGCAGAACACAGAGGAGCTGACTGAATTCCTTCAGATATCTCTTTAGGAGAGTGTTAGCACACAGCTCTCTGAAGTTTAACACCCTAAGTAATTACAGGTATGTATTCTGTGTGAATTGGAGTAAAAACAGAATAAAGGCTCTTATGAGAGCAGTTGTTACTAGAAACTAATGTAACTCACATTTCAACACCATCAACTAGAGAAAATGAACTGTCAAACTAGCAGGTCTATTCCTCTGTCACAATTCTAAGTCTTCCCTTGAAATACTGTGTGTTTTCTAACAGAAGACTATCCTTTTGCTATTTTTTTGCTTTTAGTTTTATTGCTTAAACTAGCTTAGAGCCACTAAGAAGAAAACTGTTATAGCCATCCTAACCCCAAGTCCTTTTCATCATATTAGGCATAACCAGAAAAGGATGAATGGAATAACTGGACTTCTCAACGTGATTTTTCTACATGTTTCACTCTGCTGTCTGCCATTCTTGCTGCCTTTCCATGATGTCTGAAATCTAAAACGTGTCCAGATGGATTGAAATGCAAACCCTCAAAGAACATGCTGTGAAGATGATAATTCAGGGCAAAATAAATGGAGAGTTGGAGCCATACCGGAGACCCAAATTCAAATTGGTGAATGTTAACTTTACTTTAGTTCTTAGCAATCTTCTACAGGAAAGCTTAGCAACACTAAGTCGTGCGTCTTGTAAATGTGGTCACCATAATTCCTCTTTCTGTAACACTTCCTGTCCTAAAGTATAGGGAAGGAGTGTTGCCTTGGAATAAGGGAAATGAACTAGTAGCTAAGACTCCACACCTTTACAATCGGTCAGATGCCTGTTATCACAACAGCAGCTGGTTGTAAAGTTAAGTGGACACTACTTAGTTCTAATTGGTGACTGGATGCATGTCTTGGTGTCTGAGCCACAAATAGTTAACTTATATGGTAGGGGAAATAACATCCAATACTTGTCTATTTAACTAAAGGTAATAGTATCATTCTACCATGGAGAAGTAATAAAGAGACTAACTGTGGGGTCTGTAACAGAACTGCTGGAGTCCTGAATATTAGAGACCTACACTGTAGGGTCAGATAAGCTTGAAACACTCGTTGTAAAACATTGAGGTAGTCATGGACACTAACTATTGTCTTGGTGCTAATATGGCTTTTTTCAAGGAGGAAAAGTACTAAGATTATTTTTCTATTAAGATGGTTTGGCAGACAGATGGAACAAGCAGATAGGCTACTTGCATATATCCCAGTGAATGTCCCTGATGTTGCTCAGTTTGAGTTGCCACATGGCGTAGTGTGGCATTTGCCCAGTATATTAGGAAAGCAAAAAGACAATTATGGCTTTACTCTCCATACCTAGACTCCTTGTGAACAGGTGCACTACCTCTGTGCCATTAATGTGAGGTAGTCCTCAGTCTCTTAAAAACCATGCCTTTTCTAAAAAACCTCTTAACTAACTGCTTAAAGGATCTGTTAGTAATAACTGACTATAATGGCTATATTCTTGGCCAATGGGGATGTCTGATGTGTCAGTTTTTTTCAGTTAATACAAAATATAAACTTGAAATAGTGTTGTTAAATCAAATGCCTAAGCAGTTGCTGAACTGGAGAGCTAAGAAAGTCAACTTGAATACACCATTAGTACCCAATTCGGTCAGTCATGCAATTACTCTTGTATATAAACCTCTTTTGCACTTTCTGTAATGCAGAA
>VXBJ01001596.1:75011-97762 GCA_013400055.1 Nycticryphes semicollaris | reverse complement strand
CCCCCAATTAAAAAAAAAAAAAAAAAAAATCATCCTCAGCGGACTTAGTAAACTGTCACTAGAAGCTTGTCCCATTACCTGCTCAGCCTGAGTTTGGCGCTACTAACCATGCTTTTGTGACTCCTTTCTGCAGGACCGTGGCAGTTGGGTACTTAAAATTTCATTGTATTTACTTTGTCTGCTCCAGCTTTGCAGAAGGTCTACACTGATGCTGGAAAAACTAAATGAAAACATTAAATTCGTATTCAGAAAAACTTACGACTCCTTTAATGGATATTGTTAAAAAGAATAAATCCATTAGAAAGTTGCTATTTTAGGCTAGCCTTTAGTACTAGAGGCAAAACTGTAACTGTCAGCTTGATGAATCACTGAAGCAAGCCCACTTTTTATTTGTTACTTGCTTTTAATACTGTTTGGTTGGTATGGTTAAGGGGTTGAAATCAACTTATTGAAAGAGAGTTAGTACCCAGCTTGAAATGTGGGCCCTACAGTGCTTTAGTGCTTCATAAAGAATTGCTGATATTTTTTGTAAGTGTTTTTAAACTTTTTTTTTTTTGGCTGTGTGGTAACACGTAATTTAGTACTCAACTGAAAAAAAATTGGCTGTCTCTGTGCTTCAGTGAAGCAGTTTGTTTACCAACATTTGAGTTAAGCATCTAAATGAATATTTACTGATAAAGCTAAAATTAACAGCCATAAAATCCTAGAATGGTTTGGGTTGGAAGCGACCTTAAAGATCATCAAGTTCTAACCCCCCTGCCATGGGCAAAGACTAGCTTCCACTAGACCAGGTTGCTTAAAGCCCTATCATAATCCTATTATGCTGGAGTTTTGAAACAGTCATTGGGGTGATCACTAAGAATTGCTTAGCAGGACCTCTTACCAGCTGGCCAAAGATGCTTGCTGGTCTGCTAGTTTAGTTTGAATAGTTGCTTACTATGACTTAGTCTCAATCTTACATACTCTGCCACAGTTCACGGTTCTTTATCAGCAACTGAACCATGTATAATGAAAAAATATAAGATTATGGGTGTCTGTGTCTTTGCATTCTTGCTCAGTAAATTAGTTTAGTGCAACTGGACTCATCAAGCTGGACTGAGGCTGCATCAAATTAAAGTTCTTCTAAATTAAATTATCCCAAAGTTGAACAAGGGAGGGGAGAGTGGTAATTGCCTGCCCTATTCCACACCCTCTATTTTCCCTGCCACAAAAAGGAGGACACAGAAAAAATTAAAAGTAAAGTATATTTTCCTATCTACCCATAGTTATTTGGAATATCCTTAAACTAATTGGTTATTTTAAGCTTGCATCCAGATAATTAATTCTTAAATGCTAAACAGCAAGTTATTTATGAGTTACTTCTGTCTTGTGACTATCCAACACGTGATGCCTTAAGTATGGATTACAGCAAACTGCTGAATAGGAATGCTCTTCTAAAGAGCTAGCTTGTGGTTTGAGTTTTGGTGACAGATTGAAAGCTAGAAGAGTTTTAGTCTCCTTCAAAACAAAAAAAAAAACTGTGGTGTTCTCTTATATTGGCTGGGGGAGAAAGGGAAAAGGAATCTTGAGACTTTATTCCTCCAATACGCCAATGAGAATTCCAAAGAAGTTCAACACTGAATATGCTTTTGTAAACAGTTCTGCTTTAGGAACTATTTGTTCCTTACATGAATCACTGCTATGGCAGCTTTTTACTAGGCAACTAACTGTTTTCTACTAGTAAGTAGAAAATATTTTTTCCCATATTTAGAAGTACTAGTAAACATTGAAACTACTTTACCCTATTTCCCACTCTCCACACAAGAGAAAGTGGAATTTTCTGAAAAGTGGACTTTAGAGCACTTACCGTAAGGCAGTTGTGGCCCTAACTGACATTTCTTAGTAAGCACTGCTTTTTGTTTGTTCTCTTGGTAATAAATAACAAAAGGAACAAATAAAGACATTGTCATTTCAGTCATAGCAATTGTTGTCTATTCAGCTACAACATGAGAAGCATACATGTTATCCTGCAGCTTATATTCATACTATGCAATTTAGCGGTGGCTACCTCACTTTTGGGGGAAAGCAGAAGGTAAGTGTCCTTTGTCTTCTGCAGAGGCCAATACTGTTTTATTTTTCTAACACAGAGCATAAATCTCCAGAGCAAGCTACCATTAGAAATGTCTACATAGATATTTTATTAAAAAGGAAGTTATTTCTTGCTGCATTTCAAGAAACCAAATAGAAATGAAATTATCCATTTCTTTGGATGAATGTGGCACAATAAAGGTGACTGATAGCAGTTGAAGCCATGTTCATGCAGGAAGGTGGAGCTCAGACAATTTTTCTATTACATGAGCATGAAAATATAATTAATCTCAATCTGTTTCTATCCAGAGATGGACAATTTTATGCCAGCAGCACTTCTATTCCTATTTAAACTCTTCTAGACTGCCTATTTCTAATACTTGAGAAATCTAGCCTCTGTTTTTTCACTCTAAGTGTCACTAGAAGAACTAAAGGCTTATTCCCTACAAAAATACCATGTGAAAACAAGCGAAGAGCTACACTACCTGAAATAGAGCTGCCTAGTCTATATGTAATTTATGACAATAGTCAGTCCTAAATGGTGCAAAAATGTGAGTCTCAGATATAGGTATTTAAAAAATAAATGTGGATACGTTAAAACATAAATTGAAGTATGAGAAATACTCATGTCATCACAAGATGCTAACTGAAAAATCAAGTATTGCCTCTTGCATGTGTGTCTAGTCCTGAGGGTGGCTGCTGCCATTATTACTTGAAATACCTGAACAGACTTTGAAAAGCAGCCTTCAAAACTATAAAGGCTCCTGCTGCCCTCTCTCCCTATGTTTTTTATGGTTATTATTATTTTGACACTCATATCTAATTAAAGCTCAGGTTTGATAAATTCAGTTAGAAATGGTCCATCCAGAAGATCTGATTATTACAGAGAGTCCATATCAGGAAACATGGGCCAGCAGCTTAACTTCACAACATACTGAAAACTATGCAGCTTCATCACTGTGCTAGCAACTGCAGTTGACAAACCTATGCCCTCATGAGATGCTATCATATCTCCAAATTCAAGAGCACTGTGACTCCTTTCTTGGCCAGTACTAATTATTAAACAAACCCTTTTTCTTGAGTCACCAGTTTTGTTAGCTGATGAACTGAACAGCTCTGTATTTTGAAGTATGGGTCAACAAATCAAAGCTGTGTGGCCTGAAGGTGTACAGTGTATTGTATAATCCAAGACAAGGTACAAGCAATTTTGTGTGCTGTCCATGAAATGGCTTTTCCTTTCTAAAGAGCATTCTTTCATGAGTAATGGACACCAGAGAAGGTATTTTGATTTCCATTCTTGTCCCTGAAGTTTTTGCTCCCAGTTGCACCTTCAGTGACACTCTTCAGTAGCTGAACTGCTTTTATCTCCACTGCTATTTAAATTGTGTGACTTAATAGCTCCTGTTTCAGCATGGTTCTGCAGTAGCACTCTCTCCTTGTGTTTAACGTGGAGGTGACAAGCTTGCCAATATTTCTAATATCTTTTTTTTTCCTAAACAATAATACAGAATAAAATATTTTTTCTGTATGTCTCCCTTTGAATTGGGGACACATACCAGTCTCGACAATGGATGCATTGTTGGTGTCTCAGAGTTCACGAGACTTATTTGTAATGAGCTTTTTTCTGATTATTTTTTCCCCTCTTTAAACTTAAGTAAATCCAAAACCCTAAAGCTGGATCTGCATCAAATCACGTGAACCTTGTATAGTAACCTGGAGGGGGCCCAAGGGTGTGTGTACATTACTCAATGAATATTGTTGCAGCAATTGCTCAGTTGGGATTACATGAAAACTTGTGCTATCTGAAAGTCAGGTCAAAGACACTACCATTTGCAAGGTAGAAAAGACTCAGCCTTTCCTACCTGGAATTTTTATTTTAGACTCAAAATAATGACTTATAGGAACTCTTTAAGGACTCTTTAGGATCTCTTGAGTCTGATGACTCCTTTAGGCACTCCCTCCTAGACACTGCTCTTCATGGTTTGTTCTTACTGCCTGCCAAGGATTTTGGCTGTGTTTTTAAGGTAATAATTTAAAACTTCAGAAATGCATTTTAATGTAAGCCTCTATACTACTTAAGTGCCTGATAACTGCTAGGTATAAGATAATCGATCTGCCTCTAGAAATTCTATCAGATGCCTCAATATATTTTTAAGGTGTAATGTCTGAGGGTTCCCATTCGTACTATCTTAAAGGAGAACCCATCAATGTCCAACCCAAGATGTATAAATAGATGTTGTTACACTGAGGTTTACAGTCCTTCATCAGCAGGGATGTGGAAAGGTCATATATATACCTTGAGCTGAAGCCCAACTAGATTGTAGCATGGCCTTGCATGTTAAAAACAAAAAGAATTTCCACAAATATATTAGTAACAAGAGGAGGACTTGGTAAAATTCTTATCCTCTATTGGATGCGGGAGATAACATTGAGAAAGGATGAGGAGAAGGCTGAGGTATTTAATGCCTTCTTTGCCTCAGTCTTTAGTAGTAGAGTAGGTTGTTCCCTGAGTACCCACACCCCTGAGCTAGCAGATAGGGGTGGGGAGCAGAATGAAGCCCCCATAATCCAAAGGGAGGTGGCGAGGGACCTGCTCCAATGCCTGGATATAAACAAGTCTATGGGGCCAGATGGGATCCACCCGAGGGTACTGAGGGAGCTGGTGAAAGTGTTCATGAAGCCACTTTCCATCGTTTACCAGCAGTTCTGGCAAACTGACTGGCATCTAGCAAATGTGACACCCATCCATAAGAAGGGTCATAAGGATGATCTGGGGAACTACAGCCCTGTTAGTCTGACCTCGGTGTTTGGGAAGGTCATGGAACAGATCATGCTGAATGCCTTTATATGGTGCATGAAGGACATCCAGGTTATCAGGCCCAGTCAACATGGGTTCGTGAAAGGTAGGTACTGTTTGCCAAACCTGACTTTCTTCTGTGAATAAGCGAGCTGCCTGGTGGATGAGAGGAAGGCTGCGGATGATGTTTACCTGGATTTTAGTAAGGCCTTTGATACAATCTCCCACAGTATCCTCCTGGAGAAACTGGCTGGCCATAACTTGAATAGGAGTACTTTCTGCTGGCTTAAAGATTGGGTGGATGGCAGGGCCCAGAGAGTAGTGGTGAATGAAGTTAAATCCAGTTGGCAGCTGGTCACAAGTGGTGTCCCCCAGGACTTGATATAGGGGACAGGTCTCTTTAACAACTTTATCAATGATCTGGGTGAGAGGATAGAGTGCACCTTCAGTAAGTTTGCAGACAATGACAATTGATGTGGGAGTGTCAACCTGCTTGAGGGTAGAAAGACTTNGAGCAGGACTTGGGAGGTGATTGTCCCCCTGTACTCAGCACTGTACCCATCTCAATACTGTGTACGATTTTGGGCCCCTCACCACAAAAAAAGACATTTACATTCTCTGGCATGGGTCCAGAGAACAGCAACAAAGATGGTGAGGGGTCTGGAAAATAAGTCTTAGAGAAGGGCCTGAGGAAGCTGGGATTGTTCAACTGGAGGAGAGACAGGAAGCTGAAGGGAGATCTTATCACTCTCTACAACTATCTGAAAGGAGGGTATAGAGAGGTGGGGGTTCACCTCTTCTCCCAAGTCACAGGCAATAGGACAGGAGGAAATGGCCTCAAGCTGTGCCAAGGGAGGGTCAGGCTGGATATGAGGAAAAAAATTCCCACTGAAAGGGTTATTAAGCATTGGAATGGGCTGCCCAGGGAAGTGGTTGAGGTACCAGCCCTGGAGGTATTCAAAAGACAGGTTGAATAATTTGGTGATGGGGGGTTTTTTGTCAGAGTTAGGTTGATGGTGGCACTAGATGATCTTATAGGTCCCTTCCAACCTAGACAATTTTATGATGCCATGCAGCCATCTTTGCAGATACAGGAAGAAACAAGCTGATTCTTATCCATTTGCCAGACTAGCAGATTTTACTATCTCCCCTCCATTGAGGTTTCTGGCATGCTGAGCTGTGAAAAACTTTTTAAAGCAACTTTTCAAAGAATTGCTTACTTATGTAGTTGCAGTAAAGTGTAGTATTGTTGACGTGTTTGTAAGATGAGCTAATTACAGGCAAATTAATTGTTTTGAAGAGGCTGGAGGGCAACATTGAACTTTAAATGCATTATAACTTTCCAGAATTTCATAGAATTGTGGAGTACATCAAAAAGTCTAGGTTGGAAGCGACCTGTGGAGATCTTGTACAATGTTCTGTTCAAAGCAGCACCTTAGATTAGGTTTTTCAGGGGTCCTGTTGAACAGTCTTGGATATCTCCCATGAGGGACGTTCCACCATTTTTCTGGGTAACCTATTCCAATATTGTTCTCATGGTTAAGTGTTGGGGTGTTTTACATTCAGATGGCATTTCCCCTGAGTGTTGCCAGCCTTCTGCATGCTGCTTCCATCTTCTATACAACTGCCTCCTAGGACTTAGCCTTTTCAGTAAATGTTTCTAAGAGATGTTGTGTACTTCTTTCTTTTTCTTTATTGTCCTTGAGCTATGAACCTTAATAACCTTAATATAGCACAGTGTGTGACTGCAGTGCAAATTCAGGCGGAATTATAATTTCAAAAATCTGTATCAGTTCCCCAACTGAAGTATCATTCTGATGTATGTACGCACACCTTGCAGAGTGTATTTGGATCTGAAAACTTCAACAACACTGGAGAAAGAAAGCTGGCCCTAAGTGGGCATATGAAAGTAGAAGAAAAGGTTTAGATTAAAAGTACCACAATGAATCTAATCACAGAGCAAATCAGAGCGAAGAGATAGCCAGCTGATCCATGACCCTATTCCTGATAGTGATCATTAAAAGATGCTCAGGAAGAAGTGTAAGAATAAGGTAGGTACTCAATGCCACACCTCATCAGTTCCCAGTGCTTACAGCTGCCAGCCAGAGGGATTTAGTTGCCTAGAATCCACCAGGGAATTAGTGAAAGGGAAATCTGTGTAAAATGGGTTTGGATCTGCATACCCTATCAGGTAGCCCAATTCCTGGTGCCAGGCACCAAACAAAGCTTCACACTTCCTTACCACATAAGAGTTTTGGGGTTCCGTATGTCATGGAGAGAATTCTTAATTGTTTACCTCTTTCCTGCTTTCCGTCATTATTGGGCTTATTTGTGCTTTTTGCTGTTTTGTTGTTGGTTTGGTTTTTTTTTTTCAGAATCCCACCTGTTAAAATCAACATCCTCAGCCAAGGATCCATCTACTGCAGGCCCTAGATTGAGGTCAGAAGTCTTCTGGGAAGCGAGTTGTTTAGGAGCAGCAGAGGAGACAGTAGGAGTGCATGACACAGAAACTTTCAGCAGCAGCTGTGGTGCATGTTTACTGCTGGTGTGCATGACAGCGGAAAGTTTGAGGCATCAGAGCCGGTCAGGGACAGCTGAGTGCATAAGAGGTTGCACAACAACCCTGTGATCCCTGAGCTGTTTTAAGATTCAATAGCTGGAAAGAGGCATAGGTTAATTTAGTGCTTCAATAACAACTTAGTATTTATGTAACCTGAACATACAATAAATGACACCAGAAAGCTGAACTGACTGGTATATCTTCCTCGTCCAAACTGCAGATTTCTCAATCTTGTGGATCAGGTTATGTTTGTTTGGACTCCTGACATATTTGTACAGGGGGAGGGGGTCAAAGAGTGGAGGGCAAGGCCCTGCCTGCAACCAAAGCCCATACATCACACTGCAAGAGCTGCGTACCTTCCAGCCAGCTGGGCTCAGCGAAGAAAGTCTCAACGTAGAGCGGAGGAAATAGCATTAACCTGGAGAGGTGCAGAGAGAGAATTGTTTTGCAGAGGAGAAATACTCCACATGTAAGGCCAAACTGGAATAAATTATGGAGAGCAAACCAGGCAAGTTAGGCTTCAGTGCTCCTCCACTCCTTTGCTTTCCAGCGTTGCTACCTGCAAAGATAAGGCCACCAGCAAACTATTGGCCTTGCTTTTAAAAATTAACGATTAATTGTACAGTGCATCAGTTTTTAATGTCTAACTGTATGTGCTTTAAAGAAACTCAGTATATATAAAGAAATGGTCTTTCACTTACTGAGAACCTGGAGTTCCATGGTACGTTAAACTGGGCACCAAAATGAAGTGTCACTCTAGAAAATACAGGCCTAACTGGGAAAGTATTCAACTTGGCAAGATGAATAATACTTACATAGCTAAACAGTTGTCTGTTTTTTCCAACTATGTAAGTTAGCTTAGTAGTAAATAATAACTTTATTTCAACAATAACTTCTTTCAACTCAGGAAAGCATTTAAACTTTTATCTGGGCTTAAGGGCAGTACTACTGAAGCTAATAAGCTGCAGACACAGCATAAAATCACAGACATATATACTGGAGTGCCTTGTCTATTTGAGATGTGCTGCTGGGCCTTTGTCTTCAGTTCTAAGTATGGGGACCACAGCTATTGTTAGCATAGGGGAACTGCAGACGTTTTCTGTGGATTATTTGAGTCTTTTCAATAACACAACTCACCAGAAGGGCATAAGTACATACAAAGATCTGAAAAAGGAAAAAAAGAGATGGTTTATTAAGTCTTCAAGGGTTTTTTTTTTTTTAATATAATTTTAAACCACCAAAGAATTTAAGATTAAGCAGATGTTTTTACATCTAAGTACTGCTATGAAAATGAGGAAAAAAACAGCATGAAGATGCTTCTAAAATACTGGTTTATGGTTTAAATACAAATTCATGTATGATTTTAGTGTACTGTCCAGGACTGTACTGGAATGTTTTGTTTGACAGCTCTTCAGAAAAAGCTTTCCACAGGGAAACAAGAGAACTGAATGCTCCATCTCAAATAAATTGTGAGCTGAGCAGCTGGAGCTCATGGGGGCCCTGCGACCCATGCACCTTTCAAAGGGTAAGCTATAGTGGGAAGTCTTTGTTCCAAAGCCTCAACCAAAGGAACATTATCTGTCTGCCTTTTAGTAAGCAGAAAATATCAGATTGCAATTCTTAGTATTGTATGTTCATGTTGTGACGAAACCCATAATAATTTCAAATCTGAAGTCATAAGAGTAAGGAAAGACTACATCCAGATATACAAAACTGGCCAAGCGCTCTCATTTAAAATATTTTGTTGATAGAAATTATCTGTTTTGGCCAAATGGATGTTTCTTTTAAGAACATTACTTATCAATACATTTTCTCTTTTTAAATAAAAAACAATTTTTTGTCAAAAGCAGATTTTTATTATCTGAGGATATCTTTTTATGAAACTTGAGCAAATTGAAAGACTTGAAAACATACAAAACAATTATGATATATTTCCTCCATGGTCTGTAAATAATGAAAATAGTGAAATAAACTAAATAATGAAAGAAAACAGTTCTACATAGTTGGTAAGACAACATTATTAATTCAATGTTCCTGTATCCTTTTTTTTTACACTATGAGCAATGCCTATGGATTTTCAACCAAAAATTTCACTAAAGATGACTCATTTTGAAAAGTTCTAAGTTCAGCTGGAAATCTTTCAAATCTGATAGTTCTGTTTTCTCTCTAAGTGATGTTAATAGTGTTATTTATCTTTCAAGTTTCGTTCTAGACGTATTGAAAGATTCGGACAGTTTGGTGGAACACCATGCCTGGAGACTTTAGGAGACTCACAAAGCTGTAATACCAGTCAAGTCTGTCCTGAAGAACCAGAACCAGACTGTGGTACTGATTTTCAATGCAATTCTGGTAGGTTTTGGTGTTGTGTCATAGCAAGTTATGTAATAACTCAGGAAACAACATTTTTACTTAGTTCTGTGAAGAAGTTAAATCCATTACCTTTGAGGACAAAATGCATACACAGAGTTATATGCTTCAGGCTTTTCTTATTTGGGGATGATTAACTGAAACAGTGCCTTATTGTAAGGGTTTAAAGAAAGTCTCCAGTATGTAGACAGAAATCTTCAGTATGTAGACAGGTGGGCTGCAAAGCCAAAACCTCAGCATGAACAATGCTTGAGAAGGGGTATATTCCTCTCATCTTCTGTTACAAATTGCATCTAGTTTAAAGTTTTCTTCTGTAATTTCTACTCGGTAGTTAAAAGCCGACCATAGTAAGAGTGTCCTTTCTTCTGGCATAACTGCTTCACCTGCTACAGAATCACTATTTTATGAAGAATCACTGAGAAAAACTAGGACTGAAGGAATTTTAACAAAATGGATGGGGAAGTTTACTTACCGAAGTAGTATCATAGATGCTAGCTGGAAGTAGTATGATTGGTGCTAGCCTCTCGACACAAAGTAAGATGTAAACTTTAAAGTGATACATGCACAACATATGAATGAACATAATGTCCAAAATTCATCATAAATTAAAATAAAATAAGGAAATGCAATGGTAATAAAACGGTCAAAACAGAAAAGGAACGATGGTAAGTTCCAAGCCATTGCCAGTAATAGTTTTATCTTAAATACTCTAAAGTGCAAGTAAAGAAAGAAGAATAAGAAACTGTGTGTTTAACTACTAGTTCATAGCCATCATGTGGCATTTACAGGTGAGACAGTTGATATCAACAGGTATTGGTTTATTATGTTAGGGTAAACTTACTATAGTTTTGGACATGACAGTGTCAAATAACATAGTCCAAACAGCAACAATTTAAACAATTCAGAAATAATTCTTTGTTGATATTGAATTACTGTTTTCCTGTGTTCTCTTAATACAATTTTTTTAGAAAGCACTAGTAATCAAGATTTATATAGGAATTATAAGAATAATCACAAGACATAATAAATTTCTGGAAATGGCAGCAGTTCTAATTTTCTTAGCCATCCTAGTAAGTTCATAATTAAAATATAGTAGTATGGAATATTTTTCATTTGAAGGATGCAAGGTGTAGGAGTCAAATTCCTCATGGCAATAATAGAATATTAAGAAAAAAGCTAAGAAAAAGGGCTGCTCCTCCTCCATTGTTACCATTGGCTGACATACCTGTAGAAGTCCTTCTAATTTTTCTTTGCATCTCTTGCCAAGTTCAGGTCCAGCTGTGGCTTGGCCTTCCTGACCCAATCCCTGCACAGTCAAGCAGCACCCCTGTACTCTTCCCAAGATACCCATCCCTGCTTCCACTGCCTGTGCATCTCTTTCTTGTTCAATCAAGAGTAGCTGGGGTTGTTATTTAGAGCCCCTTTTGGAAAAAAAAAAGCATTAATTGCATTAATTAAATATTCTATTTTTTTATTAGGTCGGTGTATAAAGCAACGGCTTGTGTGTAATGTAGATAATGATTGTGGAGATTTTTCTGATGAAGATAACTGTGAATCTGACCCACGATCACCATGCCGTAACCATGATATTGATGTGTCTGAAGTTGGCAGGACCGCAGGGCAAGGGTATGTACTGGAGGAAAAAGCAGTATTAGCTCTTGTGAAGAGTGTAGGACTGTATCCAAGGTCAGCTGAAAATACTGGGGCACACTGACATTCCCAAAAGTGGAATCTGAATGATGCTTGCATTTGTATTTAGAAATGCTACATAAATTTATGGAACGAACACCTAACTGCTGTTTTATTTTGTTTACTTGGGGAGCATAAAATACAGTGTAAATCAATCGTTATGTTAATACATAGAATCATGTACAGAAGTTACATGAATATAGTTGCAATTCTTATTATTTAAATGTAAAGCTTATAGCTACATAGATAGGTTTCAATTGATATTTCATAACAAATCAGTCATTCCCAATTACTTTACTAATATGCATGTCTAAAATGGAGAAAATGTATCTTGATTATTTAAAGAAATGCCTTACTGCAACGGCACTCTTGCCCGTGTCTTTTTTCCAGTATTGCATTCTCCGTTTCCCAGATCTTCATTGTTTACAATAGTTTTCCTCATTAATCTATGTCAAAAATTAATCTCTTTGTTTTCTGACCTTGCTGGATTTTTTTCATTTTAAACAAAAAGAAAGTGTGATATATTGTTTATCTACATATTGAGTTAGAAGGCAGTTATCCAAACTGGGAGAGTGAATATAAAAGTATATTAGAGCACCACCCTGTGTTTAAATGAAAAGGATGCATCCTTGCCATTTAATTTTGATGCTAGCATTAATGCACAAGAGCAAAAATGCTGTCCTTGTAGCATGGCAAAGTAAAGTAGGCTTTTTTAGAAATAGCTTATTATTTCTATTATAATCCAATACTAAAACCTTCCATGACAAAATGTTGTATAGATGAGCAATAGTGACTGGCAACTTTGATGAATGGATAACCACTTTCTACACTCCCATAGGTATATGGACATGTATCAGACATAAATATTGGAAATACTGAAATGATTAGATCTATGCAACAGACATGGAAAGGCAAAAAAAAAGATACAGAATCCTCCAAGGAGCAGTTATTTTTGGAGGTATCTCTTGTACATCAGTATGTAGATGCATAGAGCTATACAGCCAATATGCTCACTTCTCTGGACATGTAATGGTTCAGATTTCCTCTTCTTGACTCCAGAGAATTCTATTACTCTACAAGGTCACACCCTGCAAGAAGCCACAATGCTAGGAGTAGCTGTATATTACTTCTACAGATTTGGTGGAACTTGTATACACCTGATACCAAAGTTCCTACCAGCAAACAAACAACCAAAGTTCCTACTAGCAAACAAACTAAAGTAAGTTATGAAAAAAACAGTTTTAAAAAGAGTTGTTGAGATGTACATTTAAACCTAAAAGGAATGCTTCCTCACAAACAATTGGTCAAGAAGAAATGTTTTTTACCTCCTTTCATTCCTAAGATTCTCATTGTGTTTGATGTTTAATACCTATCTTTTATTTGGTTATTTCTCATACATGGATCTTAGAGTACTTTACAAAAGATTTATCATTAACTCCATTACCCAGATGAGAGAACTGCAAGAGATGAGCCAAGCTACTGAAGATGAAGCAAGATTCAGTTCCACAGATAACTCTCCTTCCCTTACAGGGTCTGACATTTCCAGTCATAACACCCTTGTCTACAGCCTATGGGTACTGACACCTCCTTTTCTGAAACATAACCTCTCCTATATTTCTCTTATAGAATCAATATTTTAGGGATGCAGCCAATGGCCAGCCTATTTGACAACGACTTTTTCAATGGTCTTTGTGAAAGGGTGCGTGATGGAAACACAAGGACATACTACCGCAAGCCATGGAATGTGGTTGTTCTCAATTACGATGTAAGTCTAGGTCCTTCTGTGCAAATTAGGATTTGTTTAACTAAATGCTCAATCCTGACAAGCTTTTGGAAGGCTCAGCGTATCTCTTGAGTCAGGCAGCAGCAGCGTTTTAGCATCAAGCTTTTGATAAAGTCCAGACAGAAACAAGTTGGCTGCAGCCGTTAATCTCAGTTGTGCCAGATAAATTCTTCATTCCTGCACCTGTACCTAGTAAATTAAACATTTCTGAAATGTTTACAGCATGAGCAGATGAGATGAACAGGAGGTGTACAGAAAGGAGTATGATACTTCTCTTGGGTAGAGCAGCAAGCTACTTTTCAAGGATACACAAAACACACTGATAAAAAGACAGGAACAATATTTTGATACTCTGGACCTGTTTGGGTTTTCTAATGAGTGATGACTTTCTCTTCCCATTGAAAAGAAATCTAATAGGCTTTTGAGATTCTTTTTGAGTCAGATTATGACTTCCAGTGAGTCTTGAACACCCAGAAACATCAATGTCAAATGCGTTTCAGAAATCAAAGCACTATTTTGCTTACCAAATGCTTTGCCTGTTACTGTAAGTAAGGACTTCATAAAAATAAATATATTATTTTGATGTATAACTATTTTCAGTTACTAAAACTCCATGCTCGGCTAAAGTATACAAAAATAAGTAACACTCAAATAGGTATTCAGAATTAGCTATTGTCTGCTACAAGGAAAGAAAGCCAATCATAATTCTGATTAATTTCAGATGTCAGGACCTGTTAGCAAACCTTGTCTGCATTCTAGGAAGGAGCTGGAGACTACTATTCCTTACATGCAAAGGAGCTGTTGACACACAGCAATTACTTTGACAACATTACATGCTGAGATTTAACAGTCACTGAAACGCTATCACTGCATTTTTCTGTTCACTTTTGAAACACTGTGCTGATCCAAATGAGATAGTATGGGGAGGGATTGATTTTGACCCATTTGTTTTCTTTTAAAAGTAGTAAGAGGTGTAAAAAATGTACTGATAAGCTGTATAAAACATAAAACTTTAAAGTGATACATACATTTTCCTATTACTGCCTATTTTGTTTTCTCATACAACCTTTTATTCTCTTTCCTAAGACAAAAGCAGACAAAACTTTCACATCTATATTCTACCATGACCGTGCACATATGATAAGAGAGTTTTACTCAGAAGAACAGAAACACTTTAATATTGACCTGTCTCTGAAATATAAGCCTACTGAAGGAAGTAAGAAAGTTGATATAGGAGGAAATTTCAAATATCGCTATAACAAGAATGCTAGTATTAGTTCTTTCCTGGAAAAATCCACAGAAAAGGTAAGTTTAATCAAGCTAAGGGTTCTAATGTAACTATTTTACCAACAGTTAAATTTACAGTGTTAGAATAATGAAATGTTAATACTTTTAAGTATTCTAGTTGCCCTCTACTTTTCTGCCATTTATTCACAAAAACTAAATTCTGACAATACTGGGGATAAGGCTTCAGCTGTGACCAAAGGGTAACCAAGTGCTTCATTTTCCCACTGTTTACCCTTGACTGGCTACCACTCTCATCTTCAACAGGAGTTTGATGTTAAAAAGGTCCAAAGATCTCTGATTTCATCTGATCTTGCACAATGCGCACAAATTAATTCAAGGCCTGGGATAAAAAATTGCCACTGAGTACACCTACACTAGGTAAACACAAAATAGACATGTAGAATAACTGAAAGATCAGATCTCAGCCATTCAGGTATGTCCGTACTAATAAACTAGCCTGGGGTTAGAGGAGCGAATGTTAGCACAAGCACAAAATAATCCTTAGTTCTACTAGCATACTGCATGATTTTGGTCTGTATCCCCTCTCATGCTCCCATAAGCACTCCATCTGCCCACGGAGACAGAGGAAATACACTATCCAGTTTTCTTTACTAGTAAAGAAGTAGCTTTGGCATTCAGTGTGGTCAGAGAGAGAGACTGCAAAAGTGGTTTTACGCTAATGCAGAAGCTGGGTGCTAGTGGAATTAATTGACCAGGTCATATGCCTTTTCCCTCCATATATACCAAAATCTGTGATCACAACATGCCACAAGAAGGTACCTCAACTCCGTAATGCTGAAATGCACCACATGCAGGAAAGAATAGGGCTGCCTCCACTGTTGCCATCTTTCGAGTTTCTTGTCAGTCTTGTCTAGGACCGCCTCAGAGCTCTGGAGATCAAACAGGTAGAAAGGAAAACTAAGGTAACTTTTATATCTAATTAACTAAAATAATGTTGAGGAAAAAAGTCTGTCCTACAAAGCAAAGCTGACATACAGCACTGATTTTGTATTGGTATGAGTTTTCTTGGGATGGTAACAGACTGTTTACATCTCAAAGCATTTATCTCCAAAGACACAAAAGATCTGTATTTGTAGCTCAGGATACATTACAGGCTGCTCATAGTCTAGTGGCTTGTGATAGGAGTTTTGGCCTCAACTTCTTGCTTGGAGATCAGTTCAGAAAAGGAATTGCGTTCTGTGACCAGCAGAGGTCTATCACTGTAAACTCATGTTGTTGCAGGTTAGTGGAGTGGCAGTCTCTGGTCAAGAATCTTCCAGGATCACCTGCAAGTTAAAGCCAGCGTCAGCCTGGGAACACCAGGAGGGATTTTGTACATGCTGGCTAGCAGGAATATTTACACTTACAAAAATTTCCTCCCACAGACTCAGATGCCTGAAGATTTCTGCCAGTGCTAAGCAGCATCTGAATCAGCAATTTAAGATCCTTTAAACAGTGCCAGCTAATGTGATGGTCAATTGCTAAATCCCTTTCACGTACCTCCTGTTAGGCACTACTGCTAAGGGAGTCACATAACTACTGCAGATAATAATGGGATTTGGAAGGTGTGTGTCTGCTTAGAGACTTAAGTGCAGCTACTTCACAAATGTCATGTGTTACAGCCGTCAACTATGTCCTAGTTTAGATTATGATATAAAACCATCTGCAATGTAATTTATGAAAATATCAGTCACTAAACCTAGAGTTATGTATGGATCAAATGCCTCAAAAGGATTTTTTCCTGATTAATTTTTCTTTTAGGATGTTATTTTCATTTTATTTGTTTTCAACTCCAGCTTTCCCCTTCCTTCTGAGAGTGTGAGAATAACAGNAAAAAAAAAAAAAAGAGAGAACTCAGTTCAGCTCTGACTATAAAGAAAGACAATACTCCAGCTGACCTCAGTGGACAGCTTCTGTTATCTAGCAAGCCATATGGAATTACTTTGCAAAGTCAGAAAGACACTTTTGGTAGATACTCTACTTAGAGAGGAGACCTTCTTAATTAGATCTTGCTGAAAGGCCTTGCTAAAATTAGTAAGGGAAGAGTTCTGCAAAACTGGGAGACCTGAACTGATCTAAATCTCTTTCAGCTTCCTCAGTTTAAATAGGAGAACTTCTAACTTGAGTTAAACACGTTTGTCCCTATTCCAAATGCTAGATTGATAACCATGTTTAAAACTACTGCAGATTCTTTATAAGTAAAATAAAACAGATTTTCCTGCTGTGTTGCATACTAGCATGCCATTTTCATCTGCTTTCATCCCCTTGCGTTCAGAACCAAACTTTTCTGTATGTAAAAGGAAAGGTTCAGCTGGGAAGATTCCAAATGCGGAGTCGTGATGTGCGTCTCACGGATAGTTTCCTTGATGATCTAAATGTGCTGCCTGCTGAATATGATAAGGGGGAATATTTCAAATTCTTAGAAGATTATGGAACTCACTATGCAGTCTCTGGAGCTGTTGGAGGAAAATATGAACTTGTGTATGTGCTGGATAATGAAGCTATGGCTCAACGAGGTATGCATTTTGTCAGTCCTACTACGGTATGTTAAATGTATGTTAAATAGCACTGGTCTCAGTACTGATCCCTGGGGAACACCGCTCGTTGCTGGTCACCATTTGGACATTGAGCCATTGACCACAACCCTTTGAGTGCGGCCATCCAGCCAGTTCCTTATCCACCAAGTGGTGCATCCATCAAATCTATGACTTTCCAATTTTGAAGCCAGGATGTCGTGCAGGGCAGTGTATGCTTTGTGTAAGTCCGAGTAGATGACATCTGTTGCTCTGCCCTTGTCAACCAAGTCTGTGGCAGTATCGTAAAAGGCCACCAAATTTGTCAGGCACAATTTATCCTTGGTGAAGCTATGTTGGTTGTCTCCAATCATCTCCTTGTTTTCATGTGCCTTAGCAGAGATTCCAGGAGGATCTGCTCCATGATCTCGCCAGGCACAGAGGTGAGACTGACCAGCCTATAGTTCCCTGGGTCTTCTTTTTTTTCATTTTTTGAATATTGTGGTTATGTTCCCCTTTCTTTCAGTCAGTGGGAACTTCGCCAGATTGTCATGATTTCTCAAATATGATGGAAAGCAGTTTAACAACTTTATCCACCAGCTCTCTCAGCACCCATGGAAAGATTTTGTCAGGTCCCACAGACTTATGCACCTTCAAGTTCAGGTTAGGTGGTCTCTAGAGGGACTTTTGCTTTCATCTATATCAAGAAAAAAAGAAAGCAGCTTTTGGAGGATTTTGTTATTTTCTGACTCATTGTAGATCTCACCTGCCTCTGTGCCGGCACTTCAAATACAAATATCCTCACGTGCACTTCAGAGAAAAGGAAAAAGCAGAAGATAACAGGAATAGGAAAGTTATAAAGAGTCACAATAGCCCTGAAATTTACTCTCCAAAAATAATAATATTACATTATTTATGATCATTCAATACTTCTAATCACCTAATTACTTCCACTTCCAGATATGACTGTAGAAGATGTGAAGAAATGCCTTGGCTACCACTTAGGTGCCGATATGAAGTATGAAGACTTACATGCTAATGCTAGTATTCATGGTGGTAAATGTAGAAAGACGAATGAAAAGGACAAATGTAAGTATATCCTTATTTTACATTATATCTTTTTCTTAAGGAAAGATTATACCAGCTCTTCATCCTTTTATAATCAATATGGGTATTGCTGTTAGGGAAAGAAGTCCAGTAGACGAGTAGAGATAAGGCTGCTGTACTTCCATGCTCTCAGGTCAAGTCAGGCTGAGCATGTGTTCCCAGTAGGCACACACAAACACACTGGGTTAATGCCCGTGTACATGCACACATTGCTGGCCACACAAGTCAATAAGGACAAAAGCACAGCACTCAGACAAACACAAACAGCACCAATGGCTACATCCTGTTCTCTCCATCTGATCAGGTTGAAAGTCTGTTAGTGGGAAATACCACAGAATCACAGAATGGTTGAGGTTGGAAGCATCCTCCAGAGACCATCTTGTCCAACTTCCCTGCTCAGGCATCTAGTCATCTAGTGCAGATGTTCACCTCAGGCAGTGCAATTCCTAGGTATTTCAGCCCCTCTTTAATATACATATATAGCTAATATAGATCCCTCCAGCAGCTGACCTTAGAGATTTAATTGAACAAGCAACTGGATCCTTAGTCTCCCTTGTTACTGGCACCCATATATACAACACCCCAAGGCACACAGCTCCATTCCCATTGCTGGTAGAGACCATCTGATGAACACCAACACACACACTATGGATGCCTCCAGTAACTGGCTCTAGGTGCTCGATCTACCAAGCAATTGGCCCTTGGATCCTCTCACCTTCAGATGCCTTACACAGACACACACATTCAAAGCAGTCAGTCAACCCCAGGACCTTGTGGTCTCTCCACTGTTTGGCCTAGAACTGCTGGTCACTCCAGTAGCCAGCTTCTCCAGCTGTCTCACTCCAGAGACATGTAAACATCTAGGTCAGACTAACAGACACTTTGATACTTGGTTTCCAAGCCACTTACCCTATTCACCTGCTAGTCTGGCTTTGTGACTGACCACACACTGATAATGTATCCCAACTCACTCCAGTTATTGCCACCACAATTGACCTCTACCAGACATTGTCCAACTCCAGTTGCTGGCACACAGATCTCTGTACACACACATGCACAGAAAACAGAGTCCCCTTACCCTGGAAAAAAACTTAGAAATGGAATTTACTGGTAAGCCAGGACAGACTGCAAAGCTCAGTAACAGTATACAGCTGACAAGCTGCATGCACTAATCAGTCACCTTTCTATATGTAATCAGTCTCCTTTTTTGCCTTTAATCCTCTATTTTCCCATGCTTGCTCCTCCCAAAGCCACCTTGATCTTCTCTTACCTCTTCAATGGCACTCCCCTAAATATACTCTAAATATTTAAGTTTGTGCAGTCTCAAAATGCCCTTCTTTGCATCCAGAGAGCCTTTCCATTGACACATCTTGCTGTTCACTCATCCCCAGCCCCATGTTGTGGGGCTGGGACAGGTCTAGGAGGAGCCAAGGCAGGGGCTTCTTTTCTCTGATTAGGCACTTATGTTGCCCTGCCTGTCATTGGTCCTCTTTGCTCCTTTGTATGTCTGGAAATTAATCTTTTATCACATGACCTAAAGGCAAGGAGATTTACTACTCAGCACAGAAGAGGCAGTTATTGTCAATGCTCTGTTCCTGTGTTGTAGTTATGAAGCAAAACCTCCTACAATACTGTTTAATTCCTTCCTTCTGGTTCAGCTCAGGTGATACAGTAGCATGACTCATATGATCTTTAACTTGTTATCAAATGGCTATGATCTACATAATTTCTTTTATTTTGCTTACCCCTTCTTTTTCTTTCACATATTGGGTTTTCTAATTTACTTGCAAAATAGAAAATTACCTCCAACATAAGAGGCATGAGCGAAGAAAGACTGAATTCCATCACAATGACTGAGTGAAGTGTTCTTCTCTATGGTCCTTTTATAGAGATGGACTGATGGCACTGAAAGGACAACTGCTCAAGGTGTATGTGCATTAAACATTCTTCAGTTTCTCTTTTTTCTTTCTGCAGCAGAATTTAGGTATGATACTATCATTGACGATGTCATTTCTTTAGTTGATGGAGGGACAATTGACTTTTCTGTTAAAATAAAAGAAAATTTACTGAGACAATCCAAAATGATTGATGCAGAGGATTATATAAATTGGGCTAAGTCTTTGGTTGATGCTCCAGTAGTGATACAGCAACGGGTAAGTACAAATATTTCAAATCCATGGCTTTTACAGTCTGAAAGCTTTTGTTCTAAGGTGGAAGTAAGACTTCATGTTTGTCATAAACTTTCAGGTATTTTATTCATCTGGACAGTTTTTTCAGATGCTTACTCTAGTGATGGGTTTATCAAAGGGATTCAGAACTTGGAAAATTCCGCTATGTTTATGCATGGGCTTTTTTCTTCTACAGCCTTCTCCAATCTATACACTTGTTCCAATTAAGATGAGAAATGCATATTTAAAGAAACAAAATTTGGAAAGAGCAATTGAAGACTACATTTCTGAATACAGTGTGTGCAAATGTGTACCCTGCAAAAATGGAGGCACTCTTGTGTTGGTAGATGGAGCCTGTACGTGCATGTGTTCAAGCTACTTTAGGGGAATTGCTTGTCAGATTCACAGATCTGCACAAACCAGAGGTTAGTAAATCCTCAAGACAGACTGAAATGAGCACATTTGTTATTCTGACCAATATCCTGACAAAATGGGCCTTGATAAGAACAGAAGGATGTCATAGTGCTCCATTATACCTACTGCTGTCCAAACTTATGGGTATATGGTGTAGAATTTAGTGTAAGTTACTGAGTTCTTTCCATAAAGAGGACACTCTAAACTAGAGTTCCTTGTCCCACATGCATTATTTTGTCTTGGAATGATACCCCAAGTTCATGTCAGTAAATAGGAGCATTACTGAAGCATTGTGCACTAATGGTAAATTGATTTCAGGCAAATCAGTCTCACCACATCATAAGCGATTTTGTCGTCAGTCTCTTGCAAAAACACTGTGTTTGCTAGCACTTGATCACATCTTATAATTACTGTGCTACCTTAATATTACATGGGTCCAGAAAGAAGAAGAGGGAGATGATTTTCTGCTCTGCAACTGAAAACTTTATAAATTTATAANTATATAGATATATACATATATAAAAATAAAAAAATTATTGTGCAGTAAATTCATCCTCTGTAGCCAAGTTTTTAAAGCACAAGTGCCCAAAATGGGCATCAGAACTTGATATTAATTCAGCTTCTGGGGTTGACAAAAATATTGAAACATCTGGGCTCTTAAGCAATACCACTGACAAGGGCATTTTCAAAAGCCACATCTGGGTGATAATTGTATGCTGCAGGCTGCAATGACCTGTAGAGTCACCATATCTGAGAATGTAAGAATTGAATGATGGTCTTTTGTCCACCTTTAAAAGTACTGAATAAAAAGCTCTAATTACTCTGTCAATGCACAGAAGACAGCGAGATGCTGAACTAATCTTACTGTGGTGCCTTAGTTACAGGTGTCACTGATGGAGGCTGGAGCTGTTGGAGTGCTTGGTCCGCCTGCATCAATGGAGAAAGCACTCGAACTCGCCAGTGTAATAATCCTACACCTGAACCAGGTGGTAGACCATGCCAGGGAGAAAGCATTGAAAAACGACCCTGTGGAGAACCGAAATAGTTACACCGCTCAGAAATAGGTAAGTAACCTGTCTAAATGCTAGTGTGTTATCACTATTTAGAATAAATGGTCAGCCAATATAGAGGTCATTTCAGTGACACAATTGAAGAGTGATGGTTAAGTCACTTACGTGTTTCATTTAAATCCATGGCTTGATACAGCTTATTGTGAATGTTTAGATTTGTGTTTGAATGTCTTGACAAGTAATTTATATTACAGAACTTCAAGAATAAAATGGTCTTCTGGCAAAGAACAAACTAAAAATCCAACTCTTAAAACACAGATTTTATTTCCAGTCAGACTTTCCATCAAATAGCATATAGAGAGAGAGACATTTTCCAGAAACAAAATACAGAGACAGGTTTTTTTATTTTTTTTTTTAATTTGGTAAGCAGAATGCTTAAATCCAACAGAGATACTGTTATAGCAGCTTTGAAACACTTATCTTGAAAAAAAAAATAGGTTATGAAAGGAAAATGTTAATCTACACGGTTTTATCAGTTTGTGGGTTTGGTTTTCTTAATATAATACCTTCTGCTAAGTAATAATGTTCTGCTAACAACCAAAAAAAATATAATTTAGAGGATCGACGCTTTGGTCTATAAAATGGCACAGTGTTCTTACCTTGCTTCACCTGCTGAGAACAAGCAGCTTGCATGCTACTTGGAGGTGACAGTTTTCAGGCCCAGGAAGAAGTGTTTGGGGTTTATGCTTAACATGATGCTATAAGTTCATTCTCTTTTGGGAGGCCGCAAGAAGAAAAGAAATGGCAAGACAGAGAAAGGATTTTTAGTGTTTCCCCACTGAAACACCCTGATTGTAAGTCTTGCAACATGACCTCTGCCTGCACAAAAAATATTTATCAGAATCACAGAATGATCTGGGTTACAAGGAATCTTAAAAACCCCCACCTAGTTCCAACCCCCCTGCCATGGGCAGGGACACCTCGCACTA
>VXBJ01001596.1:330-53995 GCA_013400055.1 Nycticryphes semicollaris | reverse complement strand
TTTTTGACAAATTTAATTCCTAAGCAGCCACTTTTCCTGAAGGTGCATGGAAACAGAAAGTTGAACAGAAGACCTGATTTAAAAAAAATAAATACTTACAGACTGCAGTCATAAAATTTGCACATGGGAATAAAGTCGCACCATTGCTATGCTGGTATATAGATGCTGGTTTGGGCCTATACAAAGTCTGGAATGGCTTGCTTATATGTGACATTGCATTGTCATTACTGATAGTCTTCTCTTCTTTGAATATAAATTCGTGATTTTGTTGTTGCTGCTGCTGTTGTTTTGTGAACAATAAAAAAGACAAGATATCTACAAGCTGCTTTCAGGCTTGCGGATCCTGTTCCTTAAAATATTAACTCCTTCAGATTCTTTCTTCAACTAAAAATAACTAATTCCTCCCAATCACTCACAAACATCCTTGATAAAAATAAGTGAAAAAAAAACAGAGAGGACCTGGGGAGCTGTTGCACCTGCACGAGTAAAATGAAGCATATGATAAACGTTGCAGACGGGTGACTTTCACAGCATTTTCACAGCATAAACATTTATTTTCACGGTGTTTGTTGCAATTTATATTCTCNATAAATAAAATACAGTGTTCAGCAGAATGAATAGCACAAAGAACTGCATTTCTCCATGAAAAATAACACTGTATTATGTAACAAAAAAAAAAGTTATCATTGGCAAGTGGAAAATATAAAGCATGTGGTAGTGTTTTTAACTCAAATAAGATCCATCCAGCACTCTGATAAGCTTCTGAACTAGCTCAGATGCAAATTTTTGTAAAATTAAGCTGGAAATATCAAGCATCTCCATTGCTTTATTTTGTTACCCAAAAACGTTTTGAAAAATATAAAGAAAGTCATACAGAATGAGAAGTGATAGCCAACGAGGAAGAGTCAAACAACCTTTCATGAAGCTCTGAGACACACATTTTTTCTTCTGCAATCCCATCCCCATGCAGACGACCAGAAACTTCACTGTGTTCAGCCTTCATGGTTTGGGTTTACCTTCAGCATAAACACAGTTTAGAATTTCTTTTGAAACTTATTTTCTTGCCACCAGCTTTCCTATCCTATACCATCCTGCAGAGTGTAATGAATTCACAGGCAGAAGGGCAGAAGAAATGTATGATAATAGTTTTTTTAAAAAAATAAATCTCCACATAACAAAAGCTGTTAAGCAACTAGTCACCAGAACCTTGTGGGATCCTGCTAGCAAAGGTGGGAGCAAGAAAACACGTTAGCTGATACCTGATGAGTGGGAATGTATTCAGTGATTCTTGGAAGTAGCAGGGGCCTAAACTTTATGACACAAAAGGTTAGTCCCCTCCTGTCTACGCTTCTAATTACCACACACATTTGATCAGCTGTTATTCTGTAGACTCATGCTTGTATGCACCAATACAGCTTCACAGGACTCCACAATATGGGGCAAATGCAGTACTTTTAGATATCACATGGTGAATACTGCTGATGGCAGCAGCCAAACAGTCTGAACATATTTAGTTCCCTTTTCCACCCACCACATCTTGCCTAATATCCTGAGGGGAGCAGTTTACTGATCATGATAATGAAACCCACTAGCAGCATTCTTATGCAAACCCTCACTGAGAAGCAGAACTCCTCTTAGCAAGCAGACCAGGCTTAAGGTGGTACACCCCTGGATTGTCTCATTGAGAAAGCCAGTTTTTCTGCCTGTATCAAAATATTGGAGACCTTTTGGGGAGTCCAGGTAAATTTTTGTTTGTGTTTGTCTTAGAAGTAAACATGCGAAGTTCCAGGAGAAATAGAAACACCACAAGGTATTATATACAGCCTCATATAACTGGAAACTTTAATTGTATATTTTGCTTAAGTTGTGGAGCTGAAAAGACACCAAGCAGATGAAATGGACTTTTCTCTCTCAAAGTATTGCATTTAGTTCCCTGAAATTTTACAACGAACAGTCCTAATTTAAGTGTCATAGCATTGAATAGTAACAGCAATAGTATCACTCTAAGGCAATTATTTTCTAGTAATTGTTTTTCCACTATTTCTGCCTGGTTGGTTTGTGGGTGGGGTAATTTTTAGTATACTATAAACTGGATTGTACGGATTTTGTTTTTCACGGTCACGAAAAATATTCTTTCCAGTGGTGACTCAGAACGGTACTCAGGGTCTCAAAGCTAACAAAATTTGCTTTAAAATCATATAGGATCTTGAAATTCTTTCACTGGAAGGAACCCAAGTTTTTCTTCCTTGAGACCTGGAGATGTTACATTACCTTTAGTGGAATAACCAGAGTAAAAGCAAAGACATTCATAAAACAGTCACTGTATACCCTATATATAAACAGCGTTCTGAGAGAAGAGGGGTCTGTCTGTCTTCATTTGTGGGCAGACTGACTAGAAAGTTTACATTATTCTGAAAGCTGTTGATTAGCATATGAGAAAAATAGTTTTAAAAGCCTGAATTATTAAGTATCATGAGACTGTACTTAAATGAAGACATGTTAAAAAAAAATCATAATCCTTTTTCAGAAATGGATGTTAGTTATTCTGTTTTTACTGGATTGAAACTGCCAGGCTTCTGTTGTTGAAGATGGAGTTGCCAATGATTGATAGTTTTTCTGGTTTTGGATGTAGATGTACAAAAAAAAAAAAAACCCCAAGAAAATTAAAACAAAACTTTGTGTTAAACTTATTGGGACATAGGATGAAGATACAACCATGCATGGATTGACACTTCAGTCTCATGAATAGGCTCTGACATCAGAAATTTGGGACCATTTGCTCTATGCCTTCACTAGTCATGGTCTCAAACTGACCTGGAGTGGATGAATTCTGTTGTCCTCTCATGTTTCTACAATATGATCAAGCTATAACACTATCTTGTCTAATTTTGACAACTGCCTGGCCTCGTGACCATACTGGTTTTGTCATGTTTGTGTTAAAGGGATGTTTGCAATGATGTTCTCAGGATAACACAGAGGTTGTCAGTCTCTCACTGGGGAGTCCCTTAGATTTCAGTCTATTCTCTCCATCCTAGAGGTCTGACTTTCCAAAACAACCACAGACAAGAGAATAGCCTGCCTTTTCATTTTTTAGTTTCTGAGGTCTCATTTCTCTTGCACACCAACCATTTTATTAGCAAGTTTTTTGCTTTGGGCAGACACTGTTTTTCTGCTGCCTTCTACATTCATAGGTATAGAGTATTGCAACACCTCAACTCCACTTTCCAAAAGCTGGAAGTCTTCTTGAACTACTAATTACAACTAGACTCAAGTGTAAGAAAAGCAATTTGGAAATTATTTATCTCCTCTGGAAACAACAAAGTTGCATAATAATAATTCTTCAGTCTCTTTTTCTGGAAAAGGAAATAGCTAAGCAATCATTTATTATGAATTCAGAACGACACCAGCATCTTGTGAAAGCAGCTAAATTCTCTCAAATCCATTAACTTCAGAAGTTAAAGCAAGCTTTTATAAAGTTGCCAAATAATTTTCATATCTGTATTTTTCCACAACTTTCTTATGTTATTTTCCCAATTTTTTTCTGTTCAGTTCCTTATTGCTTATACCTTATGCATGGGTTAGTGCTCAATTCCCTTAGCGGCTATCAGTTTCTCTGGCTATTTCTCTGTCACAGAAGTCACGAGTATACGCTTTTCTTCTTAAAGTGAAGGCTTTATAATCTTTATTTCACTTCTTTCTAGGAAATCAAGATCTGATTCTGTTAAAAGATAATGGGTTCTTAAAAGGGTTGTTTAAACTCAATCACTTGGAAACAGAAAGGAAAAAATACAGGTGAGAAGTGAAAAGATAGGGCTTTTTTCCTTTATAAATTGGATCTGCATGTATTTTGAAGAACTGCACAATTCCTTATGCAGTCAATAGTTACATATATTTCCTTTTCTTAATTTGGGATTTTATGCACACACATCTCCTATTCTTTTCATTCATCCAGTGCTGCTGCTTGAAGAAAGAGCAGCTACAAGGGGAATTTGAAGTGAAATGATCTTTCGGCTTCACCAAGACTGGAAAGCAAATAATGACAGCATGCTGATGCCAAAATAACCCAATGTTTTTTGATCAGGCTCCTAGTTGAGACTGAAATATTTACAGTAAATTCAGGAATAATACAGTTGGAATCTTTATAATTCTTGTGTTCTCATTACATTGTTGTTCTGTACAGAAATGTGCAGTTATATGGTAATGCATTATACTGTAATGGAGAATTGCACTTTTCTGCACTGAGGTGTAATTAAGATCTAGTTGTGGCAGAATTCTGCACAAGTGTATCTTGGTGTCTGTTTGAGTTTCTGTTGAAGGCAGTGGGAGGCTGGGGAAGTACTGCATACACGAATCTCCTTGATGAATCTCTGGCATAGGAACTAAAACCTGGGTATTTTTCTAGATCTGAGCAAACATATTTGAATAATGCAACTGTCTCATATCAAAATAAATGTTATTGTGCACCTTATATGCTGCTTCCAGTTCAAATCAGAAGCTGAAAAGCCAAAATATTTTGCACAGATTTTCCCAATAGAACTCAAAAAGAAAGTTCAGAAAATAACCAAAGTGCTTTTTGCATGAGACTCCTCTGTTCCTCAGGCACTCTGCCCTTTAGTAAGGAAGGGTAGGGTGAAGTTAATCTCACTTCAGAATCTTTTCAAGTTCCCGTTTCATGATTTAGAACCTATTGTATGTGCTAATGGAATAAGTAACTGCTGTCACTTCTGTGAAGGGAAACACAGAAACTTCGGAGTTACTCTATGAACAGGACCACAAATAAAACACATGTTTTCCCCAGTTCCCCATCTGTTGACCTGGCCAGACAGGTTGTGCACTACAGTCCACAATATGGCTTCTAGAATAGCATAGCTTGTGAAAGCAGGAACTGGTGACGTACATTAAAGAGAAGTAGAAAGATTTCTTGCTCACTTCTGATTTTTAGTATTACCTTTACCACCTACTACTCGCTGCAAGTAAATGAAAGACACTACATTGCTGATTGTAAACTCTTCCACATGCCCCTGAGTTTTTTACTCTTGAAGAGCTTGTAAATCTACATGATTAGTGCAAGGTTTGTTCACAGTACTGGAAAGAAAATTATTAAAAGAAATTCATTGGTAGTCCTAACATGGCAGTAGTGAATGGTTCAGTGCAAATGAAAACGTGTATGAATGTCACTGATCTTGCTACCACAAAGATGTAGGAAACTTCTCAGAAATGATGCACCACAACAAGAATAGTTTCTTCAAAGTCACATTCCCATGTTCACAAATGTCCATTATGCTGAATGTCTCTTGTCCAGAACTTTAACATTACTGTAGTTTCACACAGTATGTTTTCTTAAATTTCAAATGAAAGAAGTAGCAGAATAATCAGTTTATTCATAGAATCATAGAAATTTCTATGTTGGAAGGGACCTTTTATGTTATAGCTTTCATAGAATCATAGAATGGTTAGAGTTCAAGGGACCTTAAAGATCATTGAGTTCCAACCCCTCTGCCATGGGCAGGGACACCTCCCACTAGACCAGGTTGCTCAAAGCCCCATCCAGCCTGGTCTTGAACACTGCCAGGGATGGGGCATCCACAACTTCTCTGGGCAACCTGTTCCAGTGTCTCACCATCCTCACAGTAAATAATTTCTTTCTAGTATCTAATCTAAATCTCTCCTCTTTCAATTTAAAATCATTACCCATTGTCCTGTTGCTACATTCCCTGATAAAGAGTCTCTCTGTAAAAGCCCCCTTTAGGTACTGGAAGGCTGCTAATAGGTGTCTCTGGAGCATTCTCTTTTCCAGGCTGAACAACGTCAACTCTCTCAGTCTGTCTTCATAGGAAAGGTTCTCCAACCCTGTGATCATTTTCATGGCCCTCTGCTGGACCCATTCCAAAAGGTCCATTCCTTCCTCCATGTCCTTCCTGTGCTGAGAACTCCGAAGCTGGACACAGTGGTTCAGGTGGAGTCTCATGAGAGCAGAGTAGAGGGGTAGAATCACCTCCTATGATCTGGTGGCCACGTTTCTTTTAATGCAGCCCAGGATGCAGTTGGCTTTCTGGGCTGCCAGTGCGAACTGCTGGCTTATGTCAAGCTTCTCATCCACAAGCACACCAAGTCCTTTTCCTCAGGGCTGCTTTTGAGCCATTCTTCTACCCAACCTGTATTTGTGCTTGGGATTTCCATGTCCCAGGTGCAGGACCCGAAATCAACAGAAATGAGCTGCTGAGTCATCTAAGATGCTGATCAAATTTTAATTTATAAGTTCTGAAGACTTGAGACAATGAGGTAAAGTTACAGTATCTCTGGTGGTTTAGATTTTGTTACAGAAGGTTAAAAAAACGAATGCATTAGTACGAGGTCAAAGGAGGTCAGAGACAAAAGGCTTCACTCTAGCATTGCAATTAACTTTCTGTTTAAGTGGGTAAATCAGTGCTTTGTGAGGTATTGTGGGAGAAATCTTGAATGATTAGTGATGCATACATGTATTTCTGCACTGTAATTATGTGTGTGTGTGAGCACATATGCATCAACCAGCAGTAGATGGCTTAAACCTGATAATCTCCACAGTAAATGCATATATCCTCCCTTCCTTATGTGTGCAAAAAGGATAACAATGTGGTGCTCTGGGGATAAGCTTCATACATGTCTATCTTGTTTTGGCTGTATTTATTGTAAGTAACTTTGTAACATAATACAAACGTTTTGGAAAAACTGAATTTCTTGGTGATACTGAAAGACTAGGAAGGTTAAATTTAAGTTGCAGAATTCAAGGACAGAGGTATTCCAACGTAACAGGCAATTCATGTAATGTGATACAATCAAACAGAAGGCAATTGGAGCAAAACCCTAATTGAGAAGCTCTTGTTAATGAAGTAAAAAAAAATATTAAACACACTTTGAACTGTACTGAGTGAAGACACAGTCCACTCTTCAATTTTTTTCTAAATTTTTTTTTTCAGACCCCTATTTATTGTGCTTTGTAGTGATACTTCTTTGTTTTCAAACAAATGATTCAGAGCTCTTCATAGCTATAACATCCCTGCTTTATACCAGTAGTCTTGCATTTTAACTTTCACACATAAAAACAAGTTGCAAATCACATGCGCCAGCGTATCTGCTGTAGCTGTACCCCTGCTGACAGTGTTGGCTGGGAAATGACTCCCTGCTGCAGAGGACTCTTGGAACCCAAAGATGGCCCCAGTCTAGTGCAGTGGTACCAGGTCTTTCCCCTTTCCCCCCAGCCTTCACTGTGCTGTGTTTTAATTGCACTAAATTGTTGAGCTTTTGCTCTCAGTTAATACTAAAGGCTTGTCCTGGAAGGTATTGAATAGGGCTGACCAAATAAAGCATTTTCAAATGAATCTGGGTGTTATCCACTTGGAATTGTTCAACTTTCTCTGCCACCACCACAAGACACTAATTATCTTGGGCACTATCCACATGTGCTAATTGTAATTTCTTCTTATTTTACTCCACGTATTTTCATTTTCCCTCCACACATGGACAGTTTTTTCAGCTGAAAAATGGAGAAGAGAAACAAGGACAAAGCGAGGGCAGGGGAGGAGCAAGGAAGAAAATTGATGAGAAGGGAAAGAAAAACTGACACGCACACCCCAAGTGAGAAGAATTTCTGTTTTCACAAAGGAACTTGCAGTTCTCCAAAGAGTTGGCAGGAATATTGCTAGTCTGATACATAGTCCAGGTTCTAGTACACTCTATGCTTCTCACCACAGGACACTTGTATTTTTAAGGATACATTAATTTTTAAGTAGTATATATTGTCTTGTATTTATTAGGTGTTCAGTCCCCATTTCCAGAGATAAACAAAAATTACAGTATGCCTGAAAGGAGCTGCCTGACAAGTCTCTAAAGGCAGAACCCACACTGAAAATTTTAAAAGATTGTATAAGCACTGCAAGGCTATAACAAAATGCTCAGCTTCTCTAACCCTACAGGAAGATGTGCTACAATATCTGCACAACCAATCAGCAGTACTACAAGCCTCAGATCAGGAAACTCTTTAAAGTACAGTATGTGTGAACATTGCATCAGGGACTTTCTCATTGTTACTCTTTTTTTTTTCCCTTCTTTGTGCTTACAGGATGGCAAGACAGATGTGAAGTCACTCATGGCGAAATTTAACACGGGTAACAGCCCCACAGAGGATGTTTCTGGTATCAATCGACCCTTCAAAGTCCCAGGACAGCGTATCCATACGGGATTACAGACTAGGAAGGCAGCACTTGAGAAATTTGCAAGTCAAGGAAATGCAACCTCTACTTCAGGACCCAGTACCTTTCACAAACCTGTTCATCCTAAACCTCCTGTGGCAGCCAAGCCTTCAACAGATGATAAAACAGAGAAGGATCCAAAGCCCCCATATTTGAAACCAGTGGCACAAAGGTTTGGGGTTCAGCTTCAGGCAACCAACAGAGAAAATGATGGAAAAGCTGGATGTATTAAACCTTCCACTAAAACCAGTGACTTGGCAAAAGAAGAGCCAAAGCCTCTGTATCCAAAACCTGCAGGGAACAAGATCCTTAACTCTGCTCCTCATGAGAAAGAAAAAAATCCTCCAGGAACAAAATCAAGTTCAAATTTTGTACCACAGGAGAGTGAAGCAAAACCAGTATTTTCAAAAGTATCTGGAGCTAAGGAAAAGTTCCTGTCTGCAACACAAGAAAATGAGCCCAAGCCTCCTGTCTCTAAACCAGCTCTTGCACAGAAACCTTCTCTAAACCATGAGGTCTCTCACAATGAAGACGCTTTAAATAAAAATGCTTTTCTGCAAAAAGGACTATCAGGCCCTAAACCAAATCTATATTCATTTAAAGCAGCAAAGGAAATGGATGGAAATAGTAACTGTGCTGCAGAAGCTGCAGGCAGTCATTCTTCTAACACAGCCCTGAAGCCTACCGGCCACAGGTCCAGCTCATCTCAAGGTATCCCCAAAAATACAGATGAAAAGACTGAAGAAAAGGGAATGAGTGCTGCCAAGAACATCTTTCTCAACAAAATCATCCAGGAAGAATCAGGTTCACCTTCTCCTAAATTCCATAAGACAAACACAGAGATTGCTGCAGGAAGGCCAAGTGGATCCCAAGAGAAAGTGGATGGGGACAGGAGCTCAGGAATCCCCAAGCGAAAAGCCTTGCCCCCACTGTACAAACTGTGCCAGCCCCCACAGAAGCCCAGCAGACCTCCCAATGTGGACCTGGAAAGGTTCCGGAAGAGCAGCCCAAAAGACAGTAAGTACTCACTCTTCACTTTCTTGAGCACTGGCTTTTTCATACACTTAATAGCCAATTAATTTCAGGTAGAATCCCCTCTTCTATTCAGAAATAACTGAGATGTGTGCATCAGATGACTTGTTGAAGTTTTAACCTATTGCTTGTGTCTCTTCTGTATAGGACAGAAATTAAAGTTATATTCTCCTTCCCACAGCTATGAAGTGTAGGAGGAATACTTTCTGTATTGGGTTTATTTGTCTCTCAAAACTACTTGTATGTAACTATAACTTTGGTCAGGGAGTTTAAGTATTTTTCTCAACAGACATTTACGTCCTGACTTCCTATAAATCAGATGTTGATATTGTGTGTCCTGTTCTTGAGAGTAACTTCCTGGGCACAGCTTGAGAGCCAGCAAAATTATATACTACAACCTGTAGTAACCACACTTTTTTTTTTTTCCCCTTTTTGACTTTCACAACAACGAATCACAGTGTGACCCTATAAGTTGCTGAATTTTAAAGTTTTTTTAGAAAGATAAATACTGTGCAAAATTACAGAATTGATTGTTCCCACATAGAGCTGCATTGATTTTATACCCAGATACAAATCCGGACTCCAAAAGCATCTCCTGGACTTACTGTTTTCTGTTGGGTTTGGATGACTTTATTCATGTGGCAGTTAGAAGCACCTGAGGCTCTGTCTCATTATTTTTGTGAAGAACCAAGGCTCTGAATTTCCTGATGGTCGTAATCCAGACATGAATATTAAGGCTTGTCACTAGGTTTCTGTAAAATTTGAGATAGTCTTGTCTGTAATGAAAGCTTCTGTAAATACATTTGAAATATCTATGAGGAGATAACTCCCTGTGAAAAAAAAGAAATGCTGGGACTCCACTCCTGCAGAGTTCTGCTTCAACAAATTCCTTTCACTGTATAAAACAAATTGCAACAACGATATAAGCTTTTTCTGAGGCACTCAAAATATGCCTTTGAAAATCTCATGTAAAAATGTAGTTTCCTAACGTTACACCCACATATCCACCATTATTACTTTGAAGCAGAGGTCAGTTTTGTGGAGGCTCTGAATGGCCTGGATTCTCACTTAAATCACCTGTGTTTAAAACTTTTGCGTTAAGGTTTTCCTCTAAAGCTTTTAGGCACTCTTTAACAATTCTAAATTGTTAAAATCAGCCACTCCAGCTGGAATAGATGATACAAATTGACACATTTCTATTACATGTTTTATAGTAGCTGAAGCAAGCTTTTGCTGTTTTCTTATGGGACTGGATGCTAGGAACTATGATTGTTTAAGAAATTCTGATCACATTTTAAAATCTGAGTTTTAGGTTGTATGGCTCAAGAACTCAGTGCATGAGAGAAAGGAATACAAAAATAAAAATGTACTACTGTGTTAATTTTGTATGGTTTGGAGGTTTGTTTGTTTGTTGGGGGGGGTTTTTTGGGTTTTTTTGGTGGCTTTTTTTTGTTTGTTTGTTTGTTTGTTTTTTTTCCTTAATGCATTGCTGTCTGCATTGAGCTCAGGAAGCACAGAGTATAATGAATCCTCACATTTATTTTTTTTACCTCAAGTAATTTTAACTCAACTATTTATAACTCATTGTGTCAGCTGATGCACACAGGGAAGTAAATTCTGATAATGAGGGGCATTTCACCTACATTAGTTTGCCTTAACCATCTCTCTTAGATTTAATTAAACAGATCAGACTTAGACCCTAAAATTTTCAGTGCAGTCAGTGGGAAAAGGAGATGCCCAGTGCTGTGATTGAGAGCATTACTGCTAGATGGTTAATGCAGCTGATGACAGATGCTCTGAATAACTCCACACTGTGCATGTACATTACATCAGGTAATATATGTAATATAATTGATGCAAAATTTGTCTTTCTGCCTTCTCTATTTACAATACAGTATGGCTTGTGCTTTAGCAGTTTTGAATGCACGTAAGATGGGTCCTCTTGAGGCAGAAGAAATTCAAAGGGTTTATGAGTGGACAACAAAGCCCAGAGCTGACTTTCTCTAAAGCAAAAAAGCCACACTAAAAACACAGAGTGTGCATGCAATTATATATTCTGCTATTAATTCCACTCAAAAATTAGAAGGGTGTCAATAACATAAAATGTACTTGTCTGCTAGATTCTGATTTTACTGTGTCACTCTACGGTTATGGAAATGCTCTCACAAAACCATGATGAGTAGCGAATCCTCAAATGGTCTAAATTCACGTATCTCTTTAAAAGGGATATGTCAATATACAACACCCTGAGCAGCTACCAGTCCTCCATTGAGCACTGTTCAGCATGACTGTCTTTACTTGAGTGCCCAGAGCAGTCTCAAAGCAGAAAGGCAGCATTTTCAGCAAATAACACAAGCAAATATTTTGATTAAACAAAAACAGTAAGAGCTTTGCTAGCTAGAACTTTGAGAAGTCCTGACAAAGGCTGGAAACACCCACTATGCATTTTAATTTTAATTAATACTGTGAACAGGGCTGTAAGGATAACACCCAAAGTTTTGCCAGAAGGAAGATCTCCATTTGTCACTAACCAGCACCAGGGCAACCAGCAGCCAGGATGAGTGGCACTGGGAACATGAGCTAAGGATGCAGCTGCGCAGTGTGGTGGCATAGCTCGTTCCTCAAACATTGCAAAACACACTAAGCAGAACTGAAGGGTCAGGCACGGTCTTCTCTATTTCACAATCTTCAGGTCGGGCAAGACTGAAAGTTTTAGAAACCGCAACAGTACATATCTCTTCATAGTGGCCCTGAACTTCAGCCTTCCGCTGTAGAGCTGGCATGTGCACCTCACTGTTCTGTTTGGCTTTAATTAATACAGCTTGTTTCTTCATGGCATGGCCAGAACTCTCTGTAGAACAGTTTGGGTGGAGAGACCAGGTGTTCTAGAGTAAATCCCGAACAAACTCATTTTCAGCTCAACACAGTTATTCATCGCTGCTGGGTTTCTTGGGACGTTAACCTCGAATGACAAAACTTACCGAATTTGGAAAGGCAGTTAAACTGAACTGCTTTCTTTTCACTTTTTTTTCTTTGTTTTTCAACTGTCATTTCAAGAATCAAAGTCATGTCAGGAAGATGCCACCCCCACAGCACAAATTCTTCCTGCCTATTACTTTGTCCTGATAAACAGCGACTTGCCGTAGCTACTTCCTTTGCTGTTGTGATCCAAGTGCTGAGTAAAAAGAACAAGCAAATGGAAATGGTTTTCTCATCCAGCAAAGTTTTCTGAGATCTAAACTTTGGAGGTCTTGATTTATACTAGGGCAAAATTTTTCTTTGTGTTATCCTTTGAAAAGAGAAAAGCTCCCCACATGTTGGTTGTTATACTTGTGTCAGGGGCTTCTTCCTGGGATGCAGAAAACCTTGTATTGCCTGATTTAAACCAGGAGTTTGAAGTTAGCATTCAAAGAACTATCAATTCACCCCTTTTTCTTTGGTTGTTATCCTCTCACATGAAAGCTGCTTTACTGGTTTTTGTAATCAAGTATTCACTGGCCATGAAATAACTTTAAATATTAGAGGCTGAAGGACTTACCAAGATGCAGCAGTAGTAGTTACATGAGGGAGAATAATTTAAAATGCCCACCATGCCTCCACAAATACTAAGGGATGCTGGTTTGGTGTTGGCCTTGCTTTGGTTTAGAATTTTTTACCTGGTCCTGAAAAACTTTTCTTGATAAAACTTCTGTAGACACAAGTGTCTTGCTGAGGAAAATTTGCCTATTGATGCATTACTGTTTTCCAGTGAAGGCAGGCTTTTAGGAATTCCTGTCTGGGCCTGTGAATACATGGTACTCTGGTAAAATTCCTGTGTGATGTCCCATTACAGCAATTTTCCCTGAGAGATGATCATATTTGCGTCAGCTTAGAATCAATGAGATGCAGGTGCTTTGTAGATTCAGAAAATAATACTAACTATCCTGTTTTTTGATAAACACTCAAAACTTCAAACAGGGCTTCGTTAGAAATTTTGCAGACAGCTTTCCATGTGAGGCCACAACTGTATGGCTGCTTTCAGAGGAGAACTGCACCTGGGCTGACCTCAGTGGGATCGTGCATGTACAGATGGCCACCCACATAAAGTCAGTTGACAGCTCAGAGTCCCAAGCACTCAAAACACCCCTGAATGCCTTGTGAGCAATCAACACTGGGGGTTCAGCTAGGGAGAATATTTGGAGCTCTGCTGGGATAAACAAAAGGAAACTATTGAATCTAGGAGAAAAGTAAACATGTAAGAAAATTCTCATTACCTTGTTTAGGTTCTGTAACAGATAGTGTACCCACACAGTGACATAGCTATGTGAGTTGGGTCAGACAACCTGAGAGAAAGAAAGAATTAAAGTTTGAGGTGCATCGTCAAAGTTCTCACAGCACAATGTTGGCGAAGTAATTAACAAGCAAGCACCACTCCCAAGGACAGTAAATGTCTTAAGTGTCTTTGCAAAGCCTTGAGAATCAGTCAGTTGTGGCTCTTACTTAATGGCAAACCCAGACAGCATCTTCCAAAGTTTTAAGGCACAGGAGATTTTTTCATCACAGGATGTCATAGCTGTTTACTGCAGAATCTGGATTTAAAAGGTCAAGTGTAGTTTTTCTTTTTTCACCTCAATGCTAGGTTGGATAAAGTTATGCAACAGCTCAGTATTAAGGTGTAAGGGGATAAAAATAATTGTAACATGAGCCAAATCATCTAAGACAGATGAAACTAAAAGTAGGTGATGATATCAAACAACAGTGTTCTGGGTGGGGTTGGGGTAACTGTGTGAAATGCTATGATGCCTTTCTTTACACAGGTGAACTATAGCACACCATAAAACCCTGTACAGCCCAAGAAAGTATCAAAATTATAATTTCAGAACAGCATGATAATTATATCCAACATAATGCCTGGACTTTGCTATGTATAGCTAAAATGTTAAATATTAAATAATATCCAAAATGTGCTGAAGTGAGACTACTTATAGGAATTTGAAGAATTTCAAGGCTTTTAACCTAGATTTTTATTTGATTTTATGATGTTAAAATCTATTATTATTGGTTCCCCATACATTTATGTGAAAACTATGGAAATAAAGTTTAAATTATGATCACACAGATCTCCCAAGAGCTTAACTCACTCTCTCTCCTTCTCTAATAGTGAGAGAATGCAAGCAATTCTTTCAGCAGGATTATACTGATGTATTTTATGCCTCTGAGAAGAGGGAGAATCAATTTTTGAAGTTCCTATAACTGAAGAATTATAGCTGAAAGAGTCACAGTTGTGCATTTATCTTGAAAACCACACCGCAGTGTATGAAATCCCAGACAATGTACATAGCCTGGGACAAGTGCAATGACATCATCTATGTGGGTCTGACCTCAAATGAGTTGTCTTGCTCATGGGATTGGTATAAGGTCAGATTCAAAAAAGAGGTTTGAATTTCTTTGTAATGGCAATATTATTTCTTTTGCCAAACAGTTAAACCTGTATGTTCCAGCTGAAGAATTGCTGAAGATGAATTAAATTTCCCTTAGCTTTTTTGCTCACATCTTCATTCTGCAGCTATAAATACATGCACTACAACTATAGAATATGCATGTATGACTAAACTTTTTCAATAAACAAAGAGTGGACACGTGCTTTCAGTTTGCTTCCATCAGAATATTTTTCAGTTTTTTTAAGAGCCTCCACAGCAAAGAATATTAATGCTATGGAAGAATCCCTTTTGAAGTATTACCTTTAATTGGTCAAGGATCTGCCACAGAATTCTGCTAAAACATGTGGACAAGGCTACAAATTAAACTGCTAGCATAGCTTACAGACTGAAAAAAAGATAAATCACTGCAGTTTAAAAACTAATGCAACCATTCTGATAGAAATATGAATGTTACAAGTTATTTATCTACCAAAGGAAACAGAGATCTAATCCAAGTTATAGATAAAATAATTCTTGGTGTAAACCAACATCTAGTATTTCCCTGCAGAGTATTGTTCTGGGTACCACCTTGCTTTTTTGTGTATTGGGAAGCAAAAGTACACAAAAAACATTGCAAATTAGTATTCAAACTCTTTGCTCTTTATTATTTCTTTTGCTACAACAGTCTGCAATATCTTCCAAATAAATAAATGTATATTTTTAGTTAAAAAGGAATAAAACATATCCATCAGTAAGCCACGAAAGGAGTTCTCAGCTGGGAATTGTCATAACATCAATTGCCACATTCGTAGATCTTCCCAAATATCTCCATATTTACATACTCTTACATGTCACACTTGTTCCCTTCCAGATGATCTGACTCTAGTTAAATTAACAATAACATATGGGTCGTTTATATCATAGTACAGAGGCACAGAAATACATTTTTCTCATGTATACACCTGAATTCTAGAGTCATGCCTGCAGTTGGCCATGTTAAATCCCATTGAGTCAGCTATTATAATTCCTGAGCAGAGATTTCAGAATCCGAGTTGCAGAATTTAGGATTCTGAAGATAAAGCATGTCCATGCACCTGTTAATTCTGTCGAATAAGCCTCAACAATCACTTACTAGCAGTTCCAAATAGCCATTGACATGCAGTTTGAGTTGTTTTAAGACCCCTTTTGGTTTGAATCAAAGTATATGCCGAATATATTGTCTCGATAGGTCTGGACTTCTGCAAAGGACTGAATGAAACACATGATCTGTTATGTTGTGTTAGAAATTGGTGTCAGGGTCAGTGCTGGATGGGTTTAATACAATGTCTTTGGGATTATACCACACACAAAAGGAGTCTTTGTGCAGGAGTGTTGAGAAAACTAACTTTAACCAGTTAGAAAGGAGAATTTATAAGGAGGGAAGAAGAAAACGGCTATGACTTCATCATGGAATGTGACAGAAAGGAATGTGCTAGAGAGGAAAATCAGTAAAATTGATGGCAATCAGTAATTCTCTGCTTCATTATGTTTTCTTGCTCTCATTTTTAAAATCTTGTTATTTCTTTGATTCACATGAAGCAATACTTTCAATGAACCTTTATCACTAGATTGCATTACATGGGTCAAAGAGCTCAAGTAGCTGTACCAGAGCTGCAAGTATTCTGAAAACTGTTTATAGCCCAGCAGACAATGTGGATATAAATGTTATTAATAAATGTAATTTAGAGGTCAATAAGAATGATATGAACTGGCTGAAAGTGTCCCATTCCGCTACATATTTTGCTGAAAAACTGTTTTGCAACTAATCACAGCAATGAAGTTTATCTGGCGTTTACAGACAGCTTTATGGTAAAGCTGGAAAAAACTCTTTTTTCCCCACATATCGAAAAGTATTGTAGTGAAGAATTTCTGCACATGTTGCTGGTACCATTACTGGACAATAGATCTTGAGTCCTAAAATGTCTAATGTTCAGCTAGCTCAAGAAAAAAAAAAAGCTTTGTATCTGTTTACTCATAATTACAAGAATGTTTGGCATATATTTCTTATGTATTTGAAGCCTGATAGGTACTGAAACTTGTCTTTGAGTTGGGAAGCCTTCATTTCTATGTACTGTTTAAATAACACGCCCTTAGTGGCTCAGATGTAAAACCGATGGAGCATGCATGAAGTTTGCATCTGAGATGATATGCACAATATCAGAGAAAGTATTTCCACCTTTTTTTTTTCCCTAGATCTATTTTGGTTCACAGGAAAAAACACTTTTAATGAATCTTCTTAATTTGGTTGTATTGCATGGATAACAATGCACAAGTTAATCAGTTCACTAATTAAGTTAGTCATTCAAACAGTTCATTAAAGGAAACAGCAAGTTATTCCTGAAAGCTTTGATCTTAATTATCAAATACTAAAGTGAATATTCAATATTAACAGAGACAAACAAAATACTAAGTATTTCATATTAAAGATTATAAGAAGTTTTTAAAACAGTATACTAACAATTAATTTTCTTCTAAATTTTATTCTGAAAGGTTAATTTTACTAATGAACATCGCTAAGATCATTGGTTTCCACTTGAAACTGAACCCTCTTAAAATTTGTGCATTTGGAACAACAGCGTTCCTTATTTGCAGATCCTGAGGAGCAAATGTGCAAAAACCCACTATTTGAATGTAAGACTTTGTTGAATGGCAATTTTTTATGCAACTGATGTTTTATTTATCAATGTTTATATTTCTATTATTAAAATCTAACTGGAATTACATGCAGATGGAACAATAGGCTTATGAAATTATCAAACCCTTCATCAACTTATTGGTTCAGAAAAGTCATATTTTAAGTAAATTTCTTCCAGTACACTTTTTTTCCTTGCTTTTGCATCATTGTATGCATTTTCTTTTTCCTTCTCTTTCAAATCAGTATGATTTACTGAAGCATTATTTTAGACTATTGGTATCTTACATGTCTTCCATCTCTGAATACTTCCAATTGCTTTTTTCTTTCATATGGAATGATACCATGCAAATTTTTGTGATACCATGTAAAAACTAACTGGCTCAGGTTTAGAAATATTTCTTATTAAAAAAGGAAGTAATCATTAAGGCTTTTGAAAAGACAACAAAAATTTTCACCTACACTTCAGGTTTTGTGTTCCTTTTTAGATAAGGATATATATGATTACATATCTGCAGTATGAAATCCCTTTCCTTATGCCAGTCAGCACAGCCCAGATGAAGTCTTCTGAATATCTAACATCATATTTAGTCACCATAACACTCAGTCGTGCAAGCTTTTACATAGCAAAGTATTTGGGTGAAACCTGTGGATTTTCTTTTAGGAGTAAGATTATGTGCATGCTTAATATTTTTCAGCTGTCAACCTTAAATGTAGATGTAAATGCTCGCTTTCAGGTGTTGATGGTCCTTCATCTGTTTGTCCCTACATCATCTGTTTGTCTCTACATTCTCACACAGAAGGGGAAAAACCATCTAACACATATGTGGTCTGGGACTTAGTGTGTCATCTCTATGTCATTTAGAGAAAAAAAGGCATTGTTTAGGTGTTAAGTGTTATGTGAAGTACCTTTGAGGGTATTTCTTCAATCCAGAGCATCTGCTCTGAAAACAAGACTTCCCAATCGAGATCAATGAGAAGTTCTTTAAAAAAAAAAAAAATAAATAAACCCAACCCCCCGAAAAAATTATCCATCTACTTTGATCATGTTTTTCCATGATGTATGAGCAATGATCAGCAAAATAGTCTTAAAATGGATGGAAACTTGCACTAGGTCTCCATTTTCCCCTTTTACCTTCCTCCAAATCTCCCCCTTTTCTTGGACATGATCTCCTTTGTACAAAGCCGAAAAAGCAGCTTTACCATCCAACTGGAAGTTGTATCAGGAGGGATGAGAATACTAAAAGAAAAGAAAATTAAGAGTGTACACAGGCATTTCTTAAAGCAGATTCTGGGCTTGAGGAGGGCAATAATCAAGAACTTTTTTTTAAAGGTGTAAATAATGTCTTCAGTAATCTTTGTGCCTCTGTTGTTATGGTATGTGTGACAACAGCCTGATCAAAAGCACTGAGCTTCAGTAATATTGTGAGTTTTTCTGCTTACTTTGAGCAGCTCCAAAGCAGCATAATTATGAAACCTGAAACCATGGCTTGTACCTAAACGAATATGCGGGCTAGGGAAGTGGAGCAGAGAACAGCTCTCTGCAGATTATGAATAAAGTAGGAAGTGGGCGATCAGCTGCTGCAGATGTTGTTGCCATTTCTTAGCAAACCTTCTGTAAAACCCAGAAGACTTCCCAGATCTTGCATGTAGACAAGGTGAAGTGTTTTGCAGCAAAACTGAAAAAAGACATTGCATTTGCAGAGTAGCTCAAAAGCTTTTTGTTTTATAACAGGATGTTTCTTTCAAAACACAAAACTTTCACTTACGTAACTGCTTGAAAGATGCTGAAGCCCTTTTTTATAAAAACTAGAGGAATTCATTAAGAAATTTAAAATTGCATGCATTTTTCCCTGCAGAATGTTTGGAGTCACCTAGCAATAGCAGATCATTGTCAGGTTTTCTTCACTTTAATAAAAGCAGAAGGTGTCAGCACCTCATCAGCAGCTCACTGCATCAGGGGTCAAAAGGAATAAGGTCTTGACAAAGGCCAAAGAAATTGGGAGTTGGTCTGCTTTTTAGGATATGAAGTGCAAAAACTGTTTTTTCCCTATACGTGCAAGAGACTGCCGTGTTACAGAAGGGATTATCTTACATATTTATATTGCCATGTATGTATGGTGAAGTAGGTACAATCAAAGTGAACTTGAAATGGAAGGTAGTGTGATATGCATTGCTTTTCAGTTCCAGTTTTGTTTCGTATGCAATCTTGGACTAGAAATTGCTGGGTCAAGGCAATGGATGGCTTAGATACTACAGCCTGGCACCTTAAACATAATTCAGAGCTGTCTTTACAGTTAAGGCTGAACCACGTTGAGGCTGGAGGCCAGCCTAGTGCATTTGCAAGAGTGTGTTGCTGATAGGATGCAATACTAATGTTTCGAGGTACGTAGAATCTTTTAAGCACTTTTGACTTTGAGAGTGGGCATATGTTTTTGCTCCAATCCATCCAAGGTGTGAGAAAAATACAAATAGCTGAAGCCAGACCACTCCCTGATAGGATGGGATAATTTCCTACTTCAAGGGAGATTATAAAAATTATTAATTGTCATTGTTGCCAGTTAAAGACTTTCTACCAAGTAGTCATATTCTATTGCAGTACAAGTTGGACTGAACATCAGAGTTTGTATCTTCAGTGAAGGGATGTTGAACTGCAGGTGTGAGCACTACAATGTGGGTTTTTTGAATTTCGACTGTGCTTGCTCTGCTCAGGTTGATAATCAGATACTGTTCTTCATCTGTGTGCCAGTCTCTCCTCAGTGAAATACCATGGTATGTAGGGAGGGAATAAAGAGAGACATGACCGTTCAACTTTAATGGTATCAGAGCATGTATCACCCTTGCTCGTGAGTCAAATTTATTTTACAATTTTGAAAAGAACTGGAGAGAAGTGACCTCGGCAAAATTACTGGTTCCCATCAGATCTCTGTCCCACTGCATACTGCTTGTTGTATGTTTTCCTCCAATAAGGATTGTAGGCACTGCTGGGATTTCCTTTTGGTTTGCCACATATTTCTGGTATTAGCATCTCGAGAAAAGCAATACGGCATCACAGGACAGTACTGAAGAACTTCCCAATGTAGGTGGCCTTTTGGCATCTGCATGTATGGAAGTTGTTTGAGAAGGTTTGCCAAGAACACAAGAGAAGTGTTTCCAGTGTTCTATGTGCAGTTCGGCTGTATGTGCTGAAGCTCTAGCCATGGTGAAAGTTTAATACAACAAGCAGTGGCATAATGTGGTATTTGGCACTTTCTATGGACAGTTTCTATGGCAAGTTTCTCTTAGCTGCTGTACAGCTGCACAGGTTTTGAGGAACTCTTTCCTTTTCATCTGTTCTTTCATTTCTTTTTGAATAGCTTTTGTTTCTGCATCTGCTTCTTCTGTGCAGCACAGCAAGTGAAAAAGCTGAGAGTCCCAAGAAGAAAGGCTATTTGGAAACAGAGGTGTTAGTGGTCACACTACCACAGTGATGGTCCTTAACACCATTTCCTGTGATGACAGTGTGCTTTGGGTGCATATGAAGCCAGGATGTAGTTTCAAATTTTTTTCTTGTTCTGAGTGTCCAGAGGTGACTTCAGTTCCACTACCTGCACAGAGCTCTTCCATGTCCTCAGAGGACCAAGTGTCTCAGAGACACAAAAAGATGGAACTGGAGTCAAAACTAAATGCTCCAATAAAATAGGAAACAAAACACTACTGAAACATGATGATAGCTTTGGCTTTGTGGGCCTGATTATAACAGCTTTTTCATACTAAATGTCACCTTCCTACATAACTCATCCCATTATTTTCAGTATTAGAATTAAAGCAGCTTACACCCACATCAGTTTCAGTCAGTGTAAGTGTAGGTAACTATAATTCTGAAGGCACAGAAGAGTCAGTTCTAACAGTTAGAAAATAAAAAACCCCAGTGTTTCCATTACTATGATGACCATTTAGTTATTGTTAGATTCCAGCAATGTACATATATAAAAAGGGACAGGTTGTTCAGCCCTTATACTTGAAAATAAGCACTTAATCCAAAATGCATGTGGTGTCCTTTCCTGCCTCATTTTCCTATTGCTTGGATTTGGCTCTCAAGAGACATCAGATGAAAGAAGTATTATATACAGAGACTTGGGCAGAATTTTTACCTTAGTCTTACAAACTAATCACAATACAGTAACACTGTATGATGAAATAATGCATGTATGCATATTGTGTATGTACATAACACAGTATTAGGGCAACTTAAATATAACCAGAGAAAAAACTGATATAGTATTCTCTGTTAAAATATATTAATTTGAAAGAATAATTAATATCAACTAACTTTCTATGAAAAAAAGCTTTTCTGGTTTCTTTATTTGGTTAGGAACTGCTTAAAATAATTCTGCTGCAGATATATGCTTAGCTTGTCAGTATTATTCTTCTTTATCAGGGATTATAGAATAATAAGAGATTAAAGCTGACAACCTCTGTGGACGAATAACTACTGTGAACAGTTAAATGTGAACGCACAGACCTCAGAGACTCAAATACAACAAAAGCACAATCATGTGTAATCTTGGCTCATTTAAAAATAGTTTGTCTGTACTCGAATGCAAATATATGTGTAGAAGGAAGGAATGTAAACCACACCAGTAAAATGAGGTAATGTAAAGCCTTGGGAAAAAATATATACATCATAAACAACTCTACAGTCGAGCAAGGACAGTGATGTGTCAGAAAAATCTCATGCATCATAGTGTCATCCTGTAACCCTAAATTCTTGCGGTTCTACCCTTAAGGATTATTCACATAAACTACAAAGTTTTGAATAAAAGCTTTTTGATGATGGTCCTTAATTTGATATTCATGCACTTGTACTTCCAAAACAGGAGGAGGGATGGTAATCAGAGAAAACACTGAAACCTCCTGGAAGCAATCAGTAGAGATATGGTCAGATAAAGAATGACTTGTAATTTTCATCACTGCATGTGGCAGATAAGTGCATGCTGTGTAGAATTCCAGTGCCATTTTTTTTAAAACACTGGAAAAGTTGCAGTGTTATAGAAATAGCTACAAATTAATTGCTAGATGGGAAAACCAAATGCCTTGAGGTAAGATTTAAAAGGTTGGTTCTTTAAAGTTATCAAAAAAACCTATCAAATCTGAGATATTGGTTAAGTTTGGTGTTATCCCTTCCAATATGAGTAGCAATAGTGGTTATAAAAAGGCTTTTGGTCTATTAAGCAATGGTGGAAATAAAAGTAATGGAACCTGAAGCCAGATGAACTGAGAAAGCAACAAGATGCAGATTTCAACAGTAAGCAAACTTAGCTAAACAAGTTAATGTAGTCATAGTCGTACATTCTTTCTCCCATCTTTAAACAAGTGGGACATCTTTCTGGAAGACATGTTTTAGCCAAAACAGTATTTTAGTAGATCTCTAGCTGTTGGGCTTAATATGCAGGCAAGCATTTTAAAGCTGATGTCCTATAAAACATAGGACAACAGAGAATGTCATGAAATTGTTTCGTCCACTCCTCTGTGTAGGATAAGGACAATTGCACTAGTACTTAATCATGCTGTAAATTTATTCTACTTCTTCAACATGGATCTCCAGCCATGGAAATTCTACCTTCAGTATTAGAAAGCACCTCCTAACAATTTTTTCTGCCCTTTAGACATTACTTCTTGTTTTCTCCACCATGGAAATGAACAGAAAAAAAAAAAAAATCTCTTTCTTCTTTGCCAGAAATGTAGAGGTTTTTTTTTTTTTTTTCTCCCTCAGTCTTATCATATTTCCCAAAACAATCATCATTTGTTCAATATATCCAGAAATTCATGTTTTCTAGACTTCTAATCATTCTCACTCTTCTCCTTCGGGCTCTCTCCATCTGACACACATTAATCCCGCTGTGGTCTATGTAGTACTATGTGAAAGGACTATTTCACTTGACTTTTAGCCTATCATTTTGAATAAAATGACAGAAAGTTATGTGAATTAAAAGGTAAGTCCTACCATATAACTTTAACCTTGGCATATCTTAAATCATAAGAGTATGCTTTTGCAAGCTGAATGTTCCTCAACAAAAAACACCAAAGAATTCACTTGTGTAACCAGCGCTGTTGGATCTTTTAGTGCTTTGCTGTGTAAGTAATGGAGGAACCTAATAAGTTTCAAAACCAGTGTTGTTGACATGTATATTGACAAGTTTCTCCAAGCAGCCATGAAGCCCAATTTATCCAGAAATTTTTGAGTTCTTTGTTAGTAAGCAGAACAACCGTCAAAGCTTGGTAATTTCACTTTGATTTCTGTAAGACACAAGAGGTCCTTCTAATAGTTATCAATTCCCATTGTCCTGTCTCAGGGACAGAATTTCAGACTCCCATGCAGCTAAAGAAAACTTTCAGTATTTTTTGTAGCTTTCGATCCTGATATTAAGCATTAGTAAATATTTGTCATTATTCTGTGTTTAAGCCACTTTTTCTAATGCGGTGAAACTTTCTTTTTATTGACAAGATTTTAATTTCCACAGTACAGGAGTGAACTTGAAGAAAATCTCCATAAGACAAAGGGGTTGGTTTTGATTGTAATTGGTTTTAACTGAACTGTGAATTTGCTCGTTCCATCAGCTCTCTTCTTCCTTAGATTTTGTTGGACTTCCCTCCATATCCATACAGCTGGGGATGACTTTCTGGGTAGCTTTTAATACACTAGTGTTATTTGAAACGATATCCTACGTTTAACATCATGACATCCAAATAGTCATTCCATTTGGTTGTGTTGAATAACTTTTCTCAGTGTGAACTCTTAAAGCAATGGTTACCATAGTTTGGTTGTGGCTTGTACACAGAGCACGAATGCGTTGCAGCACATGTGCACACCACCACACTCATGTAATCATGGCTTCTGTGCATGATGCACTCCATTTTATTGTTTTCAAGGCTGTAGCTGTTTGTTGAGGGCATAGCTTTTGTGCCGCTTCTCAAACTACCATTTTTCTAGTATGCCATTACTAGAATATTAAGTCCAGCCTTTTACAACACCTGTTACAAATGTATTTGAAGTTGTACAGAGACCTGTACAGCTCTTCATTGAAGTCAATCATCCCTTCCCTTGAAATTCAGTGCTCATGTCAAACTCTGCAGCTGGTCTTTTCAAGCAAATTGTACAATTAAGGGATAATTTAAAGTGCAAGAGCTTATATATGGATGAACAGATGTTTTTTTGTCTTGTTCATGTCTTGGCAAAGACATTTGCAAGGCCTTCTGTAGATGGTACATTATTCTAGGCAGAGCCTCTACTACTCTTGTAAGATGGGACACCAAATATATCTAAGAAACCGGTTTAATAAAACATATTTTCTCTCGGGTGTGTGCAGTACTGGTATTTTATCTTAATACGTCATGTAAACAGCAAGGTCCCTTCCTCAGCTGTTTGCTGGATAAATTCAGTCTGTTCTGCTTTTTTTTTTTTTCAGGCCCTAAAAATGAAGGCTTGAAACAGATAGCAGCTTCCTCAGCAGTACTCTCCCCACCTGTACCTCCACCATACTCTGCTACACAGCTGCCACCTCCTCCACCAGCCTCTCACCCGTCCCTGCAGTCCCAAGCAGCTCCCAGTCTGCCTCCCAGAAACATCAAGCCCAGTTCTGAAACAAAGTAAGTGAACGCAAACCTCAAGTTCTGTATTTTCTCACCTTTTTCTGCCTATCACTTTGCTCCTGCAGCAGTAGATTAAGGCTGGAGGTGTTGCAGGTTTCTGGGTGAGTAAGGTCCCACATCACTTTCCTTGTCCTACTCTGTCCCTGGCCTGTTTGGAATTGGTTTTTAATAGCTCAAACCCTTCATCTGTTCAGTTGTTTCGCTAAATTGTCTTATCTATAAAAACACTTCTTTTCTGCCCCATTGATAAGGGCAGGAAGGAGGCAACAGGCATCCCACTGGGTCTTTTAATCCAGAAGACTTCATCCACTGGCAGAAAAACAGCTGTATCAATAACTGAAGCTTTCCCCTGCATTTTTTCTGGGAGAGGAAGGCCAGCAGGATCAGGTCTACCATTCAATACCCCAGGAAGTGGCTTTACAAGCCAGAGGTACTGAGCTCAGTGCTGGTTGTGAAACTGCAAAAGGAGCCACGTCGTGACCGCTTGTGATAGCACTGAGAAATCTCTGTGGCATATGTGTCTCCTTTCTTTATCTTTCTTCAAAGAGCTGCATACGAGAGGGGTCGACGAAGGGTTCCCAGTGACGAAGAGTTAGTACTTCACTGTAACGTCAGAACTGGCTGGAAACAAGCTGAGCCTGAATAACGAGCAGCTCTCCGGCCAGCAGTTACTGCGAAGAGCAGCTAAACGGCAGGCAGGGCGAATATATTAGGCATCAGAGAGGTGTGTGCCACCACACACACCCTGCGTCGGAGCGGATGCTGCCGTTGCTGCCGTGCTCCGGGCTGTGGCGGCGACCGCGGTGGCGCTGCCGTCACCGCCCCATCTAGTGGCCGCAGGGACGAGACACGGCGGCCGCCCCGCGGTCCCTGCAGAAGCCCTCCTGGATGCCATCCGTGCCAAACGCTTGGGAGCCGAGCGTGTCCTCTTTGCCTTCAGGGACCTGCGAAATTCAATCTCCTTCTGCTCTCCCGTTCCTGCCTGCCCCTCTGCTGGAACTGTGCGTCCGGGTGCTGATATGCTTCCTTCCACCCTGTCTCCGTGCTTTCTTCACCAAGCCAATTTTAAAAGATCACTTTCTGCTTTCTAATCCTTTCTTTGATTGCACCTCTTTGATGATGACTGTCAGCCCTAGTTCTCTTTCAGCTATTATAAGTTATTAATGAAATTAAAATTCCCTGATATTATTATTAGTTACAGTCTCAATTTCTTGCTTCTCTCAGTTTGACAGCAATTTTAAATCTAACAACATCAGAGACCTGTGACCTGGCCTAACCTTATACCGCTGTTTCTCTTCTCCCTTGTTTAGACTTTAAGCTCTACAAGTCAAGGAGCAAGTCTTAGAGCTATATGTAACATTGTGCAACAGTCTGGCCTTCTGCTAGTGCATTGTGTAAGAAACCTGCACCTGTGAAGATGGTTAAAAAACCCAACAGATTCTTCCTACTCAGACAGCCCATCTGCCTATTATATTTTTGATGCCACACTCATCTCCATGGCATCTGATCACCTGTGGCTCATTTTCTCCTTTTAAGCTCAGGATCAAGGTGTCTTCATGTGAAAAAAAAACGAGTCACAGTCAGGAAGAACAATTTAGGGAATCTCATGTGTACTTAAGTAGTATATAGCATTCAACAGGCTGCCCAGCCATTTTATAAAATAGCTGGAAAAAGCACCAGGATATGGTGGATGAAAATGCAATCATAAGACCATCTTCTTGGGTTTCATATGTCCTCTTTTCCATATTACAGAAGTCCAGACAATGAAGAAAATTATGATGATGTTGAATTTGTTTCACAGGGTAAGATGCATATGTTTTAATTAAGAGCAGTTATATGAAGCTGTAAGCATATTGTATTTATTATTATCATTATTATTACTACTGTATTCATGAGTGACTTTTGTAGCTAATTGTGCTGTTTCTATGGTTTTATCCATAAAAATAGTTGTCTCATAACACTAACTCTTCTATAATTAATATGACAGCCTCTCAGGAACTGTTTTAAATATCTCCTCTCTTACCCCCTTGGGGTTAGTAAAATGCTGGGACCATAAATTACCAGATTTTAAAACCTGAACCAAAACGAATGCTGCTCTGTCAGAGTTGAAGCTACATGCTCTGCTGAAGTAGGCATTGTTTTATACTTAATTAAGAACAATTTGTTGACTGTCCTTTTAATGCTGCTTTGCGATTTGCCTTCAATAAGGGGCAATGAGTCACTATATTGTACCAGGAGCAGCCAGAGAAGCAGATTGTGACACAAAGAATTTCAATCTGCCTTCTGATCTCTCCTCGAGAGGACTTGGTTTGTGCCAGGCACAGTATGCCTCCTTCAGTGTGGTAGCCATCCCCGCCATGCAGCAATGACGTGGGCTGCAGAGCTGAAACTGAACCCAAGCTCCTTTCTTACCTAACTGCCTGCAGAGTAAAGAGATTGACAGTTTCTTCTCCTGCAGCCCAGGGTAGGGGCTGGTTTAGCAAAAGAGCCTCTGGCCTCCTTATTCAGCTCTTGGACTGGTGTAAGCACGTTCTTTGAGGTCTATTTGGCCTCATTAAGGTTGTTAACAATTATTTTCTTTTAGACATAGGCACTTTGTAAACAAATAGCATACATAAGTTCATCAATGTCACAAAAGAATCTTTAAAACAAATTTTCCACTTTTGAAAATACATGGTGAAATATGCTATTTTGTAGATATTTTTGGTTTACAATATACTATGCAACCTGGAAAAACACTCATTTTTGCATTCATACCCTCATTAAAAGCCAGAAGTCTGCACATATTTCTAGTTATTTTCACTTGTATTGCTAGCAATTTGTAAATAGTTAATGCTAGAGTTGTTTTCTGCACAGCAAAAAATAAATAACCTGGTTTTATTTTTTGTTATATAGGTCATGGAAGTACAGAGGGGGTAAGTGCTATTCTCCACAATAAACCTATCCTTTTTAGCACAGACTTATGAATTTAGTAAAATCCCTTCAGTGTATTAGAAAATTAATGGCGGAATGAATTCGATATATATTGACAGTAAATTTTAGAAGCACTTACTATTGTGAAGGACAGAAATAAAACTGGGTAAGCAGAGCAAACTTGAACTAATTATCAAAGCCAGCTAGACACCAAAAGTGGATTTAAAAAAGAAGAAAAAGCACCCTTCTATTTCCACTGACATTTCATTTCACTTCACTGAAATTTTCCAGAAACAAGGGTCCTGTTCTATTCTAGTAATAAACCACTTGTTTCAGTTAAGCACAGGTTTGTATCATGTCTTTAAGTTCCTAGCTATATTAGGACTAAAACAGCCTGTAGTATTCTGTTTAGATCTCTAGCATTCCAGTTAAACTACTGCTAACCCCGGCATCTTCATCACAGCAGTGCAATCCTCAACACAGATAAAGGCTATCCAGTATTAACACCCTCTTTAAAACATCCACTTTGGACTGAGCCATGTGCTGGTGTGATTGTAACAGCCCAGGACTCTAGAGCTGTAGTACTGTACAAACAAAATCAGAAAATAATAATAGTGGGGTTGAATAATGTAGCAACTTGGTTTGGGAAAATTAAATTAATTTGTCTTTACATTTTGCTGTAAATGTTTTTATATAGTTTTTATGAAGCTTACATATCACATCCATTTTCTTCATGTCTTTGCAAACTGAATTTTTCTCATAGGGACAAGACAGTGATGGAGAGATGTATGAAGACATAAATGACATCAGGTAGTAATTTTAAACTCTAGAACCTATTATATCTTTATCACCAGAAGCTTGCTATCAAAGATAATTAATCTGTCACAAAAGTGTGTCTACCCTGAAGTTCCTGCCAGGTATTACTGTGTTCATTCATTTCACCTGAGAAAGTCAGGTTGTTCAAGGGTTCAGTACTATGTAGACCTGCTATGCCCTGGGCTGGAAAAAAATCCATGTATTTACTGTGTGTAAAACCATGTATTTACTGTGATCTCGATAATAGAAGTCTGATTTTTGACCTAAGGAAGATGTCTGGAGCACTGTTTGGAATTATAGCCTAGAGGAAAAATAAGCTTGGCCCCTTGGTACTATGGTCCCAGATAGATTTTTTGTTGTGATTGTTTTTCTTGCTTTCTACATAAATGTACATAAATGCACGTAGAACTCTATGAGAGGCTGGATTTACCATTCACATGGCCTGAGGTCCCTAGTACGGCTACAGATCCAGAATATGAGTTCTGGTCATTCTTCTTTTTTTAAAATAACTTGAGCATATCAGTTCAGCAAAAGTACCAAAAAAGGAAGAGGAGGGAACCTCATTGAACCAGTTCCCTGGGGTTTGTAGAACACAGCTCTTCCAGCTGAGCCATTGGCAGCAAATGGCAAAGCTGTAGCTATGTAGATGTAATCCTAATTACATCCCAGGGCCCACCCAGACGTCAGAACTCCCCAGTATATGAGGTGCAGCAGGCAACATTCCCTGGCATGATAGACATGTTTATGATGCAGTGCAGAAGACTGGCTGTCATTTGTGTAGACTGCTGGAGTAGGTTGCAGTTGGTTTTAAAACCGCAGTCTAGTGGTAGCTCAGGCTTCATTTCAGACTGCATCAGCCACTGAGGGCTTGGGTAAACACTTAACAGCTGCAGCTAGTGCCACAACACCTAGCCTGCTTCCAGTTTCCAAGCTTGCTTGCCAAAATTAGCTCAGAGTTGTTTGGACATGCACAGGGAGAGCCAGGCCCTTACCTCCATATAAACTTGTTCTGGTGTACCATCCTCTGGAGGACAGCCACTTTATATTATATATGTAATATAAAAGAAAGGTCTACTTACTCTATCTGTTTAAGCCACACTAGGGTTTATAATCTGTAGCTTTCATTTCTCTGGGAGAAGTCTTTCTCCATCACATGTGGTTCTTTGCTAACCTTGGGTAAGGATGCTTTAATGAGATGTTCTTCCCTGCTACGTTCAATCCTGGCAATGCACTTTCAGATCTTCAAGGGGAAAAGAGAAGAAGCGGGACAAGGAAGAAAAGAGAAAAATTGACCAAGAGAAGAAAGAACAAAAGGAAAAAGAAAAGAAAGAGCAGGAAATAAGGAAGAAGTTCAAAGTAAGCTTTTTTTTTGGTTTGTAATCTGGCCAAAGAGATGTAATAAGCATTATTTGGCATAGTCCAGATCAAAATACATTTTTCAGCTGGCTACGAAACTATTTGTTATGTTTGGTAACTCAAGCAGATGGATAAATTCTGAATAAAGGTTTAAGCTACCCTTTTATGTCTGGCATGTGCATGACTTCAGGTTCTGCACTGAGGGCAAAGACATTTATTCAGTGCTTATATAGTTTTCGTTAAATTCCCTTCTTACATTCTTTCTATGTAAAAAAGCCTTAAAAACATCTCCTTTCACTTTTTTGCTTAAAAAAGCATTTATGTCACTAGAATAGCACCAACTGTCCTTATTAAAAATGGGATTTGTATCCTGTGTGCATAGTGGTTTTTTTCTTTCACAGTGTCCAGCCCCTGAGAGATTTCAACACTATATTACAACACATTGCCCTTGCCGTGGACTAAAGGGACCTAAAGGGACTTCTAGCCTAAATGAGGAGGAAGGGAACTGGGCACATGTAGGGGAGCTACAGTCACTGTCAAACCTACAGGCTAAATGATCAGAGAGTTCTTTCTGGTTTATATCATTTTTATATAGCTGCTGCTCAGCATGCTCTCACAGTTTACAAATCTCCCAGCCGTTTTCCCTTCACTAATGCCTGTTCACAACGGTCCTCTGTGCTTCTCTCAGGCTCATTGCATATAGTGGGCAGCTTTGTTTTCCTTCCCACGTGATTCTCTCACATCATGGCCTTGGTCTGCTGTGGAGAGGAAAATACTAATAGTAAATAATAGTGGGTTAGCTGGCACTTGTCAGGCCCCAAGTCTATTTTTCTGACCATTCCTGTGAAGTATAGTCATTAGTGCACTGGCTGTTTTCAGACTGCAGACTGCTCTCTTGCTGCCTTTAAAGTATGTTATTGTTCTTCAATGCAAAAAAAAAAAAAAAATATGGTTTAGGGCATACTTTTTATTCCCATTTCTTCAACTTCTATACAGGATAGATGGTAGGCTATAACTGCCAACAGTCACATGCCTCTTAAAGATCACATATGTCTTAAAGCCAAAGATACTAAAATCCAAAGTGGTTTCTCTGTAGCATATATGAAGGATCTCACAAAGAGAATCCTGAATTCCAGTAAACACTGTGATCATCCCTTCTGAGTACTTGTAGGATTGTTTATAAAGTAGAATTGTAAACACGGAACATTATGTGGTAGACATTTATGTTAGTGAATATTTACTCATATGAGTAGTTCTACTGAAACTACATGGAGCTGCCCACTGGAATTAAATATGTGTATGTTTTGTGACACTGTAAAAAGGCTCCATGGGTTAGCCTGTTTGTATTACTGGTGATTTTGCCAGTTACTTCTTCAGCTGCCTTACTACTATGCTGTTGCCCTCCCTTTTCATTCCTGATTATTAGTTTAAACTGGGTAGTTTAGGACAGAATTCATGCCTTCTGTTTATTTGCCTAGACTATTTTAAATGTCAATGAAACAAGTAATCATCATTACTGTTATTTTCTCTTTTGTCTGAATGTTTGGAGAAACTTTATTTTTCCACGTGTGATTTCTTTTATTGCTTCTTCTCCGCAGTTAACGGGATCCATCCAAGTCCTTCATCAAGCACGAGCTTGTGTTGACCACAAGGGAGGGAAGAATGAGCTGACTGTCAAACAGGGCGATGAGATTGAAATAATTCGCCTCACAGACAACCCAGAAGGAAAATGGCTGGGCAGGATAAAAGGAAGTTGTGAGTTCTGTTTCTTCACTGTGCTCCTGAATGTTTTCACCTTATGACAGCACACGTGAGCATTACACCAAGGAGTAGCCTTACCAGGGCTGAGTCACTGGCCACCAAAGTAAATAATTACTACAACTCACCCTCTTGTGCTTAAACTGGAATGAGAGGCTCAGTCCATAGTACAAAAACTATTGTACAACATAATGTAACATCTACAGGAGGTAGAATAAGTTAGGGACAGTAAGTTGGAATTTTCATACACCTGTTTAGAGGTAATTTCATGTCAGCCTTGAAATAGGATCAAAACTTGGCTCTGTGCAAGTAACGAGGATGACATTTTTTCATGTATTTGTATTAAAAGGAACATGGGTGTTCCTAAAATAGAAAAAGATAATATAAGCCCTGTTGTGTTTGTCATGTTCATATTCCTATAGAAAGTCTCTAACTGATTTCAAGATTTAATTTTGTCTGCAATCCAAGATGTTTTTTGAATTATATAAATATCATCAGTGGATCTATGAGCATGATAAGGTGCTGATGATCTTGGTCCTTTGTTATAGCAAAGACATCAAAATACTTGTTCATAAAATGAATTAAAGTTATTAAAATAACTTGCTTGATTTTTAAGGAGACTAAAATTACAGTAAGTTCAATAAGAAAGTTCACACGTAGAACCAGCTGAGCATTTGGTAGTACTGGACGTAAAAAGACATTATGGAACTGGAGTGTGTCTTATATGAAGGGAGGCTGAGAGAGATGGGTCTGTTCAGCCTGGTGAAGGGAAGGCTCAGATGGGAGGGTGTAAAGAAGATGGAGCCAGGCTTTTTCCAGTTGTGCAAGAGGTAATAGGCACGGACTGAAACACATGAAATTCTGTCTGAACACCAGGAAACACTTTTTTACTGTGAGGATGATTAAGCAAGGAAACAGGTTGCCCATAGAGGTAGTTTCGGCTGCCTAGGGAAGAGGTTGAATTGCCATCCCTGCAGGTATTTAAAACACAGGTAGACGTGGTGCTTAGGGACATGGTTTAGTGGTAGTTTTAGCAGTGTTAGGTTAATGGTTTGACTTGATGATCTGAAAGGTCTGTGATTCTGTGATTCTATGACTGCCATAAAATATGTCACAAGGCTGCAGTGTTCCCAAGGTTAGCTAAGAAAGGGAGCTTGCCCCATAATTCCTGGAGTCTGCACAGAAAATATGCTACTGTATTAGGGAAGCAAATAAGATGAAGCTAACTTGACAGTAGCTGAGGAAGGTTTGGGTCAAGATATGAGACAAACCTGAGATTTGTATTGTGTGTACCCAGATGGAGACTCAAGCTACAGCTGCTTGTAATGAGACATTTCTCTGAAAGTTTTCAAAGATCATTTATAATCTTTGAAAAATCAATCACTGATTCTGAACCTTCTGTTAAACTCATCCCTTTACAATGATCTTTAAAACTTTCTCTGCTTAATCCATGGTTTCATTCATTTAGATGGATACATTAAAACAACAATGGTAGAGATTGATTATGATTCTTTAAGAAGAAAGCAACAACCAGCTACCAGAGCTGTTGTGAAACATCCAGAGAGTGATCAAGAAGTGTATGATGATGTTGGAGAGCAGGACATCAGTAGCAGGTACGTATTGTATGCATTGCAACAACAAAGTAGACTCTTGTCACAAAAGAACAGCCATATATAGCAGAAACATCTAAGAGAGCTATTCAAACTGAAATAGTCAGAGGAACAAGAATGTATTCTGGAATCAAACACCTATAAGCACTCATACTCAGGAGGAAGCCATACTATTGGAAGAGGATTTACTGCTTGCAGACCAAAAGAGAAGAAAAGGCAAAATATGCAGGATTACAAATCACATGCAGGAAGTTCGGTTCTCTTCCCTCCCTCTCTTTTCTTGTTCTGTCTTTTGAAGTCACATTCTGCTTTTACTAAGATGCAAGAACAAAAAGTTCTAAAAGCAATTGAAATACGCACTGCACTGGGAAACTCCTCACCACCCTCATTGCTCTCAAACTTACTGAGTCTTACTGCCTCTTTCCTTTTGGAGAGGTGGAACTTGTGGAGACATGACTAGGATCGCCCTTCAGAAGAGGGTATGGCTAATGTGTTCAGTCCTGAAAAATAAGGCCTATAATAACCCATGAGCTGGGTATGAGCTATACTTTTTTGACTTAATCAGAAGCTTCTCTTTTATGGCACTGTCTCACAATACAGTGCTGCATTGCAGACTGTCTACTTGTGTATAGTGCCATACTTTTCATATCAAATAGATCTGCGGCTAGAGAAGTGCCATCTCCAGCAGTGTATCAAACTTGCTGTCAGGGAAATACCCTAGTGACCTTGTGACAAGAGTCAAGGCTATCACATGACCCAATATGGCAGTGGTACCTCTGTTACCCCACCTCACATAAAAGTCCACTTCTGTCATGTGATGTAACAAACCAGTGCTCATTCTCCATTACATGTCCTGATGTGCAGAAACACATAACCTGTGATTCATATCAGAGGTCTGCATATGGGAGTAGAGGATTTCAAGCTGTAGGACAACCACCTTGAAACTACCCCTGCTTTTACTGCTTCCTTATCTTTGAGGCCTGGCTGGTTAAAACAGACCGAAGCCATCTAGCTGCTGGCTGCAGCTGTTCCTCAGCTTCTAGAACATTCCCCATGAACTCTAAAAACTCACTCAGATCTTGGAAAGATCTGCCTTCAGGCTGGCATTCTTTAAGCAACCAAGATGGTTTTGCATCTGATATTTTTCCAGGTTGCTCAGTGTCAGTTTTCCTTCCTACGCATTGGTCTCACAGCACCAGAGCCTAGCCAGAAGAGTTGCTTCAGTTGTTCTAGGTTTTAGGTAAACTGAGCATTAGGTACTTTATTGCAGAAGTATCTTTGGCCAATCCTTTTCACTATGGCAAGCATTACAATTACCCACCTCAATTCAAGAGATTTAGAAAGTGTATCGAATTCAAAAGCCAAAAAGAATACTTGCACTATTGCATACTAAAATAACAGTGTAAGGAACTTGGAACAAGGAATGAATGGCTCAGATTCATTAAATCCTTTAAGCTGTATCTTGACATTTTTATCTTCTGTAGTGATTAATAGCATTCTGTTCAGTTCATGAGCATGAATTGTTGGAAGGTCTGACATACACAACACGTTTTAAAACCACTGTAAGAATGCCATACTAAAAAAAAAGCCTCTTGACCAAACAGTATTATCTCATTATGTGTAGTATTATTAATATTCCAAAATTAATAAGTGACTAGGGCTGTTGTATTTTAGGATTTCTTGGCACTAGACTTTAACAAATACCTTGTTTTGATGTATAAGTGTAAGTGAGGTTCTGACCTGGAAATAATCTCTGTTACTGTGAATCTATCAGGTTTTTTCCAATTATTGTTAGTACACTGGTTTCATATGGAATCCTTTACATGCTAGAAACATGCAGTTAGAGATTTAAAGTGCTGCCCAATGAAAGCTATTTAAGCAGTAAATTAATTTGTTTACCATTTCATCTCAAGAAAATCCCCTGATAAGGGATGAACCTAAATGGTATGGATTCCCTCTCAGTTCAGTCAGATTATATTCTTATTGGCATCAAGTTTGACTACATGACCTCCTGAGATCCCTTCCAATGTGAATTATCATATGATCTGAAGTCATATTTTCTACTTTACTTAAAGATATCAACAATGACATAAAATACTTCTAAATATAGTAAGTCATTGTAGCTGTAGATATCTGTTTGCATTTTCTTGAAAATTACACTTTTGGAAATTGCTAGCAGTTATTAACAATTGCTACCAATAGGATTGAATATTCTGTTTGTGTCAAAATGTACACCTTCATTGGCTTGAAATACCTGCATTGATTTACACGAACAGAATTTGCTTCACAGCTTTTCATTAAAATACTGTCCCCCTTTTTACATCAACTATAGATAGTACTGATAACTCTCTCTCTTAAAGCCCTTTGTATTACTGTAAATTATTTTTTAAAATTCTCTTTTCTGACTTGTAAGGAATTGCTTCCAACAGAGGTGGAGAAAAAAAAAAAAAGGATCTGTTATTTCTTTACCTGAATCTACTAAAAGTTAATCTCTCCACATCTAATAGCAAGTTTACTTATGAATTACATGACACATTCTCTTTAGCATTAGACATTAGAGAGAATGCAGCTGCTATTTGACTGCAAGAAATCAGCGTTAGTGTGGTGAAGAGAGAGAGCAAGAAAAAACTGGCACATTTAGTTGCTGTACATATAGAACACACAACAATGTGCCTGAGATTCCAGCGCAGAATTTGTAATGGTCATCTGGAAATGCAGAGGAGTGCCAAAGCCAAAAGGTTTAGAGCTAATAACTACAAAAGTGACGGGTGATCATAGTGGATATCTTTTTTTCGCAAAGTATAACTGTTCTTATCTAAAATGTTTCTCTTTTGCTTTTCCAGTCAGAGTGATGGTCAAAGTGGAGCTGGAAGTAAGTTCTACCTACAGTTTGGGGGAGAGTTGTTTCTGTTTACTGCTTACCTTCAAATCCAGACCTCTGCAGCTTCTAAATTATGCAGCAATTATCTGTACGCATTTAACATGTTTAGCTACCAGGCAACAAACAAGGAGGTATAGTGGCCAAATTAACTTTCCTTCCACCTCCGGAAAGAGTAAGAAAGAAATTTTGTCTTTAGATACTCTGAAGTATTGGAAGTATGCCAGAAGATGAATAAACTTGAAATTTGTGTGTGTGTATGAAGGTAAATCATCCCACAAAACAGCACAGATATACTTGGCAAAATGACCAAGAGGTTACATCCAGGAGATAGCTGGTTATGAAACATTCCAGTAATACTACCTATCAAGGCTGAATTTCACTGACAGATTTAAGGGGATCTTCAGTTTCAGCAATACTCTGGAGTCCCAACCAGCATGACTGCAGCAGTTTCACACTGTCAAGAACACATATTCAAACTCACTTTCCTCTCTGGTAGCACGTATATCTATGTACCATTCTCGATCACAAGAGCACAGCTCATCTTCTCAGCTTAGAGTTTAGATACTAGTCAGAGCTGAAGTATCCCCTGGCAGTCCTGTGTGAAGCTGCTGCCAGCTAAGTACAGATTTCACTGATCACTCCAACCAATGGCTAGAATTGGACATGCAAACTGAGCCAACCCTGTACTGAAGGAGGTGGGGCTCAAAGGTCAGAACTGAGACCAAAATGGGAAGGTTATCTTGCATTGCCTCTGACTCCTGTAGATGAACACAAGAAGTCACTTGCTCAGAGTGTTGGTCTGACACCTTCAGTCATCACTACAGACACACGCAAAAATCTAAAAGTCATCCATCATAATGACTGGGCTGGCTAACATCAGCCCCATAGAATTTCATCAAACACAGCATAAATGCATTTGCTTACAGTATTCATGCTCTTGTGCTTGCCACTGCCCAAATGCTGTGGATGGTATTCGAAACTTGGATAAGTCTAATAACTAATATGTTTTAATAAATAAACTGTATTGGTTTTACTGTAAGATTCCATTTTCAAGGATATTGCACAACCTGCACACACATCTGACATACTTAGAAGGCCAGTAATTAATATCCTATGCAGCAACATTAAATATAAATGTATTAATTCACTGTTTGATCTGTTAAAGACATGTTCCCACCTCCTATTTCTGATCAAGAAATTTATGATGGGATTGATGAAGAAGGTGATGTGACTAAGTAAGTTTTTTATATAATTTAAATAATTTCTTTCTTTAACAAAGTGTTTTAATTTCAGTTTTTAGTATTTTTTAATTAGGTGTAATAATTAGCAAGTATTGGGATGATCAGCAAGAGGTTATACATCAGGATGGATTAATGAATCTAAGAAAAAGGGTTCTTTGGTCTTTTGGAGACGTTTTGTTCTGTAATTAATTTTGGTATGTCAGCAAAAGCAGCTACAATCATGAAAGTCTCCAAATCCCCATCTACACGAACTAGCTCTGACATGAAAATAACAAATTAAAATGTTAGCTTGTTGAGTAACAACATGAAAACAGTAAGGCACTAGATTAATATCTATATCTACAAATATCTCTCAACATCTACAAATGACCTTTCATACATATTTTTAATTTAGCATTTTAGTGCTGAGCTTTCAGGACAGTGTCCTCACCCTTGTGATATATACATTGTTGGAACTAATGAGAATCATGTGCATCAATACAGAATTAAAACTGGACCTTTTAGAAAGAATGCCATGTTTTACATTGTGATAACTGCATGCATACTCCAAAGGTCTGTATCACAGGATGAAGATAAGAATGGTATCTGGTCCTGGGGAATCTTGAAGAGGTTAAAGGTCAAAGATGGCAAAAAGAAAAGTATACGAGAAAAAACAGCCAAAGTCAATGGGGCAGAAGATAATGGAGATTTGTTGTAAGATTCTGCCAGGAAATCACAGTGCACATTAACTAATTCTAACAAAGCATTGATTGCATGCTACTAACATGTTCTCACAGCAGTCTAATGAATCACACATCAAATTGCATCTCAGAATGGTACTTTTGGGCAAAAACACTGACCTCCTTCCTTTTAATCTGCGACTGATAATTACTCTCTTAACAAGCTCTATTTGTTGCACAAATCTCGTAATTAAAATACAACAAATTTTTTTTATGAATAAGACCAAAATGTACCGTCAGTTAAAATACACTTTGTTCATCAGTACCATGTAGCTGAGATAAACTGGTAAATCTAATCTCATTAATCCAAATTTTAGGAGTATATGCCAAATACAAAATGCAAGGATTGTCCTTTACCCAGCTTGCCTAAAGGTTAGATCAGCAATTGGTGGTTTTACCACCATCTTCTCCCATTCATTTCTGAGCCAGTTTACTTTGATTCAGTGGTATAAATACATTTAGTCCATGAATGTTGCTGGTATCAAGGGAACTTCTTGAGAGTACCTGGAGCCCTTGTACTGCAAGTTTTTTAAATTATTTAAATTATGCAAAAGCCTGTTAATGTGATATAAATACTTAATGAGCATTTTTTTTTCAGCATGTCTCCTTCAACAAAGCAGTTTGGAAAAGGTAATTAATAGCCTATTGTTCAGCCTCCATATTGATTCCTCATCCTTTTTCTGTATACATTATTTTGTATCATGCAACTCACAAAAATACATCCAAGGAAGGAAACAGGATTTCCCATTGCTTACCCAGTTCTAGCAAACAGATTTCAAATATTGTCACTGATTTGGCTACAGACAAGGGGAAACAAATGCATTGCAAGCCATCTAGGAAACAATGTAATGTATTTTAAAAGAAGTCATGATTTTTCTATGTGAGATTTCCACTATTTCATTTTATTTGGCATTAAGTATGAACAGATACACATGCAAAGAAACACTTAATGCAAGACTTCAAACATTTAAAAGAGATGCTTGATGTTATTTTTATCATTTGCAAAGTCTTTGTAAGATAACATATATTCATAGATTTCATCTCAGCCATGGAATAAAAAGCAATATCTTATAATTTTTGAAGCTGTTGCCAGAACTGAGTTCTAAACCTTTTATCTCCTATTGTCATTTTTCTAGCCATTGATTTGATGAGTTGAACAATTGCTTCATCTCTACAAATATACTGAATGTGATTCAAAGTATACTTTTGGGGTAAGAATTCTGTTCACTGCTTTGGCATTGCAATATGGCCTGAAAACTAACATATATGTGATTCATATCCACTTCTAAGCAATGTTGCATTGACCAGAGTGGTATAGAAGTGCTTGAGTGTACATTAACATTGAACTCCAAAAATATACTTTGATGCAGCGCAGTGGGAAATGGACTAATTAACATGAAGATTAAAGGCTATTGCATTAGCCAACATGTGCTAAAACCTGCTTCAGTTTAAGAAGATTAAAATATCAGTGAATACCTATTATTATTAATAGAGTCTTATTCTGCAAAGGTTGCTTAGTATTTGTTTTGCGCAGTACATTGTGCAAAGCAGAGAGCCCACAGTTACAATAGATAAATTGCTACCATACTCGCTGCAATTTCTTGCCAATTTAGCTACACTACCATAGACTGTAACACAATGTATTCACTACTCAAGGACCGCATAATAATTTTCCATTCTTTTGAACACTATTGTTTCAGATTGTGGAGACAATGATGTTTATGATGACGTAGATTCTTCAGACTTCCCTCCTCCACCACCCGAAGTCAAGCAAGTGAAAATTACTCCCCTGACTAGAAATCCGTAATACACTGTGAAACATTTGCAAAGTGTTTATTAGAGGCATAATGCTACTAACATTTGCATTATTTGACAACAGCAATTGAATGCTCCCTGCCTCTGGTTCAGATTGAAATAAAATTAAGACTATAGAATAAATAAGCATGCTTTGAATTTCAACATATTTAGTCCCTCATGGACAAGAGGTAGAAATTAATGGATGGCCTAAAGGTACTTCATTGTAGATTCCCTTCATGCAATCCTCTTCCTATCAAAATCTGGGGACTGTTAGGCTAAGTACTTGATCCCAGCTGCTGTAGTGTTTTAAAAGAAAAGGAGACAGTGCTCTGTGTTGTAAGTATGTAATACTTCTGGAGGTGTAAAGTTCAACTTGGAGAACTTTTATTCCTGGATCTGGAAGTTACGGGAATCTCTGGAGCACATACGTGTTATGAGCACAGATGTATCTGTGAAGACGACTGCAACATGTCACATTCTGTTGTCACTAACTCCACTCAGGTGGAGCTAGAGTGCACTAAAATAACCTAGTCTGGAGGCATTAAATCAGAAAGAGCACTTGAACTGTACATCCAAAGGAAAAGACATGGCCCCCCTAACCTAAATCTAGGTTAGTTCACGCACACTCACATTCGTCCTCAGCAAAACAGCGATCCACAACCCCTGCAGGGATCAGGAAGGATCAAAATGTAGAGTCAGACTTCACCATCAGAAAAGGCAGTTAGGGCATGAAAGCCTTCCATACCCATCAGCCTAAGTCAACACTATCAGGGATGTGGAAAAAACAACAGAACTTGAAAATGGTCGTGTCATGTAGATTACCTGGTATAGCAAGGTCTTCTATGGGAAGACAGGACTAACACAGCTACTGTACAAAAGGCTGAGATGTTCCAGCTGCCACCACAGTGAGATACATTATTCAGCCTACTGCCCTAATATACATAGACTTCACAAAAATTGCTCCTTGCCTAGAGATTCTAAAGTGATGGGCATCATTTACCTAAACTATTTTTCATTCTCATTGTTGTAGAAGCTAGATACTCCAAGTAATTTTCCATATTCACTAATGTGATAGATATATTAAGAACAGAATTCATTAAAAGACAAATGTAGGAAAGAAAACTCCAACATTTTATTTCTTTTGGAATCAAATCTGTATTGAATTATCCATACTAGTTTTGTAGAGAAACAAAACCATACTAAAGACACACATAGGCAAATGCATTTTCACTAAAATTATCTGAAAAGTTGTCAATACCCCAGATGTGTTGCTAATTATGTTTTCATCTGTAACGTTTTTTTTTAGTACATCAAAATCAGCAAGCCTTGGAAAACATAAACCAGATGAAAAAGATGCACAAAAGCTTAAAAAGATGGAAAAAGAAGAGAAAGAGTTCAGAAAAAAATTCAAAGTAAGCTTTGTTCACATAAAATACAAAGATTAAAATATCTGTATGGTCCATTAATTTGTATTCCCTAATTTGTAAATAATACATTATTTTGCCTCTGAAAGGTAAAGTATTAATACTTCTAAAAATAGTGTCATCTGAGCATTTGTAAGCCCAAATGGCAAACATGGCCACATAAGATAAACAAATGTTTGCTTAATTTCCAAAAATTTAGTAGTAAAGGGTAAATATTGGTCTAAAACCTGCATATTCATAAGGTTTACATTGATGGTTTTTAACCAGCTTATCTTTATTTTATTTTTGCAGTTTGAAGGTGAAATTAAAGTTCTTTACTCTACCACCACAGTCCAGGACTTGTCCCAGAAAAGATGGGGACCTAAAGACTTACAAGTTAAACCAGGGGAATCACTTGAAATAATAGAAAGTACAGATGATACCAAGGTCCTGTGCAGGAATGAAGAAGGAAAATGTAAGTTTTATTAAAAAAACGTAGCATAAATCAAATTGTCAGAGAATGTTTGAATCAGAATATGTGAAAAACCATCTTCCCTTTCATATTAGGCAGAGCCTAATACTTATCTTTTTTCCTTGCCTGGTGGTTGACAAAAGGTAGACTGTTATTATTACTGTGTTTTAAAAGCAGATTGCCGTAAAAAAATTTAAAACTCCAATACACAAGTGGTACCAACTGTGAGAAAAAGGACAGCATAAATCTTGCTTTGCATCAACTAGTATTAGCAGATGGTTTTGTTGCTTCGGTCTCCCTCTATGTGCCAAAAAGAGTATAGCTGTAATACCCCACAGAATCTAGTAAAAGTGAAATCTTTGCTGCATCTTTGTGAAGCACTTGCCCATTGATTGCACCAAGCAAAAATCAGTAACAATATTCTTAATATAGATTTTCAGAGATGAAGATTAATTTTTTCAAGAGGCTGGGGCACAAACTGCTTAGGAGTCTTCCCTCCAGCCTCTACCTGGTCCAAGGCATATGTCCTTGTTGGCATGCCAGCTTGTTTTGGGAGCTGCATAAGGATTTTTTGTGTTTCTCTGAAACCTCTGGCCGGGGCGTGCATTGGCAGAAGGTTTTGCATTTTTGGAGAATTCTGGACCATCTACTTTTGGTTTCAATTTCTTAATGTGCTTCTGTTTAAATACTTCTCAATTGTCCTAATGAAAATTCACTTTATGTAGGAAGAGACTATGTTCAAAGTAGCAGCATCCTTCTGCTCACCTTTACTTTTTACCTCTGACCTATGTAAAAGGCTGTAAGCCTCTGAAGGGGGATTCTGGAACTTTCCTTCTATTTTTTTTCCCCTCTGTACTCATCTGTTACAGCCTGCAGTGTAGCCTTCTTCCTGGCAGGCCTGCAGGGTGAGGAAGAATTTCTTGCGTAACAACACATATGGATTGTACTCGTGCAGCCACTTCACAAAGAGCAGCTTTCAATGCTGCACTTTTTGAATCAAGCTAATAACAAAGTAGAAAGTAGTTCATCTTGGTTGTTTTCCTCACATAGCCTTCAAAGCACTTCAAATGGTGACAGGAGCTACTGCTTTTCTATGCATAAAAGAGCAAAACAAATAAAAATATCTTCCCTGAAAACAGGTGACTAGATCTCTGTCAATTTCAACAGTAATTAGTGCAGTTTGAATCCTACTTTAGTTACGTGCATGACAGTTTTGTTTATTTGGTCTCCTTGCTCTAGTTCCTCTATGAAGAAGTTATGATTTTAACTTTTGAAGGCCACATGGACTGAATATCAACAATGAAAGATGTTTTTGTTACTTTCTTGTACATTAATTCTTCCATTTCGTTGTAACTTATGAAGCACTTCCATAGCTTTATGGCTCTACCACCAGTTAAATGAAATTACAAATTATATTATAAAGTCTTCCCACCTTTTTAAGTAAGGGCTAGTGATTTTAGGAATATATTCTGCTATGATTTACTTTACTTGTTATGAAATTATTTGAAATTTCAAAAGTGGAACAAGTCACTGATTCTCATTTACTTCGCAAATTCCTTCTTACTGTTGCCTTGGTCTGACTCACAGACATTTTGAAACACACAAAACCCTTCAATCCACTTTCACAGATTTTGCTTAAACATTAAGTTACAAATGGACTCCAGTACCTGAAAATTTAAGTTATGTCCTCTCCAGATTTCCTTTACACTGTCAGTGGAGCTGATGTGATGCGTTCACAACTTTCGGTGGTGCTCATTCATCAAGATGGAACATGCTTATCTTCTGTGTTGTTCCGTAACAGGGAAGCCATATAAATATGAATAAATTAGTTAGAAACTGAAACTTTAGATGTTGGATTTGTAAATTTGACAGAGTGTGAGATGAGCAGGGTCTGGATCTCCCACAAATGTAGGGGTTATGGGCCGTGAGAAGAACGTAGATCATGCTTTGCAGCAGCATGTACCAGCAAGGACTGGTACATGCACTCCCTGGCTTGCAAACCCACTGTGTTTATGCACCATGACTGTCAGTGAAGAAATTTTGCTTTCATGTATTTCACTTGAGAAAAAGAGAAGAAGAAATAGAGGAGATTAGGTAAATCAAATTATTTTAAATTATTCCCGGCAAGACTTCATGGACTTACTGGACTTTGCTTAAAAGGAATCTTAAAAAGACTACATCTTCTAGAAAAAAAATCAATTTCCATGCTCTTATCCCAGATAATAAAATCTAAGGAAAGACAACCAGGCTAAGAATATGTTGAATATATAGAGTCTTCCCTATGTGTACTGATTTGCAACAGGCCTGAGAGAACAGGCAGGTGACTGAAATTCTGCAGCACTGGGATTTTGACTTTTGAAGATTACCTGCAGTTTAACAATTTTAGTAGACAAAAGTTATAACAGAATTTTTATAAGTATCAAATCTTCATGATCCTGAAGACACAGGCAAAGGGGCAAATTTTACCTTACATAGCTACAATCAAATATTAAATGCATAGAACTATTTTCTCATTTGTATAACTTTTTCTTAAACAGAAACTAAAGCAGATGAGTGTCAAATAAAATATTATCACATTAAATTAATGCCTTTTTATGCAACTCTCAGTTCTAGCACAAGATAGTTTTCTTTAAACATGCAGTGGTTTTAATGTATTATGGCATTCAACAGAGCAAATTGCTAACCTACTCTCTATATAGTAACTGATATAGCATATTCTGGAAAAAATTATTTACATTTGAGATTTATAGCAATATCTGATATCTACCTATTTTAAGTTGGAAATATGCCAAGTTAAAATTAAATTTGCAAATTTGTCTTTATGAAGAAAAGCTGTGTATAAGAATTAGTTGCTTATTACTATTTGGATAATAGTTTTGTCAGATAAATTTTCAAATATCTAAGGTGTCATAGGACATTTTTATATATCAAAATATTGATCAGTTGAAGACTGTGATAGTTCAGCAGCTTTTTGGAACAGTGCTAGTTCATTGTGTCCGATGCCAATTTACAAGGGAAAGGTTCCTCAACTCGTAAGGTGCAGATCTTGGAAAGGGCAATTTCATTTAGAAGAAACTTAGGGTTTGGATGTAAAAAAGGCTTAACGCAAACTGTGAGGTTCTTTAGTTGGGCATTAGTGTGCATTTAAAAAAAAAAAAAGAAAATATGCTTTCATGTCTTAAGTTTCGGAAAAGAAAAATACATGTGAAGGAGGAAATAATTCCAAGGTAAAACAGTAAGATCTGGGGATTCACCTAGACTGACTTGAAGGATTACCACCAGAAATACTGTCAGGAAACAAATATTTTCTGTATTATGTAATGGTTACTCTAACTACACGGAGCCCCAGGACTTGAAGGAACTGTACAACTCAAGCCAATAAATTTACTCTAAAACCTCTCATTTTAGTATGACCATTTAAATCTCCTGATGAAAAAAAAAGAAGGAAACTTAGTAATTTCAAATGTAGCACAAGATCATGGTTCTCCTTTAGAACTGTCCTAATTTTGTACCAATGTTTACCTACAAATACGTAATTATTGTTATGGATTTATCTTTACCTGTATACACACCAATTGACAAGTATTTCAGTAGATGGCTTTTACCAAAGATATTCCACTTTTTCAATACATTAAATATATTGGAGAAGAATACTTATAGTTTTATCTGATTTAATTAGTAATGTGACAGAGTAGTAGAATAATACTCTAGTGAGTTGCTTTTCTGAGTTATTTCTATTATATATATGAACAGTTCTTATCAGTATCATACAGTTAAAAATTTTTAAACAATTACAGCTAATAATTAATTGGTCTATTCATCTGGAAAACATTTTTGTCTTTGTAGGAAACTAAAAATATTTCTGTTATTTATTATTATAAATATTACTAGGATACCACACTTTTGTGGTGTAGTTTGTGAGCTCTACAATATTTTATGTTTTACACCCCTTTCACGCAACCAGGAAACTAAAATGGAAGATGAAAACCCAATCTTGTATAACATGTATTACCATTTTCTCCTTTCAGCACTAGTTTTGTACACAATGGAAAGTATTGCAATGAAAAAAGAGAAATGACATTTTATGAGTATGTAAAGTACCTGGCACAGTAGCTATCAAGCTGGTCCTGGAGCTACTGTAGTATTCTGAGTCCCTATCTAAGGCACCACATTGTACTAAAAAAGCAGATAAAAATAATCAAAACTAAAATTTTTTAAAATGTTAACAACAAAATTTTCCTTGACTATGTACCTATTGTACATTGTTAGTTATCTATTGTGCCTTTCTGTCTGAAATTTATAAAAAACTGTGTATCACTAGTGCTAACAACAGAAGAAATAACATTAATATTTAAATTTAACTCAAGTATTTATATATTTCAATTTTACAGATGGCTATGTTCTGAGAAGCAATTTAGTTCAGAAGTAAGTACAAAGTGCTCTTTTTGAAAAATTTGGCAGATCATTGTTTTGTTCTAAAGTATTAAACAAAAGTGAAATGTAATTATTTCAGTATGTCATTCTAGTCCTGCAAATTGAGTTATGTTTATGGAGTTCAGATTTCTCAAGAATTAGTCACGTACATCCATGCTGGAAATTTTCCAGGGCCCCATTACTTAATTAAAAACTCTGGTTTAAACCATAAACAAATTACATACATTAAGCATTATTAGTACTACTCTATTAATGAACTGCAAGTTAATGGGATTAAATGTATTGATGCCATTTTAAAACATTTAACTAAAATGGACCAATTTTTCTTTAGGTTTTTTTTTATTTTGGTCTTACTGGGATTGAGTAGATTTGGCTCAGTGTTGCTCCAAATAGTTGCAGCGTTTAGGTTACTATCCAAAAATTCTTGTCAGACAAAGCCTTTCCACTTCCTTCAATGGGCTTTATATTAGACTCTTAAATATCAAATTAGATGTCACTTTTAGAATTGAAGCCTATGGACGCTTATAGAGCAATTTAACTTACATATAAAAATAGTCTTATTGGCCTCCATAGGCATGTTTTTATATCTACATGACATATTTTGAAAATTCCCATTCATGGAGCACGTATGATTTACAGTATTACCTAAATTCACTATCTAAAATGCTGCCCCTCCGGAACATTATACCATTGCCAAGTACAGAAATGAGAATTTCAAAGGCATATTGATTTTTTTATAATCATCTTTTCCAGGTTTCATTTAAAAAAATCAGTATTTCATTTTTTTATGATAATATCTCTACAAGTTTGTTAGAATAGCTACTTAAAAACTCAACTTAAAAACCCCAACTGCTTAATAAAGCAAGCCTTTCATGTTAGACAGGAATATATTCAGCTCTACCCTTCACTAAAAATCATTTGACCATCTTGTTCAACACTCTTCTGTTACCAAAAACGTCACACTTTCATAATTAGCAATTGAACTATTTTGTATCTATGTGCAAATAATAACATATATATATATACATATATGATGCCTCAATTTTTAAATACATTATTTTTCTTTTTTTAACTTGCAGTGATGGAGAGATTTACGATGATATTGGTGATGGTATGTTGAACACTTCAAAGAGTACAATAACTAGGTTGAATTATATTAAATAACTATCCTTGAGTGGAAGTAGAGCCCAGTACTAATGTTTTTGCATTTTATTTCCACTTCAGATTGCATCTATGATAATGACTGATGTAGAATTCCGTGCAAGTACAAGCTTCATTGAAGATCAAAATCTATTTCCGACTTAACTAATTTTGAAAGCAAGAGAAGTCACTAAAGCTGATCACAAGTTAATAATTTACACTCTTCTAAATGTACAACCAATCTTTTTTAGGATTTCAAGGCTTTTGTCATCCTTTGCTTTGTATCACATTTATTTGTATTGACATTTATCTGAGAAATTAAAATTCAGGGAATATGAGCTAAAGTTAAGATTATAATTTTCCACTTCCTTTCCACATTTGTGACAGTCCATGTAAAACCAGTTCTTTGATTAGCTCTACACAATGAGGTGAGTTCAGGTCTATGAAGGGTACAGAGGGCAACAAACACTCAGAATAGTTTTACTCTGGTTCTGGTCTGTTAAACACAAGAGCCTGCCATTCCCGGGAGGAGAGCATCCTGGAAAGAAGTGCTTCCTTTGGTGATAGCATCCTGTTGTGAAAACAGGAAATCAAAAGTGGGCATCAGCAAAGATGATATATTGCTGTCCTGCCACTCCAACTGCAATAGCGTTAGCTACACTGACATGTACAGCCACGTGCCATTACTGCTGAAGTTTCTTCTACGTCGTATTAATGATAGAATACAATTTTCTAAAATTTGTCCTTTTTTTCAAGTACTTTTTGACTAACATTAATAGTAAAAGTAACAATGTTATATGTGTTACATACATCACTGAGATATAAACCACAGAAGATTCTACTTTATAGCATAGTGTTGCTCAAAATATATTTCAGAACATTTAGGTTAAGATTTAATTTCTGTTTATCTTGGAAATATGTTGTTGTTGTCATCACTGTAGTCATTTAGGCATTAAAATGGACTTAAAAACTGATGATAAACTGGTTGGAAATAACTTCTAGACTAAATGCTTATGTATAGATATCACACCATTTTGACAGTATCTTTTTCTAAGTACTATATTTTACACTAGACTTGGCTAAATGAGAGTATAGAAAGTAAATATTGCCACGTTTAACCACTGAAGAAACAACATTTATGCCCAAAGAACATTGGTCATCCTGTTCTCTAAATGAGAAAGTAGTAAAATGAATGGATGAATCATAATAATAAATATCACTTTACACTTATATGTCAGAACTCATTGGAAATCAAAAATGAGCTCCCAGTAAAGAGGGTGAGCATGTGCAGAATATGGAAAATCTATTTGTAATGTGTGATGCTTTTGCTGTAGTGCAAGATAATCAAAAACCTGTAACGAGCAATGTGGCTGGATTGCGGTAAGCAACTCCTCTAGATAACCAAGTCACCTACAAGGAGACTTCCTCAAGGGAAGTGAGGTACACAGTGCAAGCCAGTGTAATGTGGCAAGCTAGCAAGTTCAGCTTATAAGTGTAAAAGAAAAATTGGCTCTGTTGAAGTCGGTGAGTGTTGGTTTTGCCTTCAGTGGAGCTGAGATTTCATCTTAGACAAGTGCCTTTTATTGATATTTCAAAAGACAGTAGACATATAAGGAGGTGTAATGCTATGGGGATATGAAACATAAAATTAACTGTAGAGGTAATAGCCTATAAGCTATTTTATACTGTATTTAAAATCACTGATAGTATACTGAAAAGTTATATGCAAACTTGAGTTTCCTGGTCTATATTTGCTTTTCAACCAGCATCCAGGCATACAAATACCAATTTTATGTGTAGACATCAGCACCAGCTCCCAAATTTAAAACATGGCCTTGTATATTAAGCACAATGTGTCTGGCTCTTTGGCTACATCACTGCTGATGGTTTATTTATTTTTCAGGGGCATTCAAGAGGGTATCTCCATCAAATTAGCTATATGCCAAAAAAACTGAGAGGAAACACAGATATTTAGTAAAAAACTTGTCGGCTAACAAGAAGATAAGTAGTGTTATGCTTTACACAGTTAATTATGTTAAAAAGAGTTTGTGTTAAATTCTAACATATATGTCCAGTCTTGTTTTTGCTTTAAACAATAGTAGAACCTCATGTGTTGCAGTAAGACCAACAAAGGAACTCTCTTTTTCGAAAGACTTTATCTTGTATTAAAGGACTTCAGTAGAACACAAACCTCTTTTTCTTTTTTTGCCCCTGAAAAATGAGTGAATTTTATTATTTTCGAGATTTTTCAGTTACATATTTGGAAGAGCTTTTCCATGTTCTTCGCCTTGATGTGTTGTAGGTACTGTATTTCCTTACTGATGATACTGACTGAATTGGTCTTATGATACATTAAATCATCAAAAGAAATAATAATATGATACTTTAAGCTAAAAATCTGTGCATTGTTTGCACAGATCAAATATAATGTGATTGCTACAGGGTGTTGAAATGTATTTATAAGGTACTACACACTGAAAGATTACTGGTATTGTGTATTTTTTCTTTTCATTATTTTGCTAATGCTGTTCACTGGATGCATTTTTTTAATTTCTTCTGAATAAAAGTGTGCTTTCTGACAAGAAATATGGGTATACCATCTTTCTGACAAACTAGAACAACAGTAGCTGTACTTCTGAAAAATTATCACTGAGCAGCTGACAGCGAAAATCTACTTTATTATTGCTGCAAAGGCAGCACAACTACAATGCGGCATTTGTCAGTTAATACTAACTAGAAAGTGAAATGTAAGCAGAAAAGCTTCCAGACAGGAAAATCTATACTTAGGCAGCTTAATAAAGACTGTATTTTAAGGGTTTCTTATCTGTAATTTATTCTATTATCTTTTAAAAGTCATAAAGAAAGAAAAGGAAAGCTGCTCTCTCTCTTGATATTTTCCCCTCTTCAAACGCAGTCTATAATCCTGGAGTATTCGGCTGTGCTTGCTAAAACATGCAGCAGTGAAAACATCAAAATATTGACATAAAAATTAGACTTCAGCATGAACACCCGGGTTAAGATAAACAGAGCTGGTATCCATCTGTGTTGTACCTCTACCCTGTCCTGGTAAACAGGCTAAGCAGAACCAGGACTGGGAGGGAGGGCATAAAGGACTTCTCTAATTCAGGGGCTTGAGAGCATTTCTCTGCTGTTACCGCAGGCTCTGGGCTGCAGGAATGCAGCTGATCTCCTGTGCATTCCTGCCTAAGAGGTTTATATTCTCTATCCACATAATTGCAGATCCCTTGGCTGCTCCTCCTATGGTGTTAACAAAACCCCCCTCTATATGTGATCTTGTTGCATCATCTCCAGCTGCAGGGTCCGGTGGAGGAGCCTAGGTCTGCTGTGTGAATTAGGTGGCCCCTCACCACTATATTACTTCACGACAGATGCAGGTGTCAGCGTTTGTGTGTGTGTGCGTGTTTCGTGTCACATAAGACAACTTCTGAGGAAATTAATGAACCTGTAAAAGGACACCCTTATGACTTCTGCAGAGCAGCTCCAGACCATCCTACATGGAAAGGCTTTTGCCTGTGGCTTCACAATGGAGTGAAGTACTCCAAAGCAAGGAGGTTCCAAGAAATAGGTTGTAGCTGCACAGCCTCAGCTCTGCCTCCTCATGTGGATGTGTCTTTAACTGTGTGTGCAGTCTATAATTATGTGATGGCTCAGTATTTTTTTCCACAGGATCCCCACCTCATTTAGTGCATGGGCTGGACAAGAGTTAACAGAAAAGTCAGTTGTTCAGCCCTGTTCATTCGGTTTCTGGCCACTCCTTTATTTAGTGCAAATCTTCCCAAGCCTGTACTGAACCCATTATTATTAGTTTGTCATGGCATTCATCATAATGATATCTCAGATTCCCACAAATAGTAGTGGATTTGTCTTGCAAGACAGGAAAATACTTTATCCCCATTTTTAACATATGAAAGAAAGGCACAAACAGAGGACAATTTGTGGCACATATCCATTAATTCTGGATATATACCCAAACTGCTAGAGCTAGACTAATCATATTTTTAGTACTTTCCTAGGTTAGAACTATTTTCTCTTCCTCTTCTTTGCCTCTACTTGTGGTTAAACACAAAAAGAAAAAAGAAAACACCTTGTATTTAAAAACTATTAGCATCCAAAATGTGTATTTTAAATATCCTTTGCTTTCAATAATGAAAAGGGGGCAGACAGAGAATGCTGATCACAATTTAATTTGAATAATAGTTTAGATCACACCCTGAAACTTAATAGAAACTGGGGACAAGTTCTAAAATTGAATGGTCAACATTACATTATTATCTCCACTTACATCATTTGCTGTCTCTCAACTCCCATGTCAATAGCATGTTTGTTAGCATGGTTTTGAGTCAGGCCTACAGCTTTTGCCAGAATTAAACCTTTGCGCGTAGGTGGTCTGGGGATATGCCAGGCTGAGACATCCAAGCCCGCTCTGAAATAATTAACTTATTGATCGGAAGCCATTCACCCAGTCCCAGCCCTCCACCTTGGCTACTCAGCCTGGCTAGAAAACAAGGCAGTAGAGCAGCTGAAGGGTCATCCTAAGCAGTTTCGAACGCCCTAACCAGCTGGAAGGCATCTCGGTGCCACTCAGGCTCACTGTGCCACTGCAGAATGCCACCACAACATGTCCCAGCCTTGTGTGGAGCAGCAGTGTGGTAGCCTCGGGTCCTCTTCTTTGCCTGGGTGGGGCAAAATTCCAATGACCTCGCAAAGCCTTTCTTCTCTGTGTCTCACTCTAGCTACTTGGCCCCTGAACATATGTAGAATTTCTAAAATTACCTATATTTGCCTCCTCTAAAGCACTTTGAGAGAGTGGTTAACTGTTATTAAATGTATAGAGTTCATTGCTCAAGGCAGTTTATATTTTGCACTTTGTTGAAAAGAATAGGAGAAACTGTATGTTTATTTTCTCCCTTAACAACACAGACACCTAAATATTGTTTAAACTTAAGATGTTCACTGTTAGACAGAAAGGAAGTATGGAAAATGTCAACACAAAAGTGAATGAAATGTGAATTTGGTGGATACCAATGGTTTTAAGAAACATTATACGATTTGCATTTCTTCAGTAATGTCGCCAAATCCTACAGCTCAAGCATCATGAGGCAGACAAACAAAAGAAAAGTAAGCACTGGCTTTCCCCCCCTGCCTTTTAATTCTTTTTTTGGCCTGATTCCTGATTTTCAAGTTCTTAGCAGGAAAAGCTGCCTGCTCCTTCACTTGCCTGGGGGTTGCACTTCAGGTGGAAAATGTACACAAAACACAGATACAGAACCCGGGGCTCCCATNTTTCTCTTTTCATCCTTTTAAAATGCTCCTCTACTTCTGCATTCCTACCCATGGCACTTTCACTTTCATCCCATTTTTAAAAGCTGCTCTGTTTAAAGGCTCATTTTTTGTGCAAGATTCCGAACTCTGTGGGTGACACCAGCAGAGGTTTCATGACTCACCNGGATACCAATGGTTTTAAGAAACATTATACGATTTGCATTTCTTCAGTAATGTCGCCAAATCCTACAGCTCAAGCATCATGAGGCAGACAAACAAAAGAAAAGTAAGCACTGGCTTTCCCCCCCTGCCTTTTAATTCTTTTTTTGGCCTGATTCCTGATTTTCAAGTTCTTAGCAGGAAAAGCTGCCTGCTCCTTCACTTGCCTGGGGGTTGCACTTCAGGTGGAAAATGTACACAAAACACAGATACAGAACCCGGGGCTCCCATCCCCTTTTTTTGCTGACAGAAGGGGCACTCTGCCAAGCTCCTTTCCCTTCTCCCACATTTCAGCTGCTGTCACGCGCTCCTGTCCTGGATGATGGCGTCACACACCTTCCAGCTCACACAGGTAAGCCCAGTTTCTACTTCTGTATTGATCCAAAAACATGTATTTTTTGTTGTCGTTGCCTCCTTTCACTGCTTGAGACATTCCCTGTAATCCTCTACTTGCTTTCTCGATTACTTCTTGTTCCCTATAATTATTCCCTTTTCCCTTGATCCTCTGACCATGGTGTTCTGTCCTTTGCTTTTCTGCTTCCTTGTTCCTTTCTCTTTTCATCCTTTTAAAATGCTCCTCTACTTCTGCATTCCTACCCATGGCACTTTCACTTTCATCCCATTTTTAAAAGCTGCTCTGTTTAAAGGCTCATTTTTTGTG
>VXBJ01001595.1:1384023-1419818 GCA_013400055.1 Nycticryphes semicollaris | reverse complement strand
CCAGAGCTTGCCCAGGTCCTGTTGTGTCCGTGGGGTCCAGCCCCACCAGCTCCCGCTTCGGCTGTAACCCGGCAGACCCCACCTCCCCTCCTGCATGCTGCTGTCCCTCAGCAAGGACAGGGACGAGGCATCCCCCAAACACTGGGGCTGGGACACCCCTGGGCTGGGGGGAACTGGGAACAGCCAAACCCCTTACCGTGCCCCACTCACAGCTAAGCCATGGGCTGCCCACACCCGGCTCTGCCTGCAGAGCCATGCTGGCCGTGTGACAGGCATCACTAACACGTTGGTGACCCCAGGACCTTGGTGTCAGGGTGCCACAATGCAGGCAGTGCTGGTGGTGGGGGGGCACAGGCAGCCCTGGCCAGTGCAGTGGGAGCATCAGTCCCCAGGCAGTCCCCATCCCCCCGCCCTGCCGCCTTTCCTTCCGCGGCTGCAGAAAATTCCTGGATTTTACCCCAAGATGCCCCCTCCGAGTGCGAGAACTCCTCCTCGGCCTGCTCCCATGGCAACTGTTCCCTAGCTACCCAGTCGCACTTGCTATTCTCATCCCTGTGCAGCTGTGTGCGGCCCCCCCGCGCTGCGCACAGGGCTGCCCAGGCTGCCACCAGCCCCGCTGCAGACCCCCATCACCAAACCCACCCTGCTGCCACCCTAACCCTGCTCAGACCGTGTCCCTCCCTTCGAGGGTCTGTCCCTTGGGCTGAGGAGACAGTGTTCCATGTTGGCACAATGTCCCTCCCATCCCAAAGCAGTGATGCTCAGTGTCTGGAGGGGGTCCCAGTGTCCCTGTGACAGCCCTTGGGGGGGCTATGCTGAGGGCAGACAAGGGAACAGGATGGGGACATGCCTCAAAGGGGGACCGCAGCAGACATGAGCACCTGACTGGCACAAGGTCTTGTACCCCTCATACCCCTGCACTGACCCAAACCACTCAGCAGAAGCCACCGAGGGCCACCCGTGGTCCCCAGGGCTCAGCGTAAGCCCTTGCCATGGAGGGGGCAGCCCCAGCTCCTCCCTGAGGAGAGCACCCAGCAGAGCCCATGGCACCCCAGTCCCTGCTCCTCTTCCTCACAGCCACCAACCCTGTATGCCCCCCTCCCCGCCCCCGATACGACAGCAACACAAGGCACAGAGAATATTGCACTTAACAAAAGGTTAAAAATTTAAATACTCTCCAACTTTAGTGCAAGGCAAGCACATGATACCACAGGTCCAAGTAGGTGCTCAGCCCCCCCGGGGGGCCTGGCTCAGAACGGGCACGAGGCAGCAGCACACACATGTGCACACACACGTGTGCATACACACATACACACACAGACACGAGTTATTGCTTGGGACACAGCTGGGATGAATGTGCACAAGAGGAGACAGGACAAACAGAAGGGTGAGGTGGGCTGAGCCTCGTGCCACTCCCCAGGGACAAGGGACATGTAGGGCTCCAGCCCCTCCACTCGTTGCCCTGTCCCTGGGACCCCTGGGGACACACACTAAGCCGGTACAGAGGACAGGCTGGTCCCAACACCACTCACTCTTGGGTCACAGCTCACAGCATGACCCTGGGAAGGGAAATTCCCTTTACTGTGGCTTTGCTCCCTGACAGCAGGGACCCTTATGTGTCCTCTGACACCGAGCTGGGCCAGGGGACTGCGGCACCCCCAGCAGGCACAGATGGCTGGTCTGGAGCTGGTGGAACTGCACCGGAGCCATCCTGTGCCACACCAGGGATCAGACCGACCCTTTGGACCCAGCAGCAGGTACCTTCTGAGCAGTGTCCCACTGTGCCACCAGCATCCTGCCAGCGGTCTGGAGAGGGGGCCGGGATCGGCTCCCCGGAGCTGGCAGCATGTGGGAGATGAGGCAGGAGGAAGCAGGCTCCAGGAGACAGGGAAGCAGGGATGAGGCAGTGACGCTCTGCTGCCAGGATGCAATGGTAGACGCTTTGGCACAGCGCTTTCCTGTGCTTGGGGGCTGAGCAGTGGACTCCGCTGGAGCCAGGGACACCTCAGCACGGCCAGAAAGGTCCAGGAAAGATGCTTCAGGCACCTCAAGGCACAGAAAGCCTCTGCCCAGGACTCCCTGGTACGAAGCTGGGACTGTCACTCCCCCCATAGGAGGACATTTGTGCCTGTGACAGGGTGGGGACAGTGCAGGCCCCCACCTATAGATTAAAAAACAACATGTGATATGTACAGACGGACATATATAAATATACACCAAACCTGCAGTGCCACTTTGGCACTGTGGAATGTGTCACCAGAGCTGCTCCAGCGTGGCCTCGGCCCACGCCGGCACAATCCCTCCCTCCCGCCCTGGGCCCGGGAGGGGAGCGGCAGCCGGCGGGCAGCAGCAGCACAGTCACAAGTGGCAGATTCAGAAGCGTCCCTGGTCTCTCTTGGGGACGAGGGCCTGTCCCCTGGCCAGAGGTGCTCTGGCCTGAGCTGCCCACTGCCGCCAGGCTTGTAGCCATCCTCACAGTCTTCAAATACAGACGTGTAAAGCTGTAAACAAATCCACCTTGTGGGGCCGCTGCTACCTTGTCCTTCAGGTTGGGCAGTTGTTCTGCTGGGCACCCGGAGAGGCAAGGGGGTCCCAGGGGCTGGAGAACGAGCTGTGCTCTACAGCCGGGTGGGCTCTTCCTCGCTGTCGCTGCAGTTTCCACAGCAGTCCTGAAGTCAGAAGGGCAAGGAGTGGGAGGAGGGGGAGAGAGGAGCACAGCAAGCAGAAGGTAAGCATGGTCACACAACCCAGCCTACAGCTGCCCTCTGGCAGGGAAGGGCCAGGCCCCCCCAGCCTGTGCAAAGGCGAGCTACATGGAGGCAAAGGTCTGGAGGGGACCCCCAGTCTGCAGAGAAACAGTCAAGCTGCATCTGGGGGTTCAGCTCCTGGCAGACATACTGGTGAGCACACAGCTGACTGGCTCAGAAGCTGGGAAGAAGAAGGGCTCCGTGGACTACAGCCACTCAGGGAGACAGCTCAGTGCCAGCAGAGATGATCTGCCCCGCTCAGGGCTCAGCTGGCCACAGAAGGAGCTGAAGCCCTTTTTGCTGGAACAGGAGTGAGCCTGGGCAAGGGGAAACGCCAAACCCTTCACAGTTTCTCAACCCTTCACTGTATCCTGGACATCTGAAGAGAGGAGTGAAGGGAACCTCCCACAAGCCCCCCTGGGAGCAGAGCTCCCAGCAGCGGCAGTGCAGGGGCAGCTTTGGCTCAAGCTGAGGGCAAGGCCTCCCTCATGAAGGCAGCGAGAGCAGGGAAGCAGGATTAGTGGCTCAGGGGGCAGTTAGAACAACAAGCAGCTTGTGCTCTGCTGGGGGAGAGGGATAGGCACTGAAGGACAACACTCCTTTTTCCCAGATCTTGCCATGTCCACGGGCCACCAGGTATTTCCCTGAGCGGAGCAGCCAGGACAGACTGCTCACCTCTGGAAAGAGAAAACACGTGGCAAATCACAGCTCAACTCCCACTACAGGCAGCTGCCCATCCTCTGGCAGGTCCTGCCTGCCTCGGGAAGGGCTGCATATCCCAACTCAGAGCTGGCTCTGGCTAGGGCAGCCCACTGAACAGTGAGACACTATTTGGAGCTCATCGGAGAAGCAGGAGTCAGCACTGGGTAGCTGAGAGTAGGTCTAGAGCCAACCATGCTCGAGTCCCACAGCTGCAAGCAGCTGTTGAGAGGCAGCAGCCCAAACTTTGCCAGTCCTGGAAAGAAGGCAAAGACTGTTCTGGGCAGAGGAGACAGGCAGACAAGCAAGCCCATAGCAGCTGCAAGGCATTTCCGTTCTCCTCATCCCTCGAAAGCACTGCTCTCTGCCTTCTCAAGGTCTGGCAGAAATGCTCTGGGGAGCTCAGGAGCCCATTCCAAGAGCAAAGTCTTTTTCAGGGATAGCATTATTTATGTAGGAAAGGAGCAGAGTTGCTATTTTAATACCTTCAGCAACAGCTCTCTCTCTGTGTGACTGCAGCATATTTACCCAGGACCCTCCTTTAGTCCCCTTGACTCCCCCTGCACAGGGAGGGCTGGCTCCCTCCAGCCTTGCTTGGGTCCCTGTGACAGCCATGGGGTCTGGCCATCCAGCACAGGGGAAGGTAGCCTGCTTCCCTCTCATGCTCACTTCCCTGCCATTTGCCTGGCACAGGCAGGAGAAGGCTCAGTGCTGCTAAAGGTCTTGCTTGGGAGGAAATGCTGGGGAAACACTTACCTGTCTGCTGAACAAGCGCTGGAGTAACCCTTTTTTGGGCTGTGGAGAAGGCTGCCCTTTCCAGTCTAGGTCTGGGGGCACCGTGCCGTCTGTGCTAAAGACATTCAGTTCCTTAAAACACTCTGTCTCGATCATCTGTAAGAGAACAAAGATGGCTGTAGTAACCGCCACACAAAGGCCATCACTGCGGGCCCAGCAGAGCATAAGAGCAGTGGGGAGGGCACAAACCCTGCAGGACACTGCACGTGGCCATGGTGGGCACAAACAGGGGCAAAAACCCATCCTGCAAATCTACCTCATTCTGCCAAGGAATGGGAACGCTTCCTGTAGCAAACTTCTGGTAGAAGTCATTGTCCGTGGGCTCCAGCTCCACTCCTTTCACTGTGGAGAACTGCTCGATGTCCAGAACATCCTTGCAGTAGATAGCCTGGGGCTAAACAGGACAAAGACTGCTCTAATGCCAGACTCCACTAAGATGCCGCCACCTCAAGCAACTGTGGCTGATGGCCAAGCCCAATGCCCCAATCCCCCTCTCCCCACAACCCATAGCTTGCCTGACCCCCTTTCTGCCAGGCTCCAGAAACAAAAGGGAAGGGGATGGGGCACCATCTCCTCAGATGTGCCACCCCAGGGCTCCTGCTTCTCTTCACAGCACCAGTGACTGAAAGAGGTCAGGAGATGGGCAGGCACTTACATCCGGCTTGAAGGGGGGTTCCAGCATGCCTGCTTCCAGCCTCCTGAAGTTGAGATGCTTGAAGAGAGGGTGCTCTTTCACTTCCTTGGCCCCAGCTCCTCGGCACCCCAGGCGCTCCAGAGGGTCTTTGCACAGGAGCTACAACAGAAAGGAAATCAGTGCCCCAGATGGAGGGTGCTTGGGGCAGCAGTAACCCTGAGGTTGGCCGGGCTCCTGCAGTATGTCTCTAGGGACAGCATGGGCCTGCTAAGTAGCTCTGACCACTCTGAACCCTCCTGCTTGGTGTTATCACAGCCAGAGCAAGGGAACGTGGCTGCCTGCAAAAGCAGGTGGGAGTGAAGGGACAGGGATGCACATTCATACCATGGTGCAGAGGGAGCGGGCGCAGGGTGAGAACTTCTCCGAGTACTCCTCCTGCACTTCCTTCACCAGCCGCTCCACCTCCTCCCGTTTGATCTTCTTCTTCCGCTGCTGGAAGGGGGACTGTCCCTCGATCATCTCATACACCAGGCAGCCCAGAGCCCACCAGTCTGGGCTGAACGTGTAGCGCTCGTTCTTCACCACCTCTGGAGCTACATAGGAGCAGGGGTGAGGGATGTCTGAAGGCTGGGAGAACGTGTGTGCAGTCAGAGACCACTTTTTGATTGAACTGGGCCACTTACCCATGTAGCCAACTGTCCCCACTCGGCCCTTGATCGTTTGGCCCTCTGGCACATGGACAGCTAGCCCCAGGTCTGAGATACGGATGTGACCTACACAGAGGAGGGAGCAAGGTCAAGGGACAATATTTGAAGCCTGGTTCAAGCACAGGAAGAGAGGAGGACCCAGGCCCAGGTCTCCTCTTGACTGGCACTCACCGTGGTCATCCAGCAGTATGTTCTCTGGCTTCAGGTCCCTAGGAAGGAAGAGACTTGATTAGCAAGAAGCCCGTTGTCAAAGCAAAGGACACATGGGGCAGAGACATCTCAAGAATTGACAGATAAGAAGCAGAGGGATGCAATGTCCCTGCTTCAGGCACACAAATAACCTCCTCATCCCCAGCCTCAGAGTTAGGCCTGAAAGCTCCCTGCTCCCAAGCAGAGGAGGAGGTTGTGACAATCTTCAATGCTCTGCAAGGAATCAGTGAGCCTATGGCTAACTCCTTTGCAGGTGCAGTGCTCACTGTGGGGCAGGCTGTGCAAGACAGAAGGAGCAGAGGCTTCTTCTGCTTACCTTGCCCCAGGGCAAGGCACAGGGTAGGACTAGAAGGGACTGTGTTTAGCCGTGCTGTCCTTAACACTGCATCACACAACCAAGTGAGTACAGTCATACAATCAGCTTGTTCTCCCTCCTGCCCAGCTCAGTCTTGAGCTATGGGGGCAGCCCACCCTCCTTTGTTTTACTGTCAATACTGCCCAGGGAGTTAAGCACCCAAGTGCCTGCTCTGAGGCACTCACTGCAAGATCACATCCTGTTCTTGGCAATCATTTACCAGCCCCAGGAAGCCAATCTAGGCTCTCCCATCTGTCCCACATCAGCTTTCAGTTCCTGATCCCTTCTCACCCAGCTCTGTGCTGCTTTCAAGCCTGAGCTTATTTTCTTCAGAAGACAGACCCAGCTGGGCTAGTAAGAGCAGCAGGAACCCTCTTGCTTCTGCAGCCCATACATGGTCTCCCAGCAGGGGCCAGGCAGCGCGCACCTGTACACTATCCTCTCCTGGTGCAAGTCCTCAAGGCCACAGCAGATCTCAGCAGCATAGAAGGCTGCCCGGGGCTCCTCGAAGCCAGCCTCTCCCATGTGGTAGATATGGAACTTGAGGTCCCCTCCATTCATGAGGGTCAGCACTAGGCAGAGAGCATCTTTAGTTTCATATGCATAGGCTAAGCTCACCTGCAATTCAGGGCAGAAAGGCTGTTAGAAGACACAGCTGGAAGAGGGAGGTGCCCGCACTCTGATGGGTACTTTGTCATCCAAGCAGCCACTCACGGGCAGCAGGTCGGGGCCTTTGCCAGCAGTGGAGGCAGAGGGGCAACTGTGCACACCCAGGGAGGATGTGGAAGTGCCCAGCAGTCCCTGCACACCCCTAGCGTTCCTCAGACAGGGAGGATGCTACTTCCCTGGGTCAGGACTGCTCCCCTCCAGGGGCGAGCAGCACCCAACAGCAATCTCGGGGCAGCTTCTGATGAATCCTCCACAAAGGGAGGTTTCAGGCTGTCCACACCTCAGGGCAACCAGGGAGAGAGCTAGGCTTCTGCTCACTTGGCTGAATGGAGAGACAGTTCTCACTGCTTTCTTCTGCCCCAGAGGTTAAAAAGGTGTCTGTGAGACCAGATGGGTGTTTGGGCACGACTTTGGGGACATTTAGGTCATCTGGTGGAGGAAGCAGGAGGTCCTGCCAGACCACAGCCTTGTGAGAGATCTGCAGTCAACAGGACCCTACGCTCGTGGGGTGAGGAGCGCAGAGGTGTCAGGCTGGCTGGTCAGAAGAAGAATCAACCACTGCAGCAAAGTGAGAGCAATTCCTATGTACTTACTACAAACCTACTGTTCACTTTTTCCAGGATCTGTTTCTCATTCAGGGCCATGGCCTCTCCCTTCCGCTTTTTGATCCGTTTCTTCTCCAGCTTCTTGCAGGCATACATCTTCCCTGTGGCACGCACTTGGCAGGCACAAACCTGGAGGGGGAACAAGGCTCAGCACCCTCCTGCTGATGTTTCCACAGATAGGTCTAGGTCTAGGTTCTGCTCTCAGGAACAGGCACAGGAAGGCAAAGATGTCCCTGTCCCCACCTCGCTCTGAGCAAGAAGCCCGTTGTCAAAGCAAGGACACAGGAAACAGTGACATCTCGAGATGTCACAGATAAGCAGCAGAGGATTGTGATGCCCCTGTCACCTGTAGCGGCACCACAGCTGGTGCCTGGGAAGAGATAAGGCCACTCCAGAAACAGAAGAAAAGCCTGACAGTGATAGTTCTCAGGAGCACAGTTTCTGCTGCTAAGACACCAGGAATACACCCGACTCTGCCCAGGCAGCAGCACGTGCCACATGGCACAGGCTACCTGTGCAACACCCCACACGCCTCCAGTGCCCAGCAAGAGGGGAGCTCCAGCCCCTCAGAGGGGAACTGACAGACCACCACGCGATGCCCAGAGCACAGCAGTGCCCAGCGCAGAGCACCCCCAGCCAACAGCACCTGTCTCCAGGTGCTGGAGCACCCTGATGGCCAGCCCAGGTCTGCATCTGGCAGCAGGCCATGGTGGCTGCCTGGTACCCTGAACACAGAGGAAATGCTGGTCACTCACCTCCCCAAAACCACCCTTGCCCAGCACACGGTACTGGCGGAAAGTGTTTTTGGTCACTGGCTGCCTGTGAGAGAAAGGAAAACGGAGTGAGATAGGAGCAGAGAGAGAGCAGGGGCTGAAGCCCAAACCACCCCCGCGCCCTGGCCTGGGAGCCTGTGGCTCACCCCAAAACCCCTGCTCAAGGAGACCTTGCTTGCCTGGGAGGCAAGCAAGACTGAGGCAGCCACTAGAGGCTGATGGTGCCAACAAAGGGCCCTGCAGGAGAGCAAGAGCAGACAAAGGACAGGCCCCTGGCTCCTGCTAGGGCCCAGCATGCGAAGGAGCTCTCAGGCAGCCCATGCGAGCAGGGAGCATTACCGTTCCAGCCATTTCCACTGCAGGAAGCGGTTGAAGTACAAGCTGTCGAGGTAGTCAGCAAAGGGAGCCACACTCAGGTAGTCGTGGATAAGCCTAGGAGAGAACAGACCCAGCAAGGTTCCTGAGAGGTGATCACAGCCGTGGAAAAAGCTGGAGGTTCCAGGGAAGAGGAGGTGAGCAGCCCTGAAAGCCTGGCCACTTTGCCATCCCCTCACCCAGCCCAGCGCTGAATCACCCACATGGCCCTGGCCCAGAAAGCCCCAATCCACGCTAAGCCTGAGGTAAAAGGAAGGAGCGTTGGAGGTATTGCTGCAATGAACACAGCACCCTGGGACGGGGCTGGCACCGCTAATTGTGCCTTCTCAGCACCAGCCCAGGCTGTGGGACAAAGGAGGACGATGGGACCCTTTGCAATTGCCCCTCTGCTCACAGGGCAAATGCGCACTCCAGGCTGTAATCAGCTGCCGAAAGCTGTTAGCAAATGTTCAGCACCAGGCGCTGAGCTGTTCAGTTTCAGATGAATATCCAGCACAAAAGGCCACAGGGGATCCCGCTCGAGAGAGCTAACTGCCTGGGAGAATGGTGCCAGGGCTGCCCAGCAGAGTAAAGAGCCTTAGACACAGTGTCTAGACTGAAGACATGCATCAAGGAGAAGCGGATGGGCTCTTCCCCTTTCAGAGCTTGCCAAGAGCCGGCAGGGCCCAGCCCGGGGGCTCTGCATTCAGACAGTGACTCTGGTTACCACACACAGAGCTAACGCTCCCCAGAAGACTGCAGCAAACCCATTGCCACAGCCCTGCACTCAGTTAGGCAATGTGCTCCAGCTACTGTTCAGGGAGGGGTGGAGGCCATGGTTTGCTCAACAGCTTCCGCTTTGCACCCGGAGCCAGGACCTCGGCCACCACTTCTGCCATGGGAACAAAACTGACCTTAGATCACTGCAGCAACAGGCAGTATAACTTAACCACAATGGCCACATCTGTGGCCAGTGGGACAGGGCAGCTGTCACCAGGACTGTGGCTGTCAGCTCTGCTCTACGGGTGCCTACGAGATCCAGGCACAAGACCAGGAACAGCATGGCCAGATGCTGAGTTTTGCTGAAACAGGGTTTTCCCAAATGGCAGCTCAGACCCCTGGCAGACTGAGAGGAGTGACAGAGGTTTCTGCAGCAGCTTGTGGCTCCCAGAGCCCATGGGAGCTCCCTGCATTTGCTTTCCTGGAGCTGTGCTGCAAACCACTAGCTCAAAACTCCCCAGGCCCCAGGCTTAGCACCAGCCCTCGCTCTCCTGGAGGAAGGGACCATGAGGGAGAAGGCAAGTTAGCTACCCCTACTGTGTCCACCCTATGCCATGGCATGATCTGAGCAGGTCCCATGCCTCCAACTCACTTAGTGGATTCTTTGAAGAGTTCCTTGGAAGGTTCCTGTTCCAGCCTCTCACAACAGGAGTCCACCAGCTGCATGGGGACTTCAGGCACATGGTCCTCACTCTGGGGTCAAAAGAATGGAGTCAGACACAGGGAGCTGAGCACAAGGATCCTCCCAGAACGGAGAAGCCCACAGAACAGCACAGAGGTGCCAATCTGCTTTAGGGCCAGCAGGAAAAGCAGCTTGTGAGGTGATGGGGTGGCTCTGTACGCTGCCCTCACTGTCCTGCCCAGCACACTTGCTATGGCAGGACACAGGTAATGACAGCTGTCAGCTTTCCAACTGCTCTACCATTGCAGGCAGCAAATACAACCCCCTTACTCACGTTTGGCTTCAAGTATTTTTCAATCAGGTGCTGCCCACATTCCTTCCGCTTCTCATCTGGAGCCACTTCGTACCCTGCCTGCACAGAGCAAACAGTGTGAGGAGCCAGGAACCAAGCCTTGCTACTGGGCAACAGCTGCAGAGCAGCAACACCCTCTGCCCAAGGTCTCCCATGCTTTCCTGGAAAACCAGATCTCCAGCTCCCTAAGCAAAGGCCCAGCCCTACCTTGGAGAAACTGCAACTCACAGGTTTTTCCTTCAGTAAGGTCCTACATGCACAGGAGTACCTGGAGTACCCAGGGCCAACCGGTCCATGCTCAGGGTGCCAAGAATACCCCTGCCTCCCCCAGCGAAGCCCGACGGGGCTTTGCTCTTACCACGGCATCCAGGAACTTGACGCAGCGTGACAGCTCAGGTCGTGTCTCGCAGAACTGCCGAAAGAGCATGTGCCCGATGGGCTGCTTCTCGCACAAGCTGTGGTAGTCCCGCTCTGCGAATATGGAGAAGATCACTCACTGCCAGCCCGCAAAGGAGCAGCCACAGCCCACTGCCCCAGCCACCAGCAATGCTAGAGGGGCTTGAGACTCGCCAGCTGGATGCTTACGGGTCCTACCAGCTTGAGAATCCCAGGAGAGTGAAATGCACACCGTAGGCACAAGAGGCGTGATTTTACATTGCCTTGTGGAAGATCCTCCCTGACAGAGGTTTGGCCTGCTGTTCTGTAGGGCCTGGCCCTCTTGTTTCTAGCCAGGGACCTTTGTGCAGCTGCTTGCCTGGGTGCTGTCTTCTCAATCCTCTCCCCACAGAGATCAACTGACTACTCCAGATGCACAACTTTCCTTGGAACACGAGGAACACACTGAGCTTATTTTGAGGCAGACCTTACAGGCCAAGAGTTGCTCTGATGACTCTTACGAACCCCTCATGTTACCAAAGGCCCTGCTGGAGGCAGCATCATCACAATGGGAGGCTCCATTTCCATAGACGTCCTGTTAATGCTGCACGCAGCAATTAGACACCCCCACCCCCCCAACTCCATGGCACAGCCACTCGCTTGTACATCAACTCCTACTGCCCTCCCAGAGCTTGGCTTCGCTGCTGATTCCTCCTACCCCTCTCTCAAGTCTGGCAGCCCAGGCACAAACCCCTTTGACTATCCGGAGCACTTCCAGTTCTCTGGTATTTTCCCACCCTTTCCACTCACAAGACGTGGTCTGATCGCGGGCCAGAACAGATTTCTGTTGCAGCCATTGCCCCCAAGGGCTGGGAGCTGCAGATGTGCAGCCGTCCACCAGTGCACAGGGGATCTTCTAGCCCTCCCTGGTGCTGGGTACTGCCGGCCTTCCCTTCCCTCCTCTGCCCAGCAGTTTCTTCCGAGGAAGCTGCAGCTTCCTGAGGGTGCAGGAGAGCACAGAGTTGTCCGGGCTGTGGTAGGGGAGGAGGACATCTCGCCAGCTTTGCTGCACTGGCAAGTTTCTTTGTGCATGCTAGGGAAGGAGTTCCCTTCAGCCAGAGAGGATAAGAGTTTGCTGCCATTGAGATCAGCAGCTTTCAGCTGCCCTCGTTGCTGCCCAGGCTCACACAAAGTTTCTCCTCGTGGCCAGGGCACACAAAGCTTAATTCTGCAGTGGGCAACTAGCCCACCATGCCCATGGTCCTGCCAAGCCTCTGGAAGAGGAAAGAAATGCCTTTCTAGCAGGCTGTGAAGGGAAAACAAAACCACTCCAGCCAAAGAGTGACCCAAGCACAAGGAAGGGGGTCATCCTTCCCGTGGGGAAACCAAGTGAGGCAGCCACCACCCAGGCCAGAAGCACTTCTTGTGTGCCTCGTCAAGGAGAAGTGGGGACACTGGCGGTGACAAGAAGCCGCTGGGAGGGACTTGCCTCCCAAAGCATCACAAGGTCACTGTCCTGGACAGTGGGACAGCAGAGACAGACAGACCACCAGAATTTACCACCAGCAAATGGGCAGCACAACAAAAGTGAAGTTCAGTGCTGGAAAACATGTTGTGACACTCACAGGAAGGGCGTCTGTAGGCAGAGGATGGGCATCAACTGAGGGAAAGCTCCGCTGAGGGCACACAAGTCAGAGAAGAAGATAGGGTTGGCATGGCCAGGATGGGAGCTGCAAGAGAGCCCACACCAAGGCTGTGTTGGGTGCTCAGAACTTGCTCCAGAGAGGCACTGTACAGCAAAACCCAGGGGAGACTTCCCATCTGACTACACTCGGCTGCAAAACTGGCCCTGGGAGGTGGTGCATGGCATCCCCAGCAGCAGAACCAGGCTGTTGTGAACTTGGGAGGTTACAGTGTGGACAAAAGAGGTTAAGTTATTCCAAGTGCTACAGTCCCATGTACCCTCAAAGGGAGTCACTCCTCTCCTTGAGGCTGCCACAACCTGGAAAACCTGTGCAGGGTGGAATTGGGGACTGAAGCTGCAGAAACCTCCCAAACCCACTCAGCCCAGTGACACTTGCTCTGAAACAAGACCAGTGCTGTGCCACTCTCCAGCTAGCAGCTGAACCAAGAGTGACAATTTAAACAAACTCCCCCCTTCCTAGGAAGCAGAGTATTCCCACCCCTTGGTGCTCCAAAACAATTTCACATCATCTCAGGACCGAGCCTCCTGCACAAACAACACTAAAACCACAAAAAGTACAAAGTGCAGTATTAAAATGACACACCAAGCCCTTCCCAACTGTACAATTCTCATTTGTACCCCACAGAACCCAGTTTTGTCCAAGAAAAGCCAATGCACTAGTGTTAGAAGCCAAGGTCTGCACAGCAGGGCTGAATCCCAGACAGGGAGCCCAGAGGACATTAGCAGCACCTTTGTTACTTATGCAAAGGCACTCCTGAGCAATGGTCCAAAACTCTGCAACACTGAGTAGGTCTGTTTGCACAGAGAAGGTGGCCTGTCTCTAGTGAAGCTCATCACAGTCTAGAAGGTGTGTGGGTACATCAACAAACATTATCTGACAAGCGCCACACAGCTGTGACTTACGGACCCATCATTTCTTCCCTGCACCCCGAGCTCTGAGAAATCCTGGCTCGGCTTTGGCCGACAGATGCCCTGATATAGGTCCCCTGACTCTCGTACAATTCAATTTTGGGTGCACAACACCCACACGTGTTCACCCACTGGCCCTGGGCACTGCCCAGCTCCCACAGCCACTGCGTCTCACCGAGGGTTTGTCGAAGATCCTCGCAGAGGCTGATGTGGGGGAACTGCAGCATCTGGCGCCATTTCTTACTCTTGCCTTTCCGGTTTCCGCCACCACCTGCAGGGCACACAAAATTGACACCATGAGTTATGTAGGAAGGACATCCAGCTGCAGCCAGGAGCCAAGAGAGGAGGTACCCTCTGTTCGTTCCCATGAGCAAGCCCAGGCAAGGAAAACAAGACTGAAGTGGTACTGCCGTCTCCTGGCTGGCAGAACAAAAGCGTTAGAGCCTCTGACTACCAGAAGAAGTGGACAGACCAAACACTCTGGCTCCTGAACAAAGTCTCAGCCAAGAACCTTTCACTTGGACATCTCAGCTAGTTTGTATTTAAGATGGGAGAATCAGGGCAGGGGCAGGAGTGCCTAAAACTGCAGGTTGGTCTTTGCCTGCACAAGGGTTCTTGGCTCCCAGGCCTGTCCTCAGGACCTCTGCATAACTAATCCCCTCTTCAGGCCAAGCCTTGCTCAACGTGAAGCTTTTCCTGCTGTAGTAACAATGTTCATGCCACCTACTCATTTCAAACTGATTGCTTACTCCAGGGAGGGGCTTTCAGAGGGAGGACATGAAGCTGGGAGACAGGAATTCCTGCTCTAATCCCAGCTCCACAGACAACTCACTGCATTGCCCGGGGCTCATCACTTCAGTTTCCCACCTGTGAAGTGGGGACACTCCCACCTTTCTCCAGAGATAAGCCAGCCTCAGAAAACCAAGATCCAAGAAGGAGATATTATTCCAACTTCAGTTGCTGCAGTAAATGCCCAGTGCTGCAGGAGAGGGTGGGAAAGTTTCTAGATAGACCAAAAAATTTACATCATAGCAAGCACTGAGTACTGAAATACTTGTATGCCTGATTTCTGGGATCAGCCAACCTCCAGGGATTGCCTCCCCCCAGCTTGGTGCCAACAAACACACAATCTTCCACCTCTCTGTGGAAATACATTAAACCACCCTGCTGAGTTGGGCCAAAGGCACAGCTTTCCGAAATCAGGGGGGGGTGAACATCATTTACTAGCTCTTGAGAAACACTTTCATAACACTTTCCTCCACTGCGGATGCAATTCAGCCCCTAATCCTAGACACAGCCCCCCCCCCTGGCATCTGGCTCCCTGAGCTGCAGGAGGCCTTGGTTGGTCAGGCAGGTGGGATGGGGTCACCATGGCCAGCTTTCTGCAGGGCCAGCCCCAGGTCCGAGCCCCTGGCACGCTGTGGGTCGCTGTACCACATCTGCCCCGCAGCAGCAGCTGGGCTGCATGATTGTACAAACTCAGGAAGGAAGTGACTCAAGGGTAAGCAGGGGTGGAAGAAACCAGCAGCACAGACACCTTCTTGTCAGCCACTGTTTGCAGCAACAAAACATTTGGGGACAACTAAAGTGAGGGCGCAGGAGGACATGCCATCCTCACACTGGGAGCACCCAAGCAAAGGCAGAGCTGTGCCCCACAGCACCTGGAGGATGAGGATCAGCAGCTTGCATTTCCTTGAGTTGTTTGCTTTGAAAGGAGGCTCCAGTGCCCTTCACACACAGTTCTCCCCCGCCCTCCTGGCACCGCAGCAAAGAGCCCAGCAGGCCACTTGTCTCCCGCACACCAACTTCCCAGCACCCCCAGTTTGGGGTTGGGGCAGAGCAAGAGGTGGGACACCTCCATCCAGACCTCACCACACGGGAGCTTCAGGGCTTGGCGGTAGCTCAAAGCTGATCTGTTGTCCCTCTGCCAGAGGCCAGCAGGCAAAGGGGACAACAAGGAAAGGATCCTTCACCTTCCAAACCCTTCTGGAAGAAGCCTTCCTGGGCTCAACCCTCCTAGAAGAGTTTGAAGGAATTGTAGAGCATGGTCATCTTACAGCAGCAGCTGAAGATGGTTGTCAGAAGCTCCCCCAGCATGTCCAGCATGATCTCAGCCCCACACTCTCACACCACACCAGGAAGCTCCGAAAAAGGCCAAGCTGGGGCAAAGCATGTGCTGCTGTTGGACCTGGCCATCTCTGTCCTGTCACACAGGCTGCTGGAGCTGGCCCCAGTGGCCACCACGGCCACCCAGCCACAGGTGGGAGAGCTGTGAATGGGCAGCAGAGCCAGCCCTGGCTCTTGCAGGCCAGGAACCACCCGGCACAAGTGTGCTAGTGGATCACATCTGCCTGCAGCCAAACTACCCACCGTCTGCCAAGGCTGAGGGACCAGAGGAGCACCAGGAAGCACCGCAGCAGCTGTCTGACACCTCGCTCTGCACCAGCAACCAAATTCGGCTCTGCCAGGAGCCAGTCTCCTGGTCACTCACTCCATGTGAAGTAGGGTCCCGTGTCTTCAAGCCCCAAATGCCACTGTTTGATTTCGTCTGGATTCACTTTTGAACCAAACCTTGCCTTTATGAACATGATGCCATGGTCCACCACAATCACCGTGCCTGAAGTACCGACACTCAGCCTGATTTCCAGGCAGCTCAGAAATGTTTCTGCCCACGTAAATTTAATTTCGTTGCTCTTTGCTCCTGCAAATCTAATTTCTAAAGCTCTCTAACTAGATTTCAGTGGGCCCCTCAGGCTCCAGAATGACTCGGTATGGCCAGCTGCACACTGTGGGCCAGGAGGGACTGTACTTCCCTGCCACTTTACATGATCTAATGAACTCCCCACTGCCTGCCTGAACCACATCTGCCCTGTGAAGGGCCAGGCTCTTTGCGTGACAGGAGCCCAGCTTTGCTTAACCCACCCTGGGGTTTCCCTCAACCCCGCATCGAGGCCTTGGAACTCAGCCCTCAGCCCGTACCCCTGAGGCAACAGGAGGTTTGTGGCCCCGCAGCAAAGCGCTAAGAGAACCGGGGGCCAGGGTTAGTGTGAAGGCGGCGACCTCCCGGGAGGGACAGCCCATAGTCCAGTCCCGGGGACAGCCACGGCCGCAGTCCCGGGGAGCAGACGCTGCTCTAGGAAGTGGCCCTGTGGGCTGACGTCTCAGGCCACCGGCCGGCCGCCACCTCGCGGGCGCTAGACTCGCTCCGCAGCCGGGCTGCCCCAGGCCCGCCTGCCCCACTGCCGCCCCGGGCCTTCCCCCCGCCGCTCCAGCTCCAGGAACCGGCGTCCGCCCGGCGCCGCCGCTCACCTTCACGGGCCTTGAGGAGAACAGTGTTGGCGACGATGTTCTCCAGCTCCATGGGCCCAGGCCCGGGCGGCGNCATTCTGCGGCCATTGGCGAAGCCCAGCCGGGAAGAGGGGGCAAGTGCTGATTGGAGGAAGAGATGTCACTCAGGGAGTGCAGCCGCCGCTCGGGGAACGGGTTGGGAGAGCGTCCACGGCGCCCACCGCAGAGAGAGTCCCGCCTCTTGCGGCATCTGATTGGGTGCGGAGCTGCCACTCCGTCGCTAGATGGGCTGTGATAAGTGCGTTCCGCAGGGGCGGGGCCGAGCGGCTGTTATAAAAGGGAGCTGGCGAGGCGTGTTCTCAGAGGGTGTGGGGTTTCTGGCCGGTTGTGGGCGTGGCTGGGGCCTGCGCTCCTCTCAGCAGCGGCTGCGCCTTTAACGGGCCGGCCTCGATAAAGCCTTCCGCATGCCTGGCGTTGGTCAGCCCCGGTGCTTGTGCCCGCCACCGCTGCGGTGGAGGTTTGGGGTTTCCTCGTTGCGACTTGGCCTCATCCCTTAGTGTTGGGGTTTGTGGCACGGCCAGCCCTGTCCTGCTGGGGCTGAACCTGGTGGCCGATCATGTGCTATTCTGTTATTGAAGCTCCGCTTGCTGCTCCTGCAGGCTTCTTCCCTCTCTTGATTTGCTCTAAATTGTTTGGTTTTTTTAATTATTGGTACTTGAATTAGCAGCAACTTTACCCTGTCTGAAGACAAGCTGTGATGTGGGATCCTCTCCCTGCCTGCTCCCCAGCAAATTAGTCATTGATTTCTTTGTAGAACTCTGTCTTCCTGAAGCACACCTTGGTGGTCTATCAACCCTGCAGATGACCTGGCCAGCTCCCTGCTTCTCCTGGGTGTAAAACCACTTGTTAACCCTCTTAAAGTCTGGCTTTTGGGTGCAGACATCACCTCTGCCTTCCAATGGCTCCCATCTCCTGCTGCAGCCCATGGGTGATGCCATTTGCCTTGTGGCTGGTAGCAGTGAGGTTGCCCTGAGTGCAACCATGTGGTTGTGTCTGGGGCACGTGGGGATGGGCAGGTCCCTCCACCAGCCTCTGGTCAAAGGCAACCTGGTGGTGGGGACCTACTGGCAAGCAGGAAGGAAGGGCTTCATGTCCTCAAGCTGTAGAGAGGCTGATAATAACACAAATTGCTCCAAGCACTCATTGCAGGTGCAATCGATAATGACTGTGGTCTGCTGTGCCCTTCAGCATCCGCTGGAGATCAGGTGTCGCATCTTCTGGTTACAAATCCACAGCGGTAGTGAGGAGGAGGATGCTTTGCCCTGCCATACCTCAGAGGTGACCTCCCGTGTCACTCTGCTGTGAGGGATGAGCTCACACTGCGAGCTTTCTTCTTTTAGAGCTGCTTTCCTTTTAAAGGTGGCATATACTTATTTTGAGCTTCAGACAGATGACTTTCTTTCCATGCATTTGCACGCTTAACCCTTAAGTTGCTACTTCCAGTTTTCTCCCAGCTGGCATTTTGTGGCACTCTTCCCACCACTGGCAAGAGTCATAACCCACATGGTGCTGCTGAAGAAGCACCTGTGTCCCGGGGGTCCTGGTGTCCCCAGCAGAGCTGGTGGCAGCCCAGGCGGTGGAACTGGCATTCTGCTTTTTAGGTCTGAGGAGGCAATATGGCTAGAGAGGGGGAAGGCTCCAAACCCCAGCCTATCAAGGGAGTAATTCAAAATAATCTTAAAAAATTGAGGAAACAGCCTGAAAATGCAGGATGTGATTCCAGGTGGGCAAACGTAGGTGCTGCAGTTGGGCAGGAGTAATCAGTGCTTTGAAGGGATCCACTTCCCTGGTGGTACAGGGGTCATGGTGGTTCACGAGCGGGGCAGGAGTAAGGGTCTCGCTGTGGTGGATAAAACAGATTGGAATGGAAATGGCCGCTGTGGAGATGCGGAGCGACCTGCTCGTCACCATCTGCTGCAGACAGGGTGACGTGCTGGGTGGTGAAGCAGCAGGAGATGCTCAGTGGGGCAGTTCTCCCCAGAGTACCCCAGCACCCCATTAGTGCCTGAGGTGAAGAGGGGGACCAGGTGCTCCCAGACCCCACCCAGCCTTCAGACATCCTGAAGCTCTCTTGGGTGGCTCGGATGTTGCCCTGATGCCAGCACAGTCTCGCTGCGCTGGCATCTCCTTGCCCAAGCCAGGGGGGTACCTTTGTGCCCGCACTCTGGATGGTCCCCAGCCCCGCTCTTGCCCTGCAGCATCCTGGAGCTGCATACTTCATGCTTTGGAGGAGGGACGGTGCCCGGTCCCCTGCTCAGCCTCTGAGGTGTTGGGCAAGGGTGAGGGCAGGGTGTGTGATCCAGGGCACTGGGGCCAATGATGTGCTGCCCATGGGGCTTGTGCCCCTTTGGCGAGAACTCCTCTCCCTCGGTCGAGTCCCCGTCAGCCACCCTCATCTCTCTGGGTATTTTTAGAAGCAAAGTGCTGGTTAATTGTGAAAAGGCAAAAGGCTGCCACGGGAGGGGAAGCCGGGTGGCAGTGATAGGGCAGCTCCTTCCGCAGATGGTGCCAGCACAGCTCCAACTGCCAGGGTGGCCACCTCCAGGGGGTCAGCACTGGGGGCTCCCATCCCAGTCCCTGCTGGGAGCCTCTGCCAGTCTCAGAGCTCGTACCGTGACCCCCTGCCCACAAGCCCATCAGGCGCAGGGGATGGCTGTCCCTTTCAGCTCCCCAGACCTCATGGCCGAGCTGTGCCCACCCCGGTGGGGACTGGCGGGGGCTGACGTTCCTTGGGCTCTAGCTCCCAGGCGCTTGTGGCTGTTTTTAGCTGAGTGCAAGTCCAATGTTTTGAGATTTTCTATTTTGAGCCTCAAAGCTGGAGAAGTGGAGCGGCCCCTGACCCCCCGGGTGTCTGTGTGGAACGGGGCTGGGAGCCGGGCAGGGTGGGTGCGGGGCGGTTGCTGCTCCCGGGGTGATGTGGTTGCCCCCAGGTCTTTGCCCCACAGTTTGCCCCTGTGACCCCTCACACTTCAGGCTGCTGTTCCCATGCAGCCCCATCTCCCACGCTCTCCCAAGGGAGGACAGCCTTTCTGCCACAGGGATCTCATTCCTCCTTTCCTTCCTGTAGCGAGAATCTGATGAAGCCGCTGAGCAGGATGTGGGGTGTCCCACCTGAGCTCCACACCCCTCATACCCCACTGTGGGGTACATATGGGCCCTCATGGAGGGGCAAGCATACCCCCATGGCATGACACATCTATGTGCTGATGGGCAGCTGGAGGGGACAACACTGGCAGAGAGACACAGGGCTCAAACTGGGCTGCTGTGGTGGCATGGCTGGCTCAGCCCGATGCCACTGACACTGCCCTGTGGGGTGTTTTGCTCCCTCGTGGTATCCATGGGGTCCATCCCCTGTGCAAGAGGATGCTGGGGGTCACCTGACAGCTGGGAGGACTGACATTCTCTGGAGCTGCCACGGTTGGTTGTCACCACAAGCAGATCACCCACACTGCAAGGGGGATGAGTAGGGTGACTCAGGTGACAACGAGTGCTGCTGATGGGTGCCGCTTGCTGGGCTCCCAGGAGGCACACACCAGGCAGACACTCCCAGGAGCACAGACTTTGGCCTCATTTTATTCAACCCCGCGCTTCCAAAGGTACCTCAAGGTGCAGTCCAGGGTCCATGGTGGGTCTGGGCACTGCCAGCGGTGAGCAGGGCTGGGAGCTGCGTCCATGGTGTCCCAAGCAAGACCCTATGTGCGGTGCCGGTGGGGGATGGCAAGGAGCCGTCGGAAAGCGGCGCGGAAGTCCCGGTTGAAGAGAGTGTAGATGAGGGGGTTGAGGCTGCTGTTGCAGTAGCCGATCCAGAAGAAGAAGCTGAAGAGGGGCTTGGAGATGTGGCAGCCCTCCCCACAGACAGCCCCCAGGCTGTAGGTGAAGAAGAAGGGGAACCAGCACAGCACGAAAGCCCCCATCACCACAGCCAGCACGATGGTGAAGCGCCGCTCCCGTGCCCGCACCAGCCGCCGGCGGCACAACAACATGCTCTGGTGCTGGCTCCTGCGCCGCCAGCTTGGCATCCCCACCTCTGGCCCCTTCTTGATGGGGGGGCACGGGGTGTGGGCAGCGAGGAGGGCCGCCGTCCGACGGGCGGTCAGGTGGTAGATGCGGCAGTAGACAGTGACCATGACGAGGCAGGGGGCAAAGAAGGAGGCAGCACAGGAGGCGAGTACGTACCAGGTCTCCTGGCTCAGCTGGCATTCCCGGCTCCCTGGCCGTGCCCGCAGGAGCGGTGGCAGTGCCACCAGGGCTGCCGCTGCCCAAACAGCCCCGATCATCCTCTTCACCCGCCTGGGGCTGCGGCGCAGGTTGAACCGGGCTGCCCGGGTGACAGCCCAGTAGCGGTCGAGGCTGATGGCGCAGAGATGGCCGATGGAGGCTGTGCAGAGCAGCACGTCCAATGCCAGGTACAGGCTGCACCACAGGCCACCGAAATACCAGTAGCCCATCACCTCGTTGGCCAGTGAGAAAGGCAGGACAAGGATGGCCACCAGGATGTCTGCCGAGGCCAGAGACACCAGGAAGAGGTTCTGTGGGGCCCGCAGGGTCCGGCTGGTGGAGACAGCCACCACCACCAGTGTGTTGCCCACCAGTGTGGCCACCAGGATGGCCAGGGCAGCCAGCAGGATGAGCCCTGTGGCTGCAGGTGAGTGCGGGGCACTGCCAGTGCCACTGCCGTTACCAGAGGTGTTGAGGAGGGCACCAGCTGGCTCCATGCTGTCCCAGCCCCTCAGGTGGATGAAGCCCCATGGGGCTGCCCCCCGCCACGCACCCCGCTCACCAGCCCAACAGCATCTTGTGGTGCAGCTCTGCCATCACTGAGTCCCCAGGGGGGGTGTCCTGGACGACACTGCTCCCGTATTGACCTGCTCTGGTTGCAAGGTGGAGGTTGTCCTGGCCTGGTGGCCACCTGTTCAGGCATATGGGGCAGCAGCAGTGCCAGCAGCCCCAGAGCAGCTCCCACAGCAGCCCCACCGGCTCCGCTGGTCCCAGCCCAGGAGGAGGGCGGGCGGGAAGGAGGGAGGGAGGGACGCTCGGTCTGATATCACTGGCAGGAGCCCAAGCATCTGTGTGCAGTGGGAGAAGTTGTTATTGCCAACAATTAAAGGGCTCCTGCCAGGGTCACTGTGGTGGGTGGGCTCCTGCCGTGGGCACTAAGGTACCCAGGAGGCTGGGGACACTGCCTGACCATGCCAAGTTGACATCCTGCTGAGCCCAGCACCATAGCACCTTGCCAGCTGCCCCATGCTGTGTCTGGTGCACTAACACCCTGGCACGTAGCAGTGCAGCATGGACCCTGCTGGCTCAACCCCCTGGGGATGGGGTGGGTGGAAGAAGATGCCCCCTATGGCACATGGGTACAGGCTGGCTGCAAACAGTGGCTGCAGGGTTTAGCTACGGCATCATCAGTGTGTGCCCCCACAGCTTTTTGGTGCATCCCCAACACCGGGCACCCACACGGGGCCAGGCCGTGCAGTGATGATGTTTGAACACAGAGGAAAATGGTGGGCATCGGGCACCATCAGGCTCTGGCTGCAGCTCTGGCAGGTTTTGCAGGGGCAGGAGTCTCTGTGAAGAGACACACACGCAGGGCATGGGCACTCGGCGTTTATTAGACACCAGCTGAATGGGGATGGCAGAAGCCAGGTGGCCATGGGAGTAGTGGCCCAGGTGTCCAGTGCTGGCTAGAGCCGGGTGGCACTATGTGGGGGTGAGCGAGGGGAGCCCACCCGGACAGTGGGGCCAGGCACCTCCTCGGGGTAGGGGAGCGCGGGGTTGTCCAGCCCCAGCCTGGCCTTGTCACGGAGAGGGCCCTCGCGCTCCTCCCAGCCCTCAGGGCTGCGGCAGCGGTCAGTGCAGCAGAGGGTGGCCCGGGTGATGAGCCGGTCGAGGGGCTGCAGCGAGTGCATCCAGGCGGGGAGGAAGTCCCAAGTCTGCAGCCATTTGGGCAGGCGGCCCGGGCTGCGTGCCTGCAGGGCGTTCACCAGCCCCACAAAGAAGAAGAGGCTGAGGAAGGGTGCGCCTACCCCCACCAGCACCCGCCAGCCTGCCATGGAGATGCCAAAGATAAGGGAGGGCAGCAGGAGGAAGCAGATGATGAGGTACAGCACGGCAAACCAGCGGTACTTGGCTGTGCGCTCGCCCAGCGCCTTGGCCATGCGGATGGGCAGGCGGGTGAAGGGCAGCGGGTACCACAGCAGGATGCCGGAGATGTTGAAGAAGAAGTGGCAGAGGGCGATCTGCAGGGATGACATCCCCATTGTGCCAGGCATGTGGGAACCCTCCAACCCCTGCCTTGCCCAGCGCCCGGTAGCCCAGCCCTGGCTCCGGGCTGCCCATACCTGGAAGGAACTGGCCAGCTTGTCCCCTGGGCTGGCCAAGGCAGCCAGGATGGCAGTGGTGGTGGTGCCAATGTTGGAGCCCAGTGTCAGAGGATAGGCACGTTCAATGCTGATCACTCCCAGGCCTGTGGGAGAGGCACCCCATCCCATGCCATTCCTCCTCATCAGTGCCACCCATATGGTCTCCCAAGGAGGCATGGCTTCTCCCACCACTCTGAGTGCTCTAGCACCCAAGGCCATCACAGGGGAGACCAGCACATGGTAGGGGACTAGGCATGGCTGGGACTCACCAATCAGGGGTGTGATGGCTGAGGTAAAGACAGAGCTGCTCTGTACCACAAAGGTCATCCCGGCACCCACCACCATGGCGAAGTAACCAGTGAGCCAGCTGAATGGGTGTGGGAGGTCTGCCACGGCATGGCCATGAGCACAGACATGGACATGAGCATGGACAAAAGCATTGGCACATCAGCTGGGAGCAGCCCAGAGCTCCACATGGGCTCTGGGGCTGGACTCTGGGTATGGGGTCAGACTGTGGATATGGAGCCAGCCTGGTGGCTGGTTACCAGGATGGTTGGGGAAAGAGGATGTGGACACCAGGAGGTCGTGACACCCATAAGCAGAGTGGGGATCAGGGGCAGGCAGGGGGCATCAGAGTCAAGCAGTGGTGGGGTTTAGGAGCAGCCAGGGATGGGTCTGAGGATGGCAGGTGGGGACGGAGATCAGGTAGGGTCCCATCCCACTCACCAGTGTTGATGACCTTCTGGATGGCTTTGGCCACTTGCCCCTTGAGCAGGGAGTTGAGGATTTTGACCAGGAGGATGAGGCAGGTGCAGAGCACGACGAGGGACCCAGCCAGCAGCACCAGCCCCACAGCCAGGTCGGGCAGCGGCGTGTCGGTGAAGAGATGCTCGCCTGCCCCACAGCACTGCTGGACGAGGGGCTGGGACTGGCCCGGCCCTGCTCAAAAATCTGCCCCCCACAGACAGCCCCACACCTGGACCCCAGCCCCAACATCTGCCAGCCCTGCTCCATGCTGGGCAAGGGGTTCCATCATCCATCCCACAAACAACCACCCAACCTTGTCTGCACCTCCCCAGCCCCATGCTCTTTGTCTCCCAGCCCTGCCCAAGCCCCTCACACCCACTCACACTTCTGCCTGGTGACGTTGTGGAGGCTCTCGATGCCCTTAGTGCTGCAGTGGCCTGGAGCTGTGCAGTTTAGGGGGGGCACAAGCCCCACAGCAGCCATCTACAGGGAGAGGATGGTCTGTAGCCAGGTCCACAACAACTTCTACCAGCTTCTGCCCACCACACACCCTCCATGGAATCATTTGGTGGGCTCAGCAGGGGCCCAGGCCCCTCACCTGTGCAGGACCACACCAGACACGGATGAGGCTCCTGTTGCGCAGGCTCTCGTCCCCTGTTGCGATGCCTGTGATCACCGACTTGTCCAGCTGCAACAACACACATGCTGGAGAGGGCCCTTGGGGGCTAACAGCACCCACAGCTTGGGTACATCTTCACTAGGATGGGGACACCACTGGCAGCCTAGGGACACTTGGATACAACCACCATCAAAGGGAAATCAGTGCTGAGGACATCACCATCAGCTTGGGGGACACCAAAGCTGGGCAACCACCACCACACTTGGGACACCACCCTGGGGGACACCATGCTGAAGACACCTGGATGATGAGTTTTGTGAAGGGCTCCGTGATGATCTTCAGCAGGTCAGGGGCATCCTTCCCACTGCGAATGTTGAAGGTGGCCACAACCAAGCGGGTGACGTGGTGCAGGTACCCACTCACCACCTCTAGTGGCAGCAGGACCAGCACTGACAGCCAGTTGAAGCAGTCGTGGACTGTGGCACCGGCGAAGGCCCTGTGCAGAGAAGCCTGTTGACTCGGGGTGGCCCCCTGGGAGCAGCTCCCAGGCTCCCACATTGCTTCTACCCCAACCAGCTCTCACCGTTTGAACTCACTGCGGTCACCAGCCTGCATGAGGGCCACAATGGTGTTGGTGACAGAGGTGCCAATGTTGGAGCCCATGATGATGGGGATGGCAGAGCGCACCTCCAGCACTGAGTACAGAAAGACCCACTAGACCCCCTTGGCATGGCTCAGGGTGACTCCATTTGGCCACTCTGTCCCCCAGCCTCAGGTCCCCAGGAACTCTGTGGGCACACTCACACCCTGAGGAGACCATGCTGACGATGATGGAGGTAGAGGTAGAAGAGCTCTGCACCAGCACAGTTACCAGAATGCCCACCACCAGCCCAGCCACTGGGTTGGAGAGGATGGCGTTGTCCTTGAAGATGTCCCCGGCCACCTTTCCTGCAAGAGAAAGTGTGAGCGACAGGGTGCTGGCATGGTGGGTGCCACCAGCTGCCCAGGTGCCCCTGCCACCCCTACCTCCAGCCAGCTGGAAGGCAGAGCTGAGCACGTCCAGGGAGCACACGAAGAGGTACAGGAATCCGAACATCAGGGGCACCTTGAGAAGGGAGACACAGATGGACTGGACCCGGGCCCAGCATCCCAGCTCTGCGCAAACAAGAGAGAGTGTTAAGCACTAGCCATGGCATGGCCCAGGCTCCCCAGGCTCCCACAGCTCTACGACATCCTCCTGTGCCCCTGGTGGGATGGGGCTAATGTCCCCAGATGTGCCACCACTCCCTGGGTCCCCTCCATCTCTTCCCACCCTGGAGTGCCTTGTGCCAACCACCTCTGTTGCCCCTCCCCAGGTCACAAGACCCTGGGGAGCTGAGGGTCTCCCCCTCTAGCATGCAGCTTGCCGTGCTAGGGGTTCAGCTGGGGTTCCAGCACAAAGACTGTCACCGTGGGGGAGTGGGGAGGAATTGCTGCCAGTCCTGGGGACAAAGCTGGTGCTCTCCTGGCACCCCACTGTCCTGGCACCCTGAGGTCCCCCTGAGTTCCATCACCCGAGGATCTTACCTGGCTTCTGCAGCTCATCCAAGCCCAGCCGGGGCCCCTGCCACGGTAGTGCGTCCAGCTCATACCGCTCCCTGCCCTCACCCAGGCGCCCCGGGGAGCCGGGGCAGGGGAAGCCATAGTCAGGGCAAGGCACCGCACTGACGGTGAAGGGGCAGGTGTGGGCGCCCGGCAGCCGGTGCAGAGCTGGGGAGAGGGGACACCCACATTACTGCCCCATCCTCTCAGGGACCCCCCTGCAGAGGGAAGCCAGGCACCACCTGGGCCAACATCTGGCTAGAAGCAGAGATGAGCCCAGTGGGGTGAGGAAGAGGAGGAGGAGGGCTGGGGGCACCTACCTGGGGGGCTGGGGCAGTAGGCGAACTGTGGCCCATGCACTACTCTTCCTCCCCGCACTGGGCAGTGGGGCAGGGCCGGGCTCTCCCTCCGGTAGGGCAGCATCGCTCTTGATGAGGCTGAATAGAGGCGACCACATGTCACCACGGTGGCTGGTACCACCGAGGACCACCACCCTAGCAGCTGATGATCCTCCAGGCCACCAGCTGCTGCCATGCCATCCCAGTGAGCTCCCACAAGGGGAGGCAGGGGACACGGTGAGGGGACCCCTCCTGCCCAGAGCCCTGCTCACCTGGGGCTGGCCAGGCACTCAGGGAAGCACCATGTCCACATGCCACATCCGTGTGTCCCTCCAGCAAAGTGGCCTGAGGGGAACCACGGCCCTTTATACGTGCGCCAAGAGCAAAGTCTAAGGAGCCCTGTGTTGCCCCTCGCCTCCGCTCGCTGCTCACCTCCTCCCCAGAAATTCCTGCAGTTAATGGGTAACCCCACAGCATCCCACGTCAGCCCTGGCCCTGAGGCAGGATGGGGCACGCGCCCCTGGGGTACCGTGCCACGGGCACATCCCACCTCGTCTGACCGAGGCTCAGCGTTGCCCATGGGTGAGTGGCAGCCGGTGCAGTGGGGAGCAAAGCCAGTCTGGCACTGAAGGAAGTGCCAGAATGTCTGAGGGAAGATGCCAGAGCAGCCTCAGTTCTCCATAATGTCATGCTGAGCGCTTCATCCCCTTCTTAAGAGGAAGAGGAGGAGGAGAAGGGCTCAGTGCTGGTGCTGCTGGGGTGTTCTAATTGGAGGTGATGCCATGCACACATCAACCATCCTTGGAACCATCAAACATCAGCCACGGGGGGCCCGGCGCACCCCATCCTCGCTTCTGGGACATTGGTGGTGGGTTACGTCAGCGCCAGTGTGGTTCCTGTGTCCTGTCACTGTGCTGATGGTGGCACGCGGCCCGGCTCGGCCCATGCCAACAGCTCGGCACAGAGCCGTCGGCAGCGCTGTGAGGACTGTGTTGGGCAGAGCCCATGTCTTCCCACCACGTGCGATGCCGGGGTGGGCAGGAGCAGAGTGACACCAGCGTTGCCGTCACCACCTCCTCGATGTTGTTTATCATTACCTGCTGGTTACACACTCCTGGCCAAGTTTCCATCCACCCACAAGGTGCTTGGCCATCTCGCCTCTGCGTCCACCCCAGGAAGAGCCAGGGGACAAAGGCACCTCCAGCCCAGTGGCTGTGCATGGAGAAGGCCATGGCGGGGCCACGCTGCTGCCACATCCCTGTTTTTCCAGGACTCACAGGACCCATCGCTATGGACAAAGCCAGCTCCAGTTGTAGGAAGGGAATAAGGGGAGGCCTGTTGGGTACCCCAGGGTGCTCAGGGACAGCCTGTGGACATTCTTGCCACTGCTGGAGCATCATCGAACCTCCACCGAGTCACAAACTGATGGAGCTGAATACCTACGGGTTGCCACAACAGGTGACATGTCTTGCCTCTGCAGGGCCTAGGGACATTTCTGGCCAGGATGGTGCAGCCAGAGGCACCCACAGAGCCCTGTGCCAGGCTGCAGCAGGCAGGAGGCTGGTGTCCGCACTTGCCCTCTGCCTGGGGGCTCTTGGCCAGCTGCCCCCACAATCATTAACATGGTGAGGCCCTGGCAGCTCTGGCTGTCACTCATTGACAGGGTCAGGGCTGAAGTCCTCGTCCATGCCGGCCCCACAGCTTCCCCTACACCATCAGTGGTGCTGGGAAAACAAGCTCTTGGCACTGCCCCTTGCTGCCAGGCAGCCCTGCCCTGGCCTGGGGAGGGGGTTGTCTCTTGGGTATAGGGGGCTGGGGGGACAGGAAAATCACTGTCTGGCCTTGGTGGTAGAGGAAGGAAAGGGACGCAGATCCAGGCAATGCTCTTTATTTCCCCCGGTTTCACACCACAGACGGGACTGAGCAGCACCACGGAGACACAGGGGGGCTCTCACCAGGGCCATGGGGCCACAGCTGGCTGTAGCAGCATGAGGCTGGGTGGCCATGACCCTCAATCCCTGGGTGAGCCCCGGGGCTGCCCTGAGCCATCCCTCTGCCTCTGGCCAGGCAGTGGTGACAGAGTGGTGACCCAAGAAAGGGCCCCAGCACATATAGATGATGGAGGGATCTTCCGGAGGCTGTCCGGGGGGGCTGTTTCCATCACAGATTGGGTCTGGGACCCCTGGGAATATGGGGCTGCCTAGGACAGGTCTGGCAGAGCCTGGCACAAGGTTACTGCCCAACACAGCCTCCAGCAGGGATGCCAGGCTGGGCACTCGCACATCAAGCTGAAATGCTCAGCACCCATGGTTGCTGCATTCCTCTGGCACCCTGCAGGACTATCCCCAAGGGCCAAGCACCCATGGCCCCAGCTGGGCTATGGCAGGGGACCTACAGGGATCTGCTCCTGTGGATCACTTCAGCAGCCACTCACACAGGATCTCACTCTGGGGAGGAGGATGGCTTATTTGGCACAACCTGCCGGCTCTGCTGCTCTTTGCTTGGGGCAGGAACGACATGTGTCCCCATGTCCTGCACCACAATGGCACTGAACCTCGCAGGCTCAGGCCCAGCCCCACTCATGCAATGCAGATGACAACAACTTGCTCAGGGCACAGGCCAACAGGACCACGCTTTCCCTTCCCAGGATGGGTAAACCCACACATCAACAATGGGGGAACCCCTGTTCCTGCAGGGTCAGGGACCGGATCCGGTCCTCAACTCCAGACACATGTTCCCCTGACCCTGCCTGCCCACAGCACTGATGTTTGGGGCTGGCACCTGCCTTGCCACCTCACCCACCTGTGTCCTCTCTCTCACACACCCTTCGTCTGGAAGGGTGCTTTCACCACTGGAACAGCCCACAGGGCTGTGCCAGCTCAGCAAAGGCAGGATTTGCCAGGGCAGCAGCTCCACCACAGGCAGAGGCACTGGGCAGGACAGTGCCAGGCATGAGTGGGACCTCACAAAGTGCTTTGTAATGGGGGTTCAAACTATGTACAGGACTCCCTTGACGTGCACCAGGACGTGACCCCACCGAGGGGCATGGCAGCGGCTCAACCACTCACAGCGACGCGACGTTACAGTTTGGAACAGGACGTGGATGAATCTGCAGTCCAGGCAGTGTTGGTGGTGCAGGGCAGGGGCCAGTTTGTCCCTGTGCTGAACCCCGGCGTGGCCCGGGGGTACCACGCGCTGGGTGCAGACGTGCAGCAGGATTCATCGGAGCTCGTGGTCAACCGAAGGCTGAGCTGGCGCCGGCTCTGCAGGTTGAGGATGGCCATTTCCCTTGGAGCCTGGGTGAGGGGTGTGGGGCTGGTCTGACCCTTTGCAGGTGCTCTCGTCCTGCTCAGGGAGCTGGAGGAAGTCAGGCAGGACCAGGTCTTCCTTGGAGAGCAGCCCACGCTGGTCGTTGGCCCGGCAGCTCTGGGCACGGTTCAGCAGCTCCACCAGCCCTGGGGGAAATGCAGGTCATGCACCTGAGCCCAGTACTTGGGGTCCTGTCCTAACGCCTTGGCTGCCATCTCCACATAACAGGACCCTGAACATGAACCAGGCACAGCACCTGCATCTTCTCCCTACCCCCTGCACCCATGGGACTCTGCACCCATCCCCAGCAGACCGGGGGACTCCAAGTCCCCCATAGCCTATCCCCAGCAGACTGGGAGCCCTGTATCCCTCACCCCATGTTTTACCCCAGCCCCTCGGGTTTCAGACACGCCGGGTCTCACCTTCCAGGTCATATGTGCGGCGGTTCAGGTTCACGGCAGCTGAAGACCGGGGCCGGGAGAAGGACGAGGGCATCTCCCACAGTGTGTCAGGTTCTGATCCTGTTGGGCTTCCCTCCTGCAAAGAGCACCCCAGGCCTCAGCAACAGGGCAAGGAAGCAGTGCTCCCCCAGGCCGTGTTCCCATTGCCCTCCCACAGCTTAGCTCCCACCTTGGCACCCACTGCCCAGCCCCATGGTATGTGGTGGGATTGCAGCAAGGCACAGCTTCCCCATGGACCATGGCAGCAGCTGACTGGGACCATGGGATCTCAAACTCACCTCGCTCCGGAGTGGAGAGGGAGCAGCTGCGGCCTCGGCGCTCTCTGTCACTCGCACGTCTGCAAGGTAAGTGATGCTCAGTGTCCTGTGCCAGCACCCTGGTCCTGGCCCAGTTGGCGTCAGGATGGAGCCCATCCCAGGGAGTAGGAGCCACATCCAGTGGAAAGCAGCCTGGCTCTGGGAGTGCTTTGTGGGGGTACATGTCTTGCAGGGGGGAAACAGCTTGGAGGGGAGGACACTTTACCTGCCGGTGTTTCCAGGACAAGTTTCTGAGCAGCCACTGTGCTGACCAGCTTCTCTAGGTCCACGGCAGCCGGCTCACCATGCTGCAATGGGAAGAGCCCACTGGTGTCACGCTCACTGTGGCATGGCAAGGGCAGCCAGGCTGAGGACCTGCGAGCTCCCTGGCCAGACCCTGTTGGGTCACAGGCTGCACAGTGCAGAACACACCTACTGACCTACTGGTTCCTCCCAGCCCATGGTGGGGTGCCATGGCCTATCTCATACACTGGTGACTATCCACCAGCCTGCAGGCTGCCCCAGGCATGGACCACTGCTCCCCACCACCTGGTCACTGCCAGCAGCCCCTAGCCCCAGCCCCACACCTGGGAACATCCCGGCCACAGGAGGCTGGGGCTGTGCCCAGCGATGTGTGAGCCCTCACCCGCCGCAGCAACGCCAGCTCCATCCTCACGCCGTACTTCCCCAGCACGGGCTGCACCGCTTCCCGGATACGCTTGGTTGATTTTGCCATGATGCGGATGGTCTTATTGAGGGAGGAGATTTCCAGCCTGTGGAGAGGGAGCAGAGGTTGTCTGCAGGCAAATGCAGACAGGCAGGACAGGCAGAGGCAGTCCTGGGATGTTTGGGAATGCCTATGGGGTGGGCGTGGGGCACTATGGGGGGCCACTCATGATGTGGACCCAACACTTGTGGGCAACAGCATCAGCCTCAAAGCTCCCACTCACTCAAAGCTTATCCTGTTCTCCAGCTTCACCTCCTGTTCTGCCAACACAGAGCACTCCTGGTCCAACACCAGCGCTTTCTGAAAGAGCCAAACCATCAGGAAAGAGCAAACAGAGCAGCACACAGTCACAGCCCAGGGACAGTCTGGCTGGCAGAAGCCCCCTCTTACCCCTGCCCACCCTACCTGCTCATTCCCCACCAGGTAGACCTTGATGTCAGGGAGGCAGAAGCCACGCTTCTCACATATCCCTGCCAGCATGTCACGGATGGAGTGACCAGGCCGGACAGGGGCCAGCGAGGCCGTGCCATCAGGCAGGTACACACAGCAGTACTTCATGGGCTTGGCAGGCAGATCTGTCTCGCTGCCCCCCAGGCTCTTCCGATGGCCCTGCAGGAGGGATGTGGCAGGATAAGCCTGGCCCGTGGCAGTGTGATGCCATGGGGCCAGGGCAGCAACGACTCACCTCCGTCCAGGGGCTGGCAGCTGTACTGGCTGAGGACAGGAAGCCAAGATCCAGGCTGGCTGAGGAGTTGAGCGAGCCCTGGGACTCTCGCCATGGCATGGTGCTCCCGCTGCCTTCTCCTCCTTCTGGGACAGACAGAGGGATGGTGGTGGGGACTGTCAACTCCCTTTGGAGGCGGCACAGTCGCAGCTGCCCAGCTTGACACAGCACCTACCTGCCCAGGAGGGGTCCCGCCGTTCTCCCTTCCTGAAGGACCGGCGGGGGCTGCGGTTGGCAGAACTGCCTGCCGTCTCCACACCCAGTGGCAGGGACTTGCCCAGCTTCAGCTTTGTCTTCTGGGACAAACAGAGAAGCATCTCAGCGTGAGAACATCTGAGGCTGCCCCTTTCCCAGGTCCCCTGACTGCTTGTCTGTCCTCAGCCTGGGGCTGGGTTTGCTCCAAGGAGCAGGGAAAGGACCCAGAACCGCTTTCTCAGACAAAGGGACAAATCCCTGTCCCCCCTCCCACCCTGCTCACCTTGCTGAGGTCAGGCGGGGGACTGCTGCTGCGGGAGTGGGGCCGCAGGTCTGGCAGGGGCTGCCCTTGGCTCTCTGCCCGCAGGCAGGCCTGGTAGAGTGGGGATTTAACGAAGCGTGTGTAGCTGTCAAACTTCATCAGGTTAAAGATCTGCAAAGGGAGGATGTGTGGGCTTAAGACCCCTGCCCACCTACAATTCACTCTGGCCACTGCCCTGTGGTGACAGCAGCGATGCTTGGTCATATGCAGGGTGGTCCTGCAGCCCCCATCCTGTGGGTGGGGTGGGGAATGGGTGCTGCTCGTACCTGGAGCTGCTGGGTGCGAAACATGTCCGGGGAGGGGGTGGCCAGCATGTCCTCCCCAATCCAGGCCTGCTTATCGATGTTCACTGGACTGACTGAGTGGCTGGAGAGGAACTCATCGTAGATCCGCCGCGCCTCCTGGGCCAGCTAGGGGAGTGGGGGGATCAGGACCAGGAGCCCCCTCCTCACTATTACCCTGCGGGGAGCCCCTGGCTCACCCCACAGAGCCACCTAAGCCCTGAGGGGCTGAGTCTCCCTGGGACCAGCCTGGTACTTGCACATCAGGATGAGCATCGGACCCAGCCTCCACCACCCAGCACCAAGCTCTGGGCACAACACCCCAGTCTCTCCACAGAGGTACAGCCCAAAGTAGGAACCGTCACTCCCAGCTATGTGATTCTGTCCCCACAAGCCCTCACCTAGCTCTATGCTCTTGGCTTCCCAGCAGCATTCTCCACCCTCTGGCCACCCCATGCAGGAGAAGCGTGTTCTGGTCCATGGACTGGGGCTTTTCAGGGGCATGTCACATCCATCTTGTCCCTCCCACAAGAAACCCCAGCCTGTTCAGAGTCCCAGAACAGGGGTTTGGCAGGACCCTGGGGCATACAGGCACGACAGCCATCTGCACCTCTGCCCACCTCCCTTCCAGCAGCTGTGTGACCCAGGCTCAGCTGCACCATAGCTGTGTGGAGACCAGTACCTGCTGCGTGTCGCTGGCTGGGATCTGCTGGAAGCGCTCGCATGCCTGCCAGAAGTAGACATTTTCGGCACTGAACTCCTTCTTGAGGAACTCCTGTGGGGCAGAGGGAGCTGCTGGCCTGGATGGCACTGCAGCTGTGGGACGGCTTGGTTGCCGATGCCCAGGAGCTGACAGTAACAAGGACTGAGGTGTGGGCTGTGGCACTCACAGTGAAGTAGGTGACGGCCACACGGTCCTGCAGCAGTGTCTCAAAGGATTCGGCCCAGCTGACCACAGACCCCTGTGTGGAGCCACATGAGGCCGGTGGCCCCGGCAAGCTATTCACACTGTGGTTGCTGCCACGGGCCCTGGAGGCATTTAACTCTAAGAGAGAAAAAAGGGTCAGTCCTGGCTGCCTGGGTATCCCCCAGTGTCACCTCCCCTGTTGCCAGCAGCCCCCATATCTGCAGTGAGTTCATTCACCCTTTCCTGATGTGAGTCAGTGAGACCTGAGGAAGGGAGCACGAGGAGCTGGTATCACAGCGGCACCCTCAGAGGATCAAACGCTGTGATGCCACAGCTGGCAACTCCTGGTGTGACAGCCCTCCCTGCCAGCGCTGGCCTTCCTCCCTGGGTGTCACCGTGACTCATCTCCCAGGGGAACAAAGCTGATGCAGGGGGAAAGCACCCAAACAGGGAGGGAAAGCACAGGAAGGGGACATGGCCAGCACACAGTGTGGAGGGAAGCTTGGAGGATGGGTAGAGGTGCCTTCTCCATTCCTTCGGCCATGACAAGGAACAAACCCAGTGAGAGAAAGGCACAGAAAGTGCCATCCCTGGCTCCCCACCCCAAGGAAACGCTCCTTTGGGGAAACCCAAGGTGACCATGCATTCAAATTGAGTCCTTCCATCAAAAAGACGGAAGTTCCCAGGGGCAACCCCAGCTTTTGAAGTGGTTTGGCTGGGAGAAGAGGGTCATTTGCAAGAGAAGGTAAGGGTACAGAGCAGGGCTCTCCTGGCAAAGCTAGTGGGAGCAGAGGAGGCTGCAGGCTACTGCTTGGCTGGGCTCCCCACCCTTCTCCTCCTATGCAAAACACAGGGTAACTGCACACACCCTGTGTGTCCAGATGGGAACAGCAGCCCCCGGCACCTCGCGCTGGAAGGATCCTGCAGCAGGACCAAGATGTGTGAATGGGCTGGCTAACATATCTGGTGCACAGTGAGACAGATGGACAGACAGACAAACCCCTTTAGAGAACCCAGGGATGGCTGGTACCCAGTTTCAGCTTGCTCTGGGAAGCCCCTTGCTCCCCCCCAGCCCCAGCACCCAAGAAAGTCAGCTGAGCAGCCAGAAGGGAGGGACAGGTGACATGGGGCTGTGCCGGGGGGATAGGGTTGGGGGGGGAGGAGAGTATGGTGAGTCCCTGGCACAGGGCTCAGCCCAGCACTGTGGGGGTCCAGTCATGCACTCGCCCACAGCGCAGCCTGTGCTGACACAGGACCTGGCTCTCTGCTGGCTCCTTGCCCCTGGCACCAGGCTGGCTGTGGGCTTCCCCCTCCCCTGAAGATGATGCCAGCCTCCTGTCCCAGAGCAAAGAGCAGCCTTACCTCCATCTGACACAGCCGGGCCCTGCGGGGGTGGAGAGAAGAGAGGTGAGAGGGGCCACACTGCGTCTGCCAGCCCGGTGGAGCGGTACCTGGGCAGGCAGCAGTGTCAGGGCAAGCCTAGTTTGAACCCAGGAGCAAGGGACACAGGCTGCCAGCAAACTCTGCTCCGGAGTCAGCTGCAACCAGGACGACTGCCCTGCGGCAGAGGCGGGAGGGCAGTGAGTACGGGTGAAGAGTTACCAGGGGTGCACCACTTTGCTTTCGCCTCTGGTGCATCTGCTGCCCTGAGGCCAGGCCAGCAATTGGGAAAAGGCAGATGCCACCAGATGTAACCCTGCCACTGCTGCCCGGGGAGGAGAGAAGCAGCCTCCCCTGCACAGGAAGAGGAGGGGAGGAGGGGAGGGAAGGAAGGACAACCACAGCTCTAGGCAGGCAAACTGCCTGCTCCCTCCTTCCTTGGGGCCTGGGGCTATTAGAAAGCAGATGCCCCAAAATGAGGACCAGGTCCTGCCAGAGCTCTCAGTGAAGGGCACAGCAGGACAGGGTGCCCTGCAGCATCCCCTGGGCTGCCCCAGATATGAGCTACGGGGGTGTGGTACCCCAGGACCCACAGCAAGCAGGCACTTGGGCAGAGCCTCCACAGTCAAAGGCCAGCCAAGCACTCTCTGTGTGGTGCTGCCTCTCATCACCTGCCTGGGGCCAAGTTGAAGTAGTGCCCTTGATCTGGCTGGCCAGTGGCCCCACCCTGCTAGCCCCANCATCTGCTTGCTCTTCCCCTGCGTCCCTGTTGTCCACACTCACAGCTCTGCCCAGCCTGTGCCTCCCAGTCCCGTGCATCCCAGCACTGTTGACTCCTGTTTACCTCAGCTCCGTACATCCCTGCTAGCCCATTACCCCAGTACACCTCCACTTGTATCGTTGTCTC